>JAAGEH010000043.1:23404884-23507977 GCA_011751065.1 Lasiurus cinereus | reverse complement strand
GAGAATGTGCAGGCCAGGCTGAGGGCCTTGCAACTCCCCCCGCCTCGCCCCCCAGAGCATGAATTTAATGCACAGGGCCTCTAGTTCAGATAATAATAATCACAGGTACCATCTATTGTGCCATTACTTTATGCCTAGTTTTGTTATTTACAACCTCATCCAAACAGATATTCTAGTTAGTTCTGGCTAAAATGAGAAAACAGAGTCATTATAAGTATTAACGAATTAAGGCATTTGCTATGCGAATAAGACCTTACACAAATATGAAAAATATAAAAGTCTGGAAGATGAGGTTCAGGGGGGATCAGAGAAATCATCCCTACCGGTTAGCCTGAAAAACTGATACAGATGGAAAAATCGGAGCTTGCAGATAAGTATAAGAGGCCAACCGCAAGTGGCCATTGAAGTAAGGCTGCCAAGGGGTGGCTCTATGGGAAACCGTTGCCTCTGTGTAGCTATTGCTTTTGTGAGTCCACAGCCAAGTGCCTGATGGTAGGGTGTGTCACTGTTGGTGGTCAGGGCCAGCTTGTAAAATGAGTTAGCTGTGGCAGGAAGGACAGAGAGGGCAAGCTGAAAGTGCCAGGGATTTCCACACTCACCCATCACCAGGTCTGCTCATGGCAGTCTTCAAAAAGTACTGGCTCCTGCTTCCCTTCACCTTCCTAACCCCCAAGCAGTTTCCTCTTTGGATGGCTCTAACCTGGAACCACAGAGTGAAGAAGGTCTTGGAAAACAGATCTTAGATTTGCCAAAATCTACAAGTCCCTCATCTACTGCATTGAGTTTTCCTGCATCACAGTCCTGGGCAGTTAATGAAAGTCCCTATCTTTCATCAGAGACTTTGAGTGTGCAAACCACATTTTTGCAGGAGTGAGAATAGACTTGCTCCTTTCATTGTTTTCATTCCTTCTGGTAATCAGTCCATCAATCTTTCTCCACCCCCACAGCCTCAGAACCAGATGGAGTCTGGTTTGCAATTGTTCACAAAACAGCCTCCTCGAGCCCTCTCACACACATCCACAGTAGCTACCTGGCCTTCCTTCCATCCTCAGAAGTTTGGAATACAGCACATGCCAAGGAAAAGTAGTTAAAGTTCAGATTTTCAGCACTAACTAGCCCCACCTTCAGGCATTTTAGCCTAACCTCCTGCCTTTGTTTCCCAATCCTAGGAGATTAACTGCTTCTTGCAATCATTATCTTAGAATTCTTTTTTTACCTTTTCATTCACCTAGTTAGCTGTATATTTAGTTAATCATTCCTTATAGTAAAATTTTCCCCATTAAAATTACTGGTGTGATTTCTAACTCTTCTCACAGCGAAAGAAATTAATACCGAAAAATAGACCATCTAAGACAAGATACGGATTAGTTTGGAAATGTCCTTTAATTTGAATGCAGAATTGAGCACCTTGCTAATGAAAAGTGGGGTGCTAGCAATGCATGGCAGGTGGTGGCATCACAATTAATCTAATTGTCACCTGTACTACCGGGTGATGACATGCCTGTTGAATATTTCTGCCTTTTAATGGGACCCTAAATAATAGACTTTGTCTCTTGGGTTTCTGAAGTTTCTTATTTTATCTGCCTAGGACTTACCATGGCTCTTAGAATAAAATCTAAACACTGTTTCCTGGCTTTTGTCTAGTCCCTTTCTAATGCTGTATCCTTTACATCACCCACTTGCTTATTAGCCTCCAGTCTTACTTCTGACTCTCATGGAGGAATCTCTACCTCACTAAAGGGCCTATTATTCCCTCTAGCTGGAGTGAACTTTACCCTGGCCTATGTGTGTCTGGCTTCGTTATTCAGCATCTAGCTCTAATGCCACTTTTTTTTTCATGCAAAATCCTTCCTTGAACAGGTAACTACTATGCCTATGTGGGAAAGGTGGCCAGAGCCTTGATACTTGAACATAACTCAAATTAACTGAGGAAAAATATAAAAATTATATTCATATCTCAAATAGATTACAGTCAAGAGAACATAATACTGTATATCAATGTTTAAATAACTGAACAGCCACTTAGTTTCAGGTAAGTGTTCATTTACTTTATGTATTTATTTTATATTTGAACACTAGTGGCCTGGTGCATGAAATTTGTGCACATTAAAAAGGGATTAATTAGAGGAAATATTTGAATATTGCTACTTGCCCTTTTTCTATAATAGAAGTATTAGAGATGAAAGAAAATTAGTAAAATCTATATGAAAATCTTCCTCCTGTCAGAGTCTGGGGCATGCCATGGGACCCAGAGTCAAGTCCCCCCCCAATTCCTTGATGTCTCAAAATTGAGGGAAACCCAGACTCAGCAGGTCCCACCCCCATAGGATGAGATCCAAACTGGCTGGTCCCACCCTTGTCAAACCCCACTGGGAAGGGGTCACAGCCTCAGGGCCTCTGTCAAGCCTCGCCAAGGAGTGCACAGCCTCAGTTACCCCAGTGTACACTGGGTGAGGAGTGCAGCCTTAGGTCCCCCAATATACCCTCAGGTACCTTGGCCTGGCACAAAGGTGGGTGGTACAGCCTGAGGTCCCCAAGCCAAGCACCAGGGTGGATGGCACAAATTGAAGTCCCCAGTCAAGCCCCACTGGGCCATAGATACAGTCTGAGATCCTCCATCAACCCCAGAAGGTAAGGGACATGGCCTGAGACTCCCCATTAAGCCCCACCAGTTGGGGGATTCAGCCTCAGATATCCCAGCAAGCCCTGCCAGGTGGAGGGTGCAGCCTGAGGTCCCCCTTCAAGTCCTTCCAGACAGGGGTGTGGCCTGAGGTTCCTCTGCCTGGTACTGTGAAGGGGGCACAGCCTGCAGTCCCCTGTCAAGCCCAACCAGGTGGGAAGCACAGCTTCTGGTCCACTGCCCTGGACCAGTGACATGCAATCTCAGTTCCCTGCTGATTGCTCATTAAGACTCATGATGGGAACTCGGCATCTGCTGGGGGTGCAGCCATCTTGTGTTACAGAAACCCCAGCTTTTATGTGGGGGCACAGCCATCTTTGTGATGGTGTGATGATCAATTTGCATATTCCCTCTTTATTAGACAGGACTGAATCCCAGTGCATGAATATTCATGCACTAGAAGTGGGGGGGGGCCTCAGCCTGGCCTTCCCCTTCTCATGGACCAGGAGCCCTCAAGGGCAGGAAGCAACCTGGTGATCAGCAGAAGGTGACACTGCATCACACCTCTGTTGTTGCCACTGCTGGCCAAAACAAGCCTCGATTAGCCCTGGTTACCTGCACCTGGGACCATCCCTGGGAAGCTAGGGAGCTGACATCTGAGGCTTGCCTATTCCTCAATTGTCAGCTGGGCAGCCACCATCAGAGGTTTGCCTGCACCTAGGCTTGCCTGCACCTTCGGCCAGCCCTGGGTGGCTGGAGTTATGAGGGGCCTAGGGGACTCCAGAAGCAGGCATGCAGTGTGGCTAGGCATGCCTGGGGTCAGGCCCAGCCTGGCCATGCACCTAGCAGGGCTGAAGGGACTGGGTACCACCATCTTGTGGCTATGGGGGCCACCATCTGTGAGGTCAGGGTAATCAATTAGCATATTCCCTCCTTATTGGCTGTGGGCGCAACCATCTTTGAGGGTGGGGCAATCAATTAGCTCATTACCTTCTTATTAGCTGTGGGTGATGCTATCTTTAAGGATGAGGCAGTCAATTAGCATATTCCCTCCTTATTGGCTATGGGCACCGCCATCTTGGCAACAGTGTGAAGGTCAATTAGCATATTCCCTCTTTATTAGATAGGATGTTTTGGGGGAGCAGATGATCAATAAAAAACATCCTTAATCAAACATCCTTAATCATAAGACTTTTTCATTTTATTTTATTTTAGTTTAGTTTAGTTTCTATTTAGTTTATAGAGATGAAATTGGTTAACAAAATCATATAGGTTTCTGGTGTACAATTCTATATTACATCATCTGTATGTTTTATTGTGTGTGCACAACCCACAATCAAGGCCCCTTCCTTCATCATTTATCCCCCATATTCTCTCCTTTACCTTTCCCTATCCCCTGCTCATCAGATCTTTATCAACTTAATATGTCTAGAAAATCTTCCAGAATAGAATCATTCTCAATAGGATTGTTTGTTGCACATATAAATGTGTAGAAGCATTTGTTAGATTTCTATAAGATCAGTACAATTTCAAAAATAAATGAAGAGTTAGAAGCAATGTATAACACATAAAAATGTCTGGAAAAATAGAGCCTTTAAAAT
This sequence comes from Lasiurus cinereus, assembly GCA_011751065.1. NCBI lineage: Eukaryota > Metazoa > Chordata > Mammalia > Chiroptera > Vespertilionidae > Lasiurus > Lasiurus cinereus. The sequence goes on along the minus strand of JAAGEH010000043.1, from coordinate 23,503,756 downwards.
GGTAAATTGTTACCAACAAGCACTTAGAATTAGCTATCCTAAATTATAAGAATACAGATACGATAAAAACAGGTGAATTTGTGGATGCTCTTTTAATATTTTGACATTAGTAGATTAGTATTAATAAGAAAGATGATGAAATAATAAGTTAGAGTATCTCTTTGTGCCTTGGTCCTGGCAGCTCCTGACACTGCCAGGAAGTAACTACCACTCCTGAGGGTTCTCTGGCAGCCTTCTAGATGCTCATTGCACACCTAGATGATATCACAATGGTTGAGATCCCTGGAAATACTGCAATTGACACAGCTGGGAAAGGCTGGTAGTATTAAAAAGCAGAGAGAAACAAGGAAAGGTTGGTAATTAGAAAAGGAAAGCACATATTTCTTGGTTAGATGATCCATAGAAGAGATTCTGTGTTCACTCCCTAAGCCTAACTGCTCAGCCGGGCAGCTGTCTCTCCTGCCAGAAAGCCAAAATGAAATGCAGGGTGAGAAATTTTCACCCTCAATTCTGGAAGATTTGTGGGACATAAGGCTATGATATGCCTTTCCTACAATTCCTAAGATTCAACTCAGAATACCACAGAGACATGTTTCATAAACACAGATGCTAAACTTCCCTGCCTGAAATGTCATTTTATTCACTTTGGAGTGTAGGTCATTACAGTGACAGGTTGTAAAATGATGATATTATACTGAAAGTGCTAGCCTAGCCCTCTGCCAGCCACCCCACCCCCCTTACCATGACACATTTGCTACGCTTTATAATTAATCTAGAAGCCCAGTGCATGAATTTGTGCATGAGTAGGGTCCGGTCGGCCTGGCCCCAATTTGGGAGGATAGGGGCTGAGACTGTTAGGAGCAGGAGATGGTGGGAGATTAGCCAGCCCACCTGACCTGATCGGGCCCAGTCAGGGTTGGGCTGGCTGGCAGGATGGGCTGCAGGCAATTGGCCAGGGGGCCCCACTCAGGATTGGGATGGGAGAGCCAATTGGGGGTGAGCAGCCTGGGAGAGGGTTCACAGGAGATTGGCTGGCTGGCCCCACTCTCTATTGGGGTGGTGGGGGCAATCAGGGGCGGGGCCAGCTGGAGGAAGGTGCTGGGGGCCTATTGGGGTGGTGGAGGCCTATTGGGGGTGGGGCCAGCCAGGGAGAAGGGCACAGGGGGTTGGCCAGCTACCCTGTCTTCAATCAGGGTGGAAGAGGCCACTTAAAGGCAGGAAAGCTGCGGAGGACAGCCCTGGAAGGTTGGCCGGCCAGCCCCAGCTTCATGGAGATGGTTCACTGGCCTCAGTGGGAGTCATAGTGACTGGTTGTTCTGGTCATTACAACATTCTGGTTGCTGGCTTTTTATATATATAGACTGGAGGCCCAGTGCATGAAATTCATGCATGGGTGAAGGGGGACCTCTCAGCCCGGCCTGCATCCTCTCCAATGCAGAACCCCTCAGGGGATGTCTGACTGCCAGTTTAGGTGGACATTCCCCTCACAATCCAGGACTGCTGGCTCCTAACCTCCTCTGTCTGCCGGCTTGATCACCCCCTAATTGCCACTGCCTGCCAGCCTGACCACTTCTAACTGCCCTCCACTGTCAGCCTGATTGCCCCTAACTGCTCTCCTCTGCCTATCTGATCACCCCTAATCACCTCTGCCTTGGCCTCCACCACCATGGCTTTGTCTGGGAGGATGTCTGGAAGATGTTCAGTCTAATTAGCATATTATCCTTTTTATTAGTATAGATGGTCTGAAATCAACTCACTGTTCTTCCTGTGGTCAACTGTGTATGGAAACCTGGTGATAAGCTAGTTATTTCTTCATATTAACATGAAACAGACTTAGCCCAAGCCTTCCAGATAGACTGACTAAAGTAGATATGGATTACATTTAAAAATTCACTTCTGAGAGTAAACTTCTGACAGAAGATGTACTTAGTGTTTGTGAAATAAGAGATTTATATCTCCATTAGGCTTATTTCTTGCTTAGACTATTCAGCTAAGTTAAACACATTTTCAAAAGAAGAAACTTCCATGGAAAAGGCACAGAGGAAAGGCAAGAATAAGAAAGAGAGAAGGAAAGAGATAATAAAGATAAGAGCAGACATAAATGACATAGAGACAAAAAACAAAAACAATAAAAAAGATCAATGAAACCAAGAGCTGGTTCTTTGAAAGGATAAACAAGATTGATGAAGCACTAGCCAGGCTCATCAAGAAGCAAAGAAAGAGGACCCAAATAAACAAAATCAGAAATGAAAGAGGTGAAATAAGAACAAACCCAAGAGAAATACAAAAGATTGTTAAAAAATACTATGAACAACTCTGCTCCAACAAACTAGACAACCTGGAGGAAATGGACATATTCCTAGAAAAATATAACCTTCCAAAACTCAGTCAGGAAAATTCTAAAAATCTCAATAGAGATTTTCTAATAACTATGGAAGAAATTGAGGTAGTCATCAAAAAGCTCCCAGCAAACAAATGTCCAGGGCCAGATGGCTTCACAGGGGAGTTTTATCAAACATTCAAGGAAGAACTAAAACCTATCCTCCCCAGACTATTCCAAAAAATTCAAGAGGAACACTTCCAAGCTCCTTCTATGAAGTCAGCATTATCCTAATACCGAAACCAGATAAAGACAACACAATGAAAGAGAATTATAGGTCAATATCCCTCATGAACATAGATGCCAAAATCCTCAACAAAATTCTAGCAAATCAGATCCAGCAATACATCAGAAAGATAATACACCATGACCAAGGATTTATCCCGGGGATGCAAGGATGGTACAATATCACAAATCAATAAACGTGATACATCACATAAACAAATTGAGAGACAAAAATCACATAATCATTTCAATTGAGAGAGAAAAAGTATTTGACAAAATCCAACACCCTTTCTTGATAAAAACTCTCAGCAAGTTGGGAATAGAAGGATCATACCTCAACATCATAAAAGCCATATATGAAAAATCCACAGCCAACATCATACTCAATGGACAAAAACTAAAAACATTTCCCCTAAGAACAGGAACAAGACAGGGATGCCCACTATGTTGAACAGTACTGGAAGTACTAGCCATTGTGATTAGACAAGAAGAAGAAATAAAAGGCATCCAGATTGGAAAAGAAGAAGTAAAACTGCCCTTATTTGCAGATGACATAATATTGTACATAGAAAACCTTAAAGACTCCATTAAAAAAATTATTAGACTTAATAAATGAATCTGGGAATGTAGCAGGATACAAAATTAATGCCAAGAAATCTATGGCATTTCTTTACATCAATAGTGAACTTATAGAAAGGGAGACTAAAAAAGTAATTCCATTTACCATCACACCAAAAAAATTAAGATACCTAGGAATAAACTTAACTGAGGAGATAAAAGACCTATATGTGAAAAACTATAGGACACTAAAAAAAAGAGGTAGAGGAAGACATAAACAGATGAAAGAACATACTGTGTTCATGCATTGGTGGAATCAACATCATCAAAATGTCCATACTACCCAAAGCAATCTATAGATTCAATGCACTTCCCATTAAAATACCAATGGCATATTTCAGACCTAGAAAGAATGTTCCAAAAATTCATGTGGAATAAAAAAAGACCCTGAATAGCTGCAGCAACCTGAGAAAAAAGAACAAAGTAGGTGGGATATCAATACCAGATATCAAGCTGTGTTACAAAGCCACTGTTCTTAAAACAGCCTAATACTGGCACAAGAACAGACATGTAAATCAATGAAATAGAATAGAAAACCACTGTGCCCAATTAATATTTGACAAAAGGAGGCATGAACTTACAATGGAATCAAGACAGTCTCTTTAATAAATGGTGTTGGGAAAATTGGACAGACATATGCAAAAAAAATTGAAATTAGACTACCAACTTATACCATACACAAAAATAAACTCAAAAGGATAAAGGACTTAAACATAAGATGGAAAACCATAAAAATACTAGAGGAATCCACAGGCAGAGAAATCTCAGACACATGCAGAAGCAATTTCTTCACTGATACTGCTCCTAGGGTAATGGAAACTAAAAAGAAAATAAACAAATGGAAGTACATCACAATAAAAATCTTTTGCACAACAAAGGAAACCATCAACAAACCAACAAGAAAGCCCACTGCATGGGAGAACATTTGCCAATGTTATCACCGATAAGGGTTTGATCTCCAATATTTACAGGGAGCTCATACAACTTAACAAAAGGAAGATAAACAATCTCCAATCAAAAAACGGGTAATGGACCTAAATAGATACTCTTTTTGAAAGAAGACAGAAGGAAGGCCATTAGACATGAAAACACGCTCAAACTCACTAATTATCCAAGAAATGCAAATCAAAATGACAATGTGGTATCATCTCACACCTATCAGAATGGCTATTATCAACAAATCAACAAATGACAAGTGTTGGTAAGGATGCAGAGAAAAAGGAACCCTTTTGTACTGCTGGTGGGAATGTAGACCGGTGCAGCCATTATGGAGAACAGTATGGAGTTTCCTCAAAAAAAAAAAAAAAACAACAACTAAAAATAAAACTCCCATTTGACCCTGCAATCACACTTCTTGGGATATATCCCAAGAAGCTAGAAACACCAATCAGAAAAGATATATTCACCCCTATGTTCATAGCAGCACAATTTATAATAGCTAAGACTTGGAAACAGACTAAGTGCCCATCAGATTAGTGGATTAAAAAACTGTAGTACATCTACACAATGGAATACTATGCTGTAGTAAAAAAGAAGGAATTTTTACCATTTGCAAAGCATGGATGGAACTGGAGAGCATCATGCTAAGTGAAATAAGCCAGACAGAGAAAAATAAATACCACATGATCTCACTCATTTATGGAATATAATGAACAACATAATCTGATGAACAGATTTCCAGATACAGAGAAGCATTTATCAGACTCTCAAACCTCAGAGGGAAGGTAGGGGAGGGTGGGGGTAAGGAAGAGAGATCAACCAAAGGACTTATATGCATGCATGTAAGCTTAACCAATGGACACAGACAACAGGGGGTTAGGGCATGAGTGAAGGGGGGTTGAGGTGTTAATGGGGAAAAGAGGACATATATGCAATACCTTAATCAATAAAGAAATTAAAAAAAAACCTCATTGTGAAACAGTAATTGTTTACTTCTCAACTTGCATTAACACAGAGCTAAGTTGTCTTCAAGCTTTCTAGCAATCAATAGGTGTAGAAAAACATTACTGTCTGCATGGTTCAAAGTGACCAAAGGATGAAAAATGAACCAGTGACTTTAGAAAAACAACTTTTACTTGTTATCAAAAGAACACATTTCCTCCTATGTGGTTTTTAACATATGTTTTATTGATTTCAGAGAGGAGGGGAGAAGAAGAGAGAGAAACACCAATGATGAGAGAGAATCATCAATCTGCCACCTCCTGGGGAACAAGCCTGTAACCCAGGTATATGCCCTGACTGGGAATCAAACTGTGACTTTCTAGTTCATAGGTCAATGCTCAACCACTGAACTACTCTGGCCAGTCTCCTCCCAAGTATTTTTAATGAAAGGATATATCCTATAAAATAAAAGCCTAATACACAAATCAATGGAATGGCATAACAACTGGTTGGTGGAAGGCAGGAGTGGCGAGTGGGCAGAGACAGACCAGCCAAGGCAGGTGCCAGTGGGCAGAGGGAGGGGATGGTGATTGGAGGAAGGTGCTGCAGGCACTGGCGGTGGTGGAGGGGTGATGGGGAATGGGACCAGCTGCTCGCTGGCTAGAGCCATCCCCTTGATTGACCTGCCAGTTGCCTCCCACAAAATGGGGCCAGACTGAGGCTTAGGTCCCCTCCCACCAAGAACCAGAGCCATCAGTTGAACATTCCCAGAGGGCTGAATTTTTGTGCACCAGGCCTCTAGTTGTAACATAACGAGCAAAATCCTTATTCTAAATACAGAATAAATTTCAAATAACTGTTCTCAATGTAGGGTAGCAGCCATCATTCCATTTATAAACATATTAAACCACTTATAATATACCAGAGAGAATATGAATTTGAGTGATATGATGTAGCACAGAATAAAAGTCTCTGGGATTTAGCTTAGAGCAGAAGTAGATATGTAATTTAGATCAATGGTTCTTGCCCCAACTGTGCACTAGAATGTACTAATGAGCACATGACATTCCCAATAAATTAAAGCATAACCTCTGTAGGTGACTACTACAGAAAGATATTTTTTCAAAAGTTTCTCAGATGAGTCTAATGTGTTTCTAGTAATGATTGAGAAGAGTTAATGAACAGCAGAACCTTTGTTCAGTGCCCCATAGATAGTGCTTTTTAACCACATTTTGCAAAATGAGCCATGATGGGTCTGAAATTTTACTCTATGAAAAGTACCAGAAATACATCTAATTATATTGCAAGATGAATAAAGAGCCATGTGCTACAACTGTTTTCATCTAAAACTGGATGATCAAGATAGAGTTCTGTGCAGAGAGAGCACCTATGAACAAAGCCTAATTTCTCTGGGGAAAATGATTATTGGTAAAAGCTAATGGATAAATAGCTGCTATTTTCCCTCACATTAGGAGAGCTCTTTCCTATTCATCAAGTACTTTCACATATATAACAGCAATTAAGCCTTATAAGGTCATTTGATGTAGGTACATTCATACTTATTTTTATCAGATTTTTAACTAACTTTCAAGAAGTGAAATAATTTGCCTAAGGTTACTGAGCTACTGATGGGTCAAGAACTAGAGCCCACCTGTGTTAACAATTAAATGAATCATTCTCAGAAACATGCAATTCATTCCTCTAACCTTTAACCTCCCAAACTTGTTCTTACTGGATAAATCCCCCTGAAGATGCTTAAGAAAGAGGAAGAAAAAATATTTCTCAATTCCATATCTTCCTTCAACTACTGTCCCACTATTCTGCTCCCTCTTCTATAGAGATCTATCCATGTCATTAATCTGTACTTCTTTACCTCTAAATCTGTATTCATCATAACCTAGGTGAACTTTAGTCCCTGATACTATACTAAACAGATCTGGAAAAGTTACTGTGGTAGCCAGGCTCTGAAATGATCCCCATGATCCCCAAACTCTGCTATTTAGTCTCTGTGTCCCCTTCTGCATTGTACCAAGTTTGATTTATGTGACTGATATAGTGATACTAGAGGCTCCATGCACAAAATTCGAGCACTTGGGGGGATGGGGGGGAGGTTCCTTCAGCCTGGTCTACCTTGGGGATGTTTGACTGATAGCAGAGGGTGCGGGCCTAAGCTGGCAGTCAGACATCCTTAGTGTCAGCTGTGAACTCAACTCAGGGCTTCTGGATGAATGGTGTTCCCCCTATAGAACTGCACTGACCACCAGGGGGCAGCTCCTGTGTTGGGTGTCTGCCCCTTGGTGGACAATGTGCATCATAGCAACCAGTCATCCTGCTGTTTAGTCAATTTGCATATTAGCTTATTATTATATAGAACTAGAGGTCCAGTGCATAAAATATGGGGGAGGGAGGAGGCATGTCCCTCATCCCAGTGTGCATCCTCTCCAATCTGGGACCCCTAGAGGAATGTCTAATTGTCCTACACTGGCAGTTGGACATCTCCCTCCCAACCACTCACCTGTATGCCTACCTGATAGCTCCTAACCACTTCTGCCTGCCAGCCTGATCACCCAACCACTCCCCTGCCAGCCTGATGGATGCCTAACTACTCCCCTGTTGGCCTGATTGTCTCCAATTGCCCTCACTTGCTGGCCTAGTCGCCCCCAACTGCCCTCCTCTGAAGGCCTTGTCTCTCCTAATTGCCCTCCCCTGCAGGCCTTATCACCCCCAACTGCCCTCCCCTGTTGGCAGGGTCACCCCTAACTGCCCTCCCCTGTTGGCCTGCTCTCTCCCACCTGCCCTCCCCTGCTGGCCTGGTTGCCCCTAACTGCCCTCCCCTGCAGGCCTGACCCCCTCCAACTGCTCTCCTCTGCCAGTCTGGTTGCCCCCAACTGCCCTTCCCTGCTGGCCTGGTTGTCCATAACTACCCTCCCCTGCTGGTCTGATCTCCCACAACTGACTTCCCCTGTCAGCCATATTGTGGTGGCCATCTTATGACCACATGGGGTGGCCATCTTGTGTGAGGGCATGATGGTCAATTTGTATATTACCTCTTTAGTATATAGGATAGCACTTCAGATATTGGGTTATAAAGCTTTCAGGTTTCATGATGGATGTGTGTGTTCTCTCTCTCTGGGATTGCTTGGCTGTCATCCTACAGAAAAGCCACCAAAATGGTGAGGAACTTGATGATTCAGGCCAACAGCTAGCAAGGAACAAAGGCCTGCCAGTGACCACACAAGTGAGCATGACATCAGGTCTTTCTGAGAGAACCTTCAGAAGACTACAGCCCCTGCCAATATCTAATTTACAACCTCATGAGAGACCTTGAGCAAGAACCATCCAGCTGAACAGCTCTCAGTTTGTTGAACCTCAGAAACTATGTTAAAATAATAAATGCTGTTGTTCTAAGCTGCTCAGTGATAGATAACTAACATAATTAGCAACATCTACAATCTTGCCAAATTCAATTATAATTTGTGCTCAGCAGTATTTGATACAATTGATCTCTCCTTACTTGAAATGCTTTAATCTCTTGGATTTCAGGATATCTCAATATCCTGGTTTTCCTTCTATCTTCTTTATTAGCTCTTATCCTTCACTAGAGGCCTGGTGCACAAAATTCGAGCACGAGTGCAGTCCCTAGGCCTGGCTGCTGATCAAAGTGCGAGCATCTGGTATGGAAGGGCAGGTCCTAGCTGAACTTTGGGCCCTGGGCAGCACCTAGGCCCCCAGGCCTCCATGTGTCCCCCTCCACCTGAGTCACAGCGCCCAAGTATCCACATGAAGATGCAGTGAGTGCAGCTGGACACTGCAGGTTGGGGCACAGTGTGAGTCTCTGGGCTGCCCAGCATCACCACATGGAAGCTAGGTGGGCAGTGCACTCTCTCCCAGCTGGCCTTGTAGACCAGCTCCTGTGTGAACCCACTGGGAGCCTGACCAGCCACTGTGATCCCAACAGCTACAGCCCAGCTTACCTGGAAGATACTGTGTGGGTGCAGGGCAGGCTCCTCAGGGTGCCTGGCACCAGAGCATGGTGGCTTCCCTGGAGCATTAGCCCTGGTGTCCCAGAAGAGGGGAGTGAAAGCAAGCTCGGTGGATACCCCATATTCTGACTCCACCTGCATGCCCAACATCCTAGCCCCCAGGTACCTCTGATGGTCAGCACATGTCATAGCAAGTGGTTAAAATCCCAGTGGAGTGGACAATTTGCATATTAGGCTTTTATTATATAGGATATCTGCCACCTCACACTGTAGAAATCAGACCCTTTAATTATCAAAGCTCTTGTTGATTTACATTTTATTCATGGATGATACCATTCAGTCTCATGGTTTAATATCATCTCAATGTCATTGACTCTTGAATTTATACATCTAAACCTGGTCTCACTGAGTTATATATTTAACCCACATCACAAAGTCTCACTTGTGTACCTTATGGTCTACTCAATATGTCAAAGTAAAAATATCTATTTCCCTCTTTATACCAGTTTCTCTATCTAGATTTTCCATCTCAATGAATGGCACCTCCACTGACCCATTTGGTCAAGTCCAAACTTGGTAAAGATACTTGATTGTACTTTTCTACTCCCCTGAGACTATTCAGAGGAGAAATTGACTTTTTGAGCATCACAGCATTAGCATCACTGGAGAGACTGTTAGACATGTATAATCTTAGGCCAGACCTACTTAACAAGAATCTGTATTTTTATAAAATCTTTAATTCATTCATATGCACAATTATACTTGGAAGTCACTAATCTAGAAGACCAGGCTTTAAGAATTAAGCAATTTGTACTCTGTATATCAGTATCCCCTTAATCTACTCTTTAAAATGAGGCTCATGGTTTATTGTTGTTTTTAATAAGATTGGAAAACACTGTATAATGTATAATTTAGATTTTCAAAAAATGTACAATAAAAATATGTTGAGTTTCATTTAAGCCAGTGTTATCCCCCAATACCAGTTAATTCAGTCTCCTCCCCCCCCTCTCTTCTTTCACTGAGAATGCCATTCCATTCTACAGAGAAACATCCTTTCTCATAGTCTCTCAGTTATTATTTTTGGTCTCAGGCTTTTAATTATTTTGCTCACTCATTTCTTCTTTAACAAATATTTGCAACTATGCATAGAACCTACTCTATATAAGACCCTCTTCTAATGTTTCAGTGAAAGCTGTGTTAGTCAAAGCTGCATAGTGTTTTTACATGAGCATGACTTGGTGGAGTCTTCCTCACTCAGTCATATAGCATGGGGGTTATAAGTATACATTTCAATGCTGATGGTTGTGCAAATCTTAGGCAACAGCAGGCAAGAATAACTGGGGTGGCTTCAGCAACTAGCATGCTTGTTTCACATCTGTCTGGGTGGATAATTCTGGTTCTGAATTGACAACATCCCATCCCCCTTCCCACTTAGCCCATTCTACACCTTGTGCCTGTCCCTAATTTCTTTTCCTTATGAGCTTCTATGGTTGATCACATTCGGGAACTGCTTAGAATTATTAGGCACATCTCAGCTAAAGGCATCCCATAGTATCTGGTCTTCTTGTCAGAGAATTCTGGGCAGTGGTAAGGGCAGTGCTGCCTACTTTTCTTAGAGCTCCTTTGTTGGATTTGTGATTATATCTACTGGGTGAGCTCAGTCAGGTTGTTGTGGATTAGAGAGAAGGGCCAATGGTACCCCCATGCCCTGACAGGTGTTTGTACACTATCTGCTAGCACTCTCCAGGATCCATCAGCAAAGTGCCCTGAGAAACCCTCAAGCCTATTGCACTTCCAAATGGCATGGTGCTCAACTGATCACCTGCTTACTGTTCTCATTTGTCAATTAGGATGAGGAGCCAACTGAAAGAAATAATCAAGCCTTTCCCTCCTTAGTGTGGCAAGGCAGACAAGAGACAGAGAGAAAGGCACTACTCCTCAGGGGTCCATTTTTCTCCACAATAAAACACTGAGCAAGGGCCAGATGGCATGAAGAGCTGATGGGGATTCTCTCACTGCCCACCACTAAGGAACACCACACAGAAGGCCTCAGCCTTTTTAGGAATCCAGGTGACAGGAGTTGGTTAGAGTAACAAGCTAGGAATGGAAAAGTACTGATCAGAGAGGAGAAAAGTATCTTGGTCAAGGTCCCTGATGAGGAGTTCTTGGTGGAGGTGCAAAAGCAATCCCATTTACCATTGCAACAACAAAAAAGTAAGATACCTAGGAATACACTTAACCGAGGAGGGAAAAGATCTGTACTTGGCAAACTATAGGACTTTGAAAAAGAAAGCCTGAGCCATTGCCCCTAATAGAGTTTCCTAAATGGAGGTGTCTGAGTTAGGAAGGAAGATATTCCATTCTTCTGAGCACTGCTGGCCTGGGAGCGAGTGTCCAGGGGGGTGAGTCATCCATTGCAATTCCCTCCAAAAAAGCTGTGCACCAAGTTTGGTGTGGGGAGGGCAGTGTTCCCATGAGGTAGGCCAGACTAAGACTTGTAACAGGCCGTGGCCAGGCCTGAAGGATCACAAAGAGGATGCTGGCCTGGGGCTGGACTCCTCACATATAACATGAGTAGGTCCAGATGAATGAAGAGACAAGGGTGGGAGAGAGAGGGATAATTAATTGTTGCAAACAGATCTGAAGCCAGAGACAAATGAGACCTCCTCCCCGCTCTATAACTCACTTTCCCTGTTCAGTACCAATTTCAATGTATAATTTCCGTAAACCTAATTTTCCCTTTTTTATTCCTGCTTCGCTGTAATTGGGACAAGGAGAGGCAGATAGCCACGTAATATCCAAGTGTGAGAACCAGAAAGCCCCAGGAGCCCCAGACCCTTTCCAGCGGCACATGGGAGGAAGAGCCGCCCTGGTCAGCCCAGAGGGGGATGTTGAAGTTGTCCTTTACATGCCTCTCAGGTCACTGCAATCATTGCGCCTAAGGAGTACAGTTCCTGACTTCTGAGTCATTTCAATCTTTAACAGAAAATAACAGTACGCTTTTGAAGGATGCTGTGCCCAGCAGCCCTGAGAGGCTGTTAAGTTCTCTTTCCTTATAGCAATGCTTGAGGTGCATATAAGACTTTCCAGGCAAAAACCCACGCCTGTGATTAAAAATTCAACAGGGAGGGGAGAATGGCCCTCTAAGAGAGGAAGAGTGAAAGAAATAACCTACAATCTACTGAGCTATGAGCCTCGGCACCTCAGTTTTTAATTTTAAAAGCACTGTGTAACGGGCTATGGAGATGTAAGTCGATTTTCCTCTCTCAGATGTCTCCTAACTCATTTGCCACCCGTCTCAACACCCCAGGAGGATAGAAATAACTTGATTTCTGCTGCCTTGGGTTTTCTTCCTATAAATTGTGGAAGTAAAATGCGGGGGAGAGGAGCGGGGGATAGTGTTTTATTTTCTTTATGAAGCAATCATAGAATTTGTAGGCATCTAACCAAAGAACTAAGTGACAGGAAATCAGAGAATACAAAACATCTGCAACCAAATGAAGGTGCTCAAAGGGGATTTGGAAATGCGTGCAACTGAGAAGATAAGAGTTGACAGAATATCACTTTCTGCTTTGGTACTGATGTGATCATATTTCTCATTAATTATTTACAGAAGGAAGATCTATATTAAAATTAATCATGAGATTCTTCTGTACATTAATAATGGAACAATTGCACCAAATGCAAACAGACAGCGATAATAGAATATGAAATAATGCTTCATATGCGATGGGAAAGGGCCTATTTAAATGAAATGCCAAGAGGCTAATTATTATACTATCACTAAAGCTGTGGTCTGTGACCCAGATCGGCAGCCTTTACCTGACAAAAAGTGTTAGTATTGGTTTCATATGCAGTAGGAATATTTAGAGCTATGTTCAGAGCTGCCCTTACCAGATTTTTCCCTAATTTTAAATTTTAATTAAATGTATTGGGTTAACATTGCTTAATAACAATATACTATAAGTTTCAGGTGTCCAATTTTATAATGTGTAATCTGTGTACAGAATGGTGATTACTAGAAGAGAATGGGGGTGGGGGAAAATGAAGAAGGTAGAGGGGGCCAATTGACTATTAAGTACTGGGGAGTTTGAGCTGAAGTTGAAGCATAATGACTGGTCCCATAGAATTCTGGAAGCATATGTGGACAAGATATCTCAGCCAGGACATGCGGAATGGCAAACATGAACTCTCAGATGGAATGCTACTTCTCTCCACTCCGCATCATTCAGTATGAACTTCACATATCAGTTGATGTTTCTCATGTGAATTCATTCTTGGTCACTTGTGCTCACAAGGACCTCTTTTTAAAAATTCTGTAGTATATTATTTTCTCTGCCATATTTGTCATTTTGTTTACTAATATCTTGGGGTCCTAGCTGCTTCTAGCACTAGATTTTCCTATTTCGTCCAAGAATGTATTTGACATGGTATCTGCCCTCAATATATTTCTCCAGGTTGAGGCAGGTCATCCTTCCCAGCTGTACATTTAGAATCCCTGCCCTACCTGGTTTGGTGCAATGGATAGACCATAGGCCTCTGACGGAAGAGTCCTGAATTCAATTCCAATCAAGGGCACATGCCTGGGTTTGGGCTCGATCCCCAGTAGGGGATGTAAGAAAGCAGCCAATCAACGATTCTCTTTTATCTTTGATGTTTCTCTCTCTCTCTTCCTCTCTAAATTCAATAAAAACATATTTTAAAAATAATAATTCCTGTGGCCCTAGAATAGGTTTAAGGGTAGTGGAGTTCATGATAACTCTGATCATCTATTTGACATGAATTTAAGAATTTGAAAAATTAGAGAAGAAAAAGAGGCAAAATGAGGAAGTGAGTAGGATTTCACATAAGATCAGAGTTTGTTTGACTTTAACTGCTTGCTACTTATGCAAGCTGGAGATAGTTTTTTTAATTACACTTGGATTTTCCTGTGTAAAATGGGGAAAGTAGTACCCATGCCCAACCTCATAAGACAGTCAGAATTGCTGAATATTAAATGTATTGTATGTTGTAAAAAGCTACTCACAGCTATCCTAGACATCATGGATAAAGAAGCTCTTGGGTTTGGATTCTTACTCTACAATTTCTTACTCTGACTTCTTAGTGGCATAGTTTCCTACTCTGCAAAATAAGGATAAGTATGGCATCTCATGAGACTACTATAGGAATTCTATGATTTTCCCTGTGTCTAGTAGTCCAGACAGTGCCAATAAACAAGGACAAAATAAACATTGATTATTATTGCTTTAGAGAACAAATAAGAACATACTTGTATAGTTTTTAAGTCAGTGCCAGGCACATATTACTACCACTGATAATAATATTACTTCTTCCAATAATGTTAAGAAATAGGCTAAGCATATAGGATGATTTTTACATATTTCTGTCTCTTGTGAGACCTTAAAAATGTTTCTGTTTTTCTCCATTAATGTTTTATTTATGTAATTATTTGAAAACATCCTATGGTAGAACCTGCTATAATATTCTCTCTGTACTATGCTACAAGTCATGCACCTTCAGCAGGCTATGATCAGATGATTTAAAATGTCCTTAAAAACCATTCAGAGTTTAACATAAATGCCTGAGAACTAAAAGAAGAAAATTAATGTTTTTAAATCCAGAGGTTCATAAAAGTATATCTCTACTTCCTATGAGAGGCCAAATGTTTAGTGGAGCAGTCCCACAAAGGTGAGAAAAAAAGTGGTTGTGATAGAATAATTAAGAAATGCTTTCTGCTGAGACCGGTTTGGCTCAGTGGATGGAGCATCGGCTTGCGGACTGAAAGGTCCTGGGTTCGATTCCAGTCGAGGGCATGTACCTTGCTTGCAGGCACATCTCCACTGTGGGGCGTGCAGGAGGTGGCTGATCGATGTCTCTCTCTCATCGATGTTTCTGACTTTCTATCTCTCTCCCTTTCTCTCTGTAAAAAATCAATAAAATATATTTTTTTAAAAAAAGAAATGCTTGCTCATCGATGATTGGTTCTTCTACAAGTCATAGCCCTCATGGGAAACCCTGGTGGTTACTAGAGGAATCCATGACCTAATAGAAAGGGGTTCCCCATGTTCTTTGTGGCAGAAGCTCCCCTGTATTCATGTTTCTATAGTGCAGTTGGGAGCTGCAGACAGTCATCCAGGGTAAGCACCAATTTGAAAAGTAATCCATACTGGATGTTACATAGAAAAAGGTCAAAGGTACCATAATTCTTTTTTGGAGCCCCCATGAACACCACATCCTTCCACATCCATCTGTTCAGAGCAGTTGGAGTGAAAGTCCAGAACTGTTCAAAAAAACTGCTAGAATCCTTATTTATACCCAGAAATGTAAAAACTACTTTGTGAATCTCACTTATAAACACAGCAACTATCTGTTGGGAAGCATGTAAATCAGGTCTAAAAATCCACCCCTTTCTCCCGGGGAATGTTGCCTATGAGCACTTTGTTTCAGTGCGGAATTTGCAAGACTCATGACCCATCTTTCTGCTGCCCACCTCTCACTCTCCTGCAGAGCTGCTGCTGGGCAGACTGCAACAAGGGGAGGTAAAGCTAAGAACCCAGCAGGGTGATGAGACTCCAGGTTGCTCCTCTCAGCTGGCTAAGACTGATTCAAAGTTAAGGCACAATTTCTCCAACTGTGTGCTCCAGGATGATATTAGATGTCACGAGACAAATAATGCTTTCCACAATCCAGTGGTCAAATACATTTGGGGATTTCTAGGGAATATTCTATAAGATTAAATGGGTTCTATAATGCCAAATTCCTCAGAACCTGTAAAGTATTGACACATATAGTTTAGCATTCTAAGAAAATCAACTAATCTCTTGACCACCACATCCATCAGGCTACTTGGAATGATTTCTGGAATGCTGTGTTGAGAAACCTCAAAAGAATCCATTAGAGGGAGGAACATAGAGAGAATTTATCTCTCTGGATTCTTCCCATCTCCTGTCTCTCAATGGTTAAAATTTCCCTTCAGGGAGTCATTTGCCCTGCATTTTAGACTTGCATCATCCAGCTAGATGGTAAGTGGTAGTCAGATCTCACACACTGTGGGGTGGACATGGCAGGAGAAACTGAAGACTCTGATCAGTAGCTGGTTGCCCTTGTGTAACTGAACAAAATGTCCAGTGTATAGTGCCCCTATTGAGGCCAAGAGGCAGCCAAAAATACAGCCAAAGCAGGGAAAAGATAAGTATGAGGCTGCCCAAAAATCTGAGAAAGCTGTGTCATTTTCTATTCTCTTTACATTTGTGATACATGCTAAATGCCTTATGTTTGAACAAACCCAGTGATAAGAAGACAACATAGGGGCCCCCCAAAAGCAAAAAAGATGCTGGATGCATGCTCTTGTTCTGAAGGAGTCAGGTCAAAAGCTAATGTAGGGTAAAAGAAAGCACCAGAGAAAAGTCTAATAAAACACATACCAGCCAGGAAGGTTCACATTGAGTTCTGGATTATGTGTTCTAAGGGTTGCAAAGTGAAGGGTGGTTTTGTGGGAATTTGAAGAGATGCTGGAGGATGGCTTTCTACACAGGTCCCTGAGTAAATTGTGGAAGTCAGATTGGCTAGGATGTGGCACAGTAAAAAGAAGAGGGTTTGATGGAATCTGAAAATTAAGAATGAGTTTTGTTTATGACATATTTAGATGATTAACATCTTAAGTTTGCTCTTTCTGACCAAGAAATAAGTATTTCTCCTTTAGACCCTCATACATCCTGTGCAACTATAATTTTGTTAACATTAACTAGTTAACATGTCCAAAACTAAACTTCTGAGAGTACTCCTTTTGCTTATACATATTTTCCTTCACTCTTCCTCATTTACAGTGACAATTGCATGTTTCAAGCAAGTTTATAGACCAGTGGTCGGTAAACTCATTAGTCAACAGAGCCAAATATCAACAGTACAATGATTGAAATTTCTTTTGAAAGTCAAATTTTTTTAAACTTAAACTTCTAATGCCAATTTTTCAAAATAGACTCACCTAGGCCATGGTATTTTGTGAAAAAGCCACACTCAAGTTGCCAAAGAGCCACATGTGGCTTGTGAGCCATGGTTTGCCGACCACTGAGTTAGACCATGGCCCGGCCTGGTAGCTCAGATGGTCAGAACATCATCCAGATACACTAGCATTGCAGGTTTGATCTGCAGACAGGGTACATACAATAGTCAATCAATGAATGCATGGATAAGTGGAACATCAAGTTGATGTGTCTCTTCTTTCTATCTCCCTCTTTAATTTTGCTTTAATGTTTGAAATGATAATTTCTTCTCCTTTGAGATTCTTCTCTCTCTGGTTAAAGAATTCAAGTGTATATTCAAATTTTAAATTTCACTAAAGTTTTGATTCTCTGAAAACATTCACTTATTACTCAATCTTTCCTAATTCTCAGAGATTTTACCTCCGTCACCATCAAGAATCTGTCTCCAATAATTTGAATATTTAGTTATTTATGATTAAACTAAACCATCATATTTATTTAATTTGTGTAGTATTGTGGGATCCAGATGTGTGCAGTTAAGCTGGCTACCACAAGAAACACCCCAATCAGCAGCATATATGCTTCAGCCTTGCTCAATGTTTCTCCTTGCTTTCTACAAGTTTATGTCTAGGAGTTACTTTTCTGGAAATCTGACCTGGCAAAATGAAAGTCTTTTTTTGTTTAATTTTTAAAATCCCAACTGATCTTTGAAGTTTTCTGTATTTAACCTAGTTAGGAATGGAACAGTCATTGTCCCTGAATTAGAGACTGTTTTACTTGAGCATATTTTTAAATGGTATAAAAAAAATTAAGCACATTCTTCAGCACACCCTTGCCAGCTCCAAGAATCAGAGCTTAGAAAGAAGCCTTGAGCAATCAAGTCTACCTGCCTGGAAAATACATTACATTACCACTTACTGCAATGCAGGTAGACATGCATTTAGGAAGAGTGACTCTTGGTCATGACCAAGCCAGTTATTTGGAAGAGAAGCATAAAAAAAGGAGAAAGTGCTTTTAATTACAATGGAAACAGCTGAAATCTAACCAAACATCTCCCTGGGAAAAAAAGTAATTGGAATTAAACAGACCATCTGCACTACCATTGATTGGAGAAAAGGAGTGAAATTCAATTTAATTTTATGAGATGAACATGGAAGCAAAAGTATTGTGAAGAAGCACTTCATGAAAAACATGAATGGAGACCACCCAATGTGACAATGATATCTGTTTTCATAAACTTAATGAAGAAAAAAAGTGTTTGTATGTGTGATTGGTGACTTGCTATCTCCATGATGTCATTTTTGTACAAGTGGCTGGGAGTAAGTGAATGGATCATGTTGGAGAATGGATTATCTCAGGAAGGTTGAAAGTGAGCCAGAATGAAGACAGTAGAAGAACTAAAACTGCCTCAAAGTTTTTAAAGGAAGTTGAGCCCAGCCAGTGTGGTTCAGTAGTTGAGCTTTGACCTATGAAACGTCACACTTTGTTTCCCAGTTAGAGGATATGCCCGGGTTGCGGGCTCAATCCCCAGTGTAGGGTGTGCAGGCGGCAGCTGATCAATAAATAATTCTCTGTCATCATTGATATTTTAATCTCTTTCTCCCTCTCTCTTTCTCTTTGAAATCAATAAAAATATATGTTAAAAACATTGAGAGTGAATAAAAATTGCAAGCACTGAATCTAAAAGTCAGATTGAGATTTTAACAGGGCTATGAAACAAACAAAAACAGACACATTCAGAAACAGGTTTAAAAAACCAAAAAGCAATTTTTCATGCCTGTTGTTATCTTAAATACTTACATATATTAGCATACTTTAATTCTCTGAGAAAATTAATGAGCTACATATATATTAGGGTTGAGCAGTTTATGGTTGAGGAAATCAGAAATTAGAGAAATTAAATAAGTTGACTAAAGGTCATGCAGCTCTTACATAGAAAAACTGGGATTCTTGCCTACATTTATTTTATTCAAAAGCACATGTACACCTTCAGTATTTAAAACAAATTGTCAGGCCAAGAAAGTCCTGAGTAATTTTTGTGAACATAAGTTAAGTGACTATGATATGTCTTAATTTGTGAAAGAGTATACTAAGTTTGGGTAAATTTGTTTCACTTAAAGAAAAATTAAAGTCCACAAACATAAAGATGTTAGTAAATGGGTATTAGCAAAGTCAGAACTTGTGAATTTTTATCCCAGTTCTGTGACAAATTTGGAGAGTTTGGAGAATGTCATGTCTGCTTTCTGGGTTTCAGTTTCCTCATGTTTATTATGGTGCGATTAAATTTGTTGTTTATAAGAATAATGTTTTCTTCTGTGGTGTATGTCGACCAGATTATTGGGGTTCAAAATGATAGTGAATGTTCCAAGTACTTTGGCTTATGTCATAATATGCACTAATATTTATTAAGTTCTTAGAGTGTATGACACTATTTTAAATGCTTTTAAAAATCCTTTCAAGAAAACTATGAGTTGAGTTATATTATTACTTTTATATTACAGGTGAGGAACCTGAACACTAAAGATTGAATAAATTCCCAGTGTCATATAGCTAACAATTGTAAACTCCAGGATTCAAATTTAAGTGTTTTAGTTTGAGAGTTTGTTCTCTCTTAATCCTTCTCTGCCTCTGTCATCCTTAGATATCTCTTTGCAGGGTAATGACATATCTTAATGAGACCTAAAACACAGGCAACGGAGCTGAGTGCTCTTTGAGAAAAGCCCCACCCTTTTTGAGGAATATTTTTGAGAATTTAATTTAATTTAAATTCCATTTGTATAATCTAAATCATCTTAAAACATATGCCAAAGATATTAACATAATGGTTTCCTTCCTAGAATTCCCTTTAGTGGCAAAATGTTTAAATATAAGTCTATTTATGAATATAGATGCAAAATCCTCAAATAAAATACTAGGAAATTGAACCCAGAAATAATTTAAAAATATTATATACCATGACTGTGTGGAACCTATGTTAGTAATACAAGGTTGGTTTAATATTTAAAAATTAATTAATTAATTAATTAATTAATTAATATAACACAGGACCAAAACCACATAAAAATCTTAACAGATACAGGAAACTATGTGACAAAATCCAGCACTCACTCATGATAAAAATATGGAACAAATTAGGAACAGAAGGAAACTTTCTTAACCTGGTGAAAAGCATCTAAAATAATACCAGAGCGGAGAATCCAAGATGGCAGCATAGGTAAACACCTACACTGCTGCCTCGCACAACAATTTCAAAACTACAACTAAAAGACAGATCGGACATCATCCAGAACCACAGGAAAGCTGGCCGAGTGTAAGTTCTACAACTAGAGGGAAAGAGAGGGGCTCACAGAGACCCAGAGGAGCTGCAAAAAGCTGAGGTACGGAGACGAGCGCGCTGAGAGAGCGGGTGCCGGAGAACCTGGCTGGCTTTCTCTGGCGGGAGGGAAACTGAGACTCCCAACGGCATTGAACCCCTTGTTTTACGACACTAAACCCCAGATCCAGCCGAAACTCATATGGGGGGAGTTTGGACTGTGAAAAGGGAGAGGTGCACGGAAATTTAGGGGAGTCGCAGAAGATCAGGTCTGGTCTCGCACGCACACGGTGCTGCGCGCAGGACAGATTGCTGATTGTGCCGCTGGCTTTTGCGAGTGGGCGGGAGACAGACCCTCCCAACTGCGCCACTTCTGACTCCACTGGGCCCCTGTTTCGGGCGAAACCCTGGGGACCTAGACTCGTGTGGTTCTAGTGCGCAGGGGAGCTGGAAAGGCAGGGTTAGAGGCACTGCGGGCGCACGGCACACAAGGACCGCTCCAGCCATTACCCAGTCACGTGAGACTCAGGGGCCATGGAGGGCGGGGCCGACTGGAAGGCAAGGCGGTCCCTTAAGCCCTGAGGCTCCACCCCTCCCAAGCTGAGCAGAGGCTTCTGCGGTTTTGTGTCTGGTATCATAAGGCTGAATTTAACACAGAAGTTTCCCCGGCATAGTGAAAATGCTGAGACAAGGGAAGGGATCACAAACAAAAGAAATGGAGGGAAAAAAAATGACTGGATATAGAGTTCAAAACCACACTTATAAGGTTTTTCAAGAATATGCTAGAAAAGTTGGATAAATTTAGTGAGACACAAGAGTAGATGAAAAAGGACCAACTAAAGATGATAAAGGACCAAATAGAAATTAAACATACACTGACTGAAATAAAAAATATTATACAGAGTCCTAACAGCAGACTAGAGAAAGGCAAGAATCAAGTCAAAAATTTGAAATATAAAGAAGCAGACAACATTCAACTGGAAAAGCAAGAAGAGAAAAGAATCCAAAAATGTGAACATAATGTAAGGAGACTCTGGGACAGCTTTATGCGTACCAACATCATAATTGTGGGGGTGCCAAAAGAAGAGAGAGAGCAAGATACTGAAAAGCTATTTTAACAAATAATGACTGAAAACTTCCCACATCTGGTAAAAGAAATAGACTTACGAGTCCAGGAAGCACACAGAACCCCATATAAAAGGAATCCAAAGAGGACCACACCAAGACACATCATAATTAAAATACCAAGAGCAAAAGAGAAAGAGAGAATATTAAAAGCAGCAAGAGAAAAACAGTTTATTACCTACAAGGGAGCACCCATACGACTGTCAGCTGATTTCTCAATAGAAACGATGCAGGCCAGACAGGAGTGGCAAGAAATATTCAACATGATGAATAGCAAGAACCTACAACCAAGAATAATCTATCCAGCAAAGCTAACATTCAGAATTGAAGGGCAGATAAAGAGCTTCACAGATAAGAAAAAACTAAAGGAGTTCATCAACTCCAAAGCAGTATTATATGAAATGCTGAAAGGTACTCTTTTAGAAGAGGAAGAAGAAAAAGGTAAAAGCCAAAAAATTATGAACAACAAATACATATTTATCAACAAGTGAATCTAAAAATTAAGTGAATTAAAAATTTGATCAACAGAATAAACTGGTGAATATAATAGAATCAGGAGTACAGAAAGGGAGTGGACTGATAATTCTCAGGGGGGAAGGGATGACAAAAGAGAGACTGGACAAAAATCATACACCTATGGATGAGATCAATGGGAGGGAGCTAAGGGCAGAGGGAGGAGTAGGAGCTGGGTGGAGGGGTGCTATGGAGGGGAAAAAAGAGAAACAAATGTAATAATCTGAATAATAAAGATTTAATTTAAAAAAATAAAATAAAATAAAAATAAAAATAAATTGACTTTAAAAAAATAAATAAAATAAATAAAATAAAATAATACCAGAGCTAACATCAGGAGCGAGACAAGGATGTCTAAATTGCCATTTTTATTCAACAATGTACCAGAAATTATAGCCAGGGCAATTAGGAAAGAAAATAAAATAAAAGACATTTATATTGGAAAGAAATTCGCAAAATTATCCGCTATGATCTAAATGTTTGTGATCCCCCCAGAGTTCATATGTTGAAATTCTAATGTCCAATGTGAGGACGAAGTACCTGTCAGAGTAATTAGGAAGAGAAAAGTGAATCAGGAAATCCAAATTCTCATTTGGACTGTGACACTAACTGGCGATGGGATCCTGGGAAAGTCACTACTTTTAAAGAATAGCATAATAATTACACAGAGATCATTAACTATGCAGATTGTTTAATGAATCATTTTTTTAAAACCCTCAAATCTCCCATATCTTACCCCCATCTCTACCAATATTTTCCAGGGATGTTTCACATTGCAAAGCCATACATCTGCATAATGGTTTTCCCTTTGTTTGTTTGTTTTGTTTTATCTTGTTTGGTTTTGTTTCGCAATTATCTTGTCCAAGACTGATTCCAGGTAAACTCTCTGCAAGAACAGAAGTTAGCATCCTGCCAAGCTTCTTGGAAACCTGCTACAGTTCCAAATTGTGGTTGTCTATCTCTGGGTGTCTCAAAACTCTGTCAGGGTTTTGGTACCATCAACGTTATTTTTATAATTATTTATCTTTCTGTCTCTCATCCTCTCATAAGTGCACAGTGCAGTTTTCCAGGGAATGCCTGGCATGTGCATAGTTGACTGGGTGCAGAGGCAATATGAGAATCCAGGTGTTTTCCAGAAAGTCAGACACTAAAGGCAATGGCAACAATGTAAAACAATGCCTCTAATTTTTCCTTTTGCTAAATTATGTTGTTTGGGAAAATACAATGTTTAATTAAAAATTTTATTGTTTATGTTAACAAGGGAAGGGTTTATTTTTAAATGAATTAATAAATATTTTAAGAAGCTTACTGGTTTTAATTTCTAATATAGCAAATGTCAACAAATAAAACTCACATAAACATATATATTTAGAGTTTTCAATAAGTTTTAAGAGTTAAAGGTCCAGAGACCCAAAATTTGAGACCCACTGGTCTAAGGCAATCAATGCTTGCCTTCGAGCTGGGATGGGCTAGGGCTGCAGGCTAGCTCATATGTGGGAAGGGACTGATACTTTATCAAGACTTGCTACATCTGTATGTGTGCCCTAAATGCAACTGGCAGCAGACACTCTATCTGCTACTGCTCTTATCTCAGTGAGTTCCCACCAATACACCTATTCTAAGAGTGTGTTTACTTCTTTATTATTCACACATATTCATTTGGTATCCCTGATTTAAAGTTTCTTTTAAAGAAGTGAGTCAAATATGAAACCCAATGAGAGGTTCTCAGAAATAAGTGAGTCAAAAAATATGAAGAACATTTTCTCCCTTTTTTAGATTCTGGAATTTTAGATTTTTCTGGCTTTCTGTCTGGAGCCAGGAATAATGATTGACTATAAGAAAGTGTAAGATTACAAGCCTCTTTGATAATGTTCTCATTAATCTAAGTCCCAGGGATGGTTACTAGGTTATGTTGGTAGGAGATAAAAAGAAAAGATGCTTGGAATAAATGACACTTTGTTGCTATAGCAACGTCTAATTTGTTTATGCCTGCTAGTATCAGTGCCTTGAATCCACAAATAGGTTAACTCTGGTTTGGCCACAGGACTTGCATAGGCCATGGGAACAATAGTGAATATGATTCAAGCAGAGACTTGACGTTTTCACATTTAATGCTGTCTTTTCTTGCATGTGTGTTAGCTGGCTTGAGGATGAGAGACATATGACCTGTATCCTAGCTGCATCCATCACCCCTGAGGAGAGCAAGTCAACTGTCAGATGTGTGACAGGAGATTCTGGACCGACCAATCCACACCCATCCCACATCTCACCACAGGTGCATGAGCAAGACTAAATGAAAGTTGTGGACACACCAGACCTGCTTAGTGGAATTGGAAACCAAATAAATGGTTATTTTTAGCTTTTAAGTTTGGTTGGCAGACTATATAGCTGCAGATATTTGATATAGAACTTTACTACCATTTTAATGCTTGTAACAATCCTTATGAAAACTTCTTTGTTATTCGTTTAGTCCAGTGGTTCTCAACCTGTGGGTCGCGACCCCTTTGGGGGTCCATTGACCCCATCACAGGGGTCGCCAAAGACCATCAGAAAACACAGATATTTACATTACGATTCACAACAGTAGCAAAATTACTGTTAGGAAGTAGCAACGAAAATAATTTTATGGGTGGGGGTCACCACAACATGGGGAACTGTATTAAAGGGTGGCGGCATTAGGAAGGTTGAGAACCACTGGTTTAGTCTGTCTCATTACATGATTTCTAGTGAGGAAGCAAAGGAGCCAATAAAATCTTGTCAAGATTTATCTCTGGATTTGTGTTACCCATGAGCCTTAGAAGCTTTTGATGTGAATAAGTTTGGCAGGAAAGGCTATGGGAAAGCCAGATGAATAATGACAGAGAGTTTGGAGTAAGTGCATTTGTTTGCTTAACTGTAAAACTTTTTCATTCTGAGCGTTGGTTTTCTCCAGTGAATGAGTTGAAGAACTGAAAATTTCATTTTGTTTCCCCTAGGACATTTTGAAAAAAATTCTCTGCTACATACAATAAATAATTATGAATTGATCAAATAAAGGTAGAGATGAATGAATTATTAGGAACATCGAACTGGGGCAGAACTTAAAGCATTAAAAGGCCAAATGTTCCAGCCAGTGTAGCTCAGTCATTGAGCATCAAGCTATGGGTCAGGAGGTCACAGTTCTATTCCAGGTCAGGGCACATGCCCAGTTTGTGGTTTCTATCCCCAGTAAGGGGTCTGCAGGAGGCAGCTGATCAATGATTCTCTTTCATCATTGATCTTTCTATCTCTCTTTCCTTTGCCTTTCCTCTCTCTGAAATCAATAAAAATAGGAAAATAAATAAAAGGTAAAATGCAACTTGCAGGAACAAATTGGTAGAAAAGGTCAGGCTGTAGGTTCAGAGGGAGGAACCGCTAAAGCCACTTACTAGTACTTAAGTCTTCCTTAGGGACAGTTGACAAGGGTGAGGCACAGCTGCATGTAGATCTCCAGAACCAAAGCACAAGAGTGTCAGTTTAGCCCAGGCCTCACCCACACCATTTTAGATTAGGAATAAGACCATTCTCTCTAAGCTTATGTGCTTGGACTTTAGAGTTGGTGGGAATTGGAACTAAATTTTAGCTCTAACACTGTCCCTTTCTAAGACGTGATCCATAAAATGAGGAATTAAAAATACCTAAAAAACAAACCAAAATAAAGAAACCTACATTTGAGAATTGTGAGAAGACATGTGCCATTAAAGTGTGTGTGTGTGTGTGTGTGTGTGTGTGTGTGTGAGAGAGAGAGAGAGAGACACTATAATCTGTTTAAGCAAAGAAAATGTAACTTTTTTTTCAGGGCCACATTATGACTTTTGTAGGCCTCTAGGTAATTTTGCCTCTGTGGGCCCCTTTTTCATGAAAACATATTGAAATCATATTTTATGACTGCATTGGTATAAGGACAGATACCATATTTGATTTTAAAGGTTACTTTTTTTCTCCTGATCTTAAAATAAATTAAAACATTTGGGGAGGCGGGGGTCCGGGAGTCCAAGAGATGTTAGCATTCTCACAATAAAAAAAAAAATGAGCCGAAACCAGTTTGGCTCAGTGGATAGAGCGTTGGCCTGTGGACTGAAAGGACCCAGGTTATCCTGGTTGCAGGCACATCCCCAGTATGGGGCATGCAGGAGGCGGCTGATCGATGTCTCTCATTGATGTTTCTAACTCTCTGTCCCTCTCTCTTCCTCTCTGTAAAAAAAGTTAATAAAATATATTTTAAAAAAATATTAATTAAAAAAAAATGAAAGAGTGTACTAAATGAGGTGATACGATGAATGTTAATTATCTCTTTCTTTTCATAATGTATATGTATACCAAACCATCATGTTGCATACTTCAAATGTATACAACTATACATCTCAATTATTCTTCAATAAAGCTAGAAACACTTAAAAAACAATGTAATTTTTAAGAGCTTCTGTCAAGATGTAGAAGAGGAGAAAAGGTGGGAAGGGTCCATTTGAGAAGGTGTGTACTTTTTTTTTTCCATTATTGAGGTATTTATAAAAAGAGAACTAACTGATAAGATAAAAACACACCTGGCAAGTTTAAAGTTGAAATATTTTCACTGCTGCTTAGCAGTGTACACCTGCTTGTGTGTGGGGAGGGAAGCTGATCATTAGGAAGATTAGAACAGTTTTAGAAAACAAAAGTCAGTGCCTGGCATCCTTAGGCACAGTAGACACAGCACCTGGGAGCCAGAATCCTTTCTTTCACAAATACAGGTTCAAGGTAAGTCTCCTGGAGCCCTTTATCTACATTGTTTTGATCTAGATTGCTAACATCCCAGGAGGAAGGAAATAAGGACAAAAGAGGAAAAAAATAAATTAGAAAGCAGATCACAAAAATAGCTCCACTGTTAAATATATTCAAGATCTGCAACTTTGGAAGAAATTATTAAAATGTACGTGCTTCTGGAAAAGCTTAACTAAGAAGGCACAAATAAAAAGAGAAATTGCTGGGGGAATAATTCATGCAAAAATAATGTAAAGTTACATATTGTGCGCACATACAAATGTGAAAAATCCTAACAAAGATTTTTTTTCTGTTAATCTAACTGTAAAAATTAAATAGAATAAAGTTGAAAAACAATATATGAACACTCATGCAAATATTTTAAATGTTATCTAAAAATTGTTTCTAAAATTTTTGAGGTCATTTTTATTGTGGAGTACTTCAGATTCCTATTCTATAAAAATCATTTTTTCCAGAAATATTAAAGATGCAAAGCCACTCAATTTAATTCATGAAGCAAGTGCAGCTGATTTGAAAACATTACAAAGATGGCATATAAAAGGAAACTAGATCAAAGAGACTTATTTATTCAATGTAAACCCAACAGTGCATCAAGAGAATAATGTACAAAAAGAAGATGAACTCACCACTGAATTGCAAATATGATTTTTTATGTTGGAATCTAACTGGGGCAGGAATCTAAATAGGTCAAAAATAAACATCCCAAGTGATTATTAAAAATCACTTGGTAAGTTTCAACACTTATTCTGATTAAAATAAATCAGAAATATAAAAATTACTCTAAAATATTCTAATTATAACATCTATCTGAAAATATTTACATTAAAAGGTGATAAACTCAAGCCTTAACCAGTAAAAAATAAAGTAAATTATGCTGTTACTTTATAATAAAATATTTTACACATATAAAACTATTCATAATGTACACATAAGGTCCTTTGTACATACAGTATAGCAAAAGAAAAAAGAACCATTTACTAATATATTGAGAGGGTTACTCTCTGATTTAATTCTCCCTTTTTATTACCATCTGGTTTCATCAAGGATAAAAGGTATTCTGAATTTTGTATTTTATTATTTCCTTAATATATGACTAAACAATATGTTGGATAGTTTTGTATGTGTTCTGGCTCTACATAAATTATATAATATTTGCCATGTACTTCAAACTTAATATCATCATGAGAGTTTCTCATGCTGATAGTTGTAGCTCATTTCCTTTTATTTTCATTATTGTTTACTACTATAGTATTAGAATCAGCCATAGTGTACCTTCCCTTCTTTTGCAGATGGTCGGGTTATTTGCTTTTCTGTTTGATTATTTTGCTAGGATCATTCTTGGATCAATCTCTTGGTACACAATGTCATGTATGTTTGACTAGAAACAGTTCTGCTCAATAGAATTTTCTGACATGAAATATTCTGCAAATCCGCACTGTATACAAATTTAGGATAGTTCATATGCTAAGTGTCCAGTTGACTGTTCAACCAATCAAAGCGTAATATGCTAAAGCCACTCAACTGGTTGCTATGAAGTTTACTGACCACCAAGGGGCAGACAGTCAATCAGTCAACCAGTCACTATGACGTGCACTGACCACCATGGGGCAGATACTCCAACTGGTAGGTTAGCTTGCTGCTGGGGTCTGGCCAATTGGGACTATCTAATAAAAGAGTAATATGCAAATTGACCACCACTCCAACACACAAGATGGCTTCCCCAATATGGACACAAGATGGCCAGCCTCCACAAGATGGCCAGCAGGAGAGGGCAATTGGGAGGGGTCAGCCCTGCAAAGGAGGGCAATTGTGGGTGATAAGGCCAGTAGGGGAGGGCAGTCAGGAGAGACCAAGGCTGCCAGAGAGGGCAGTTGGGGGCGATCAAGCTTGTAGAAAAGGGCAGGTGGGGGGTGGGGGGACCCAGGCCTGCAGGGGAGAGAAGTTGGAGGGCCAGGCCTATAGGGGAGGGCACTTATGGGCAATAAGGCTGGCAGGGTAGCAGTTAGGTATCAATCAGGCTTGCTGGGGGTGGTTTGGGGGTGATCAGGCTGGCAGGCAGAAGCATTTAGGGGCAATCAGAAAGGCAGGCAGGTGAGCAGTTGAGAGCCAGCAGTCCTGGATTGTGAGAGGGATGTCCAGTTGCCCTCCTACTGGGATCAGGCCTAAAAGGGTAGTCATACATCCCTTAAGGGGTCCCAGATTGGAGAGGGTACAAATTGGGCTGAGGGACACACACTCCCGTGCACAAATTTCATGCACCGGGCCTCTAGCTTGTTAATATTACACAATAACTAAATTTTGTTTTGTTTTGTTTCTTCTAGAACTATAAATGGATTTGCATTAAGCCTTCTCATTTTAGCCTCCGCAAGTCTTACTTTTTAATTCATTTCCTTTTGACCTATTTTGCTTTGCCTTTTCTATGGTTATTTTTTCTCTTTATTGCCTTTATTGGATTAATAATACTTTTCCTCATTTATTTTTTTCTTTCTCTTCCAGCTCTCTATCTCTGGTTTTTAAACTGTATCCTTGAAATTTTATCATCTATACTTATTTTACAAAAGTCTAAAATTTATCAGTATTTTCTATACTTGTATTCAATAAAACATTTAATAGTGCTTAATTCATGATTTCATCTCATCTGTACACTATTTTTCATTTGTATTTTGGCATTCAATTTAATATTTTAGTATAATTTTTCAAATTGGCACTAATTTTATACAATTAAATTAATCTAATAAAAATCTAATTGTATTGCTATTTTAACATATGGTTGGCATTTTTATAAGGCTATTTTTTTATGAGCATTAGGAAAAATCCATTTTCATTCATTTTTGGCATATTTTAAGCCTCAATATAGCTGAGTATCTTGTGCAAACTAAAATTAAACTCTTTAAAAGTTATTTCAATTTTAGGGAAAATATCCTATTAGTAATTTTCATGTAAATTGTTAGCTAGTGAATCATTAGGAGAACTTTAGGATGACAGTTCTGTGGAAATAAAAGCACACTTTGATTGGCCTTGTTACAAAACTATCTAGGACTTTATTAAATTTTTACTTCTTATGAAAATGTAGCTATTTGCAAAAATTCAATAAAAATATGTCTATTTCTATCAAGATCTAATTGGATAAACTGAATTTATAACCATATCCATGCCAGAAATGTCACACTTGAGAGCAAGTTATATTTAATTAGATAGGACTAGCCAGCTATTCAGAAATAAGAACTTCACTTCTTATGTGGAAAAGATACATACAGATACTACCTGGGAAACTGGTCCAGTCCCTCTTCCATGCTTTGGAATTATGTTTAGTAATAATTCTATTTCTTAGTAGACCAGAAATTTTTATAAACCTGGGGAGTTTTATAAAAAATGTATATTCATTCAGTTATAGATTCTATTGTTGAAAGCTGATAGAGGCAAACTGAATGATTTTTGCTTTATAGTCTCAAAATGGATAAACAAAGGCAGTACAATTTATTTATAGCCTTATAAAGTGATCACACATGACTCAGTGTCCTGCCAAGCCTCCAGACAGAAGTTAATCTCTTTTTTAGTTTTGTGAACTACACATTAAGTTCTTTATGTGCTAATTAGAGGCCCAGTACATGAAATTCAGAGAGGTGAGGCAGGGGGCTCAGCCTGGCTTGTGCCCTCTTGCAGTCTGGGAGTCCCTCAGGGGATTTCTGGTTGATGGCTTAGGACCACTCCCAGGCATCAGTCAAACATTCTTAGCATTGTCGCAGAGGTGAGAGAGGCTCCCACCATCACTGCTGTGCTCACCAGCTGTGAGCCTGGCTGAGTAGCATTCACCCTGTGGGAATGCACTGACCAGCAGGGGACAGCTCTTGTGTTGAGCATCTGCACCCTGGTGGTCAGTGCTCATCATAGTGACCAGTCATTTTACTGTTCAGTCTATTTGCATATTAGCCTCTAATTGTATAGGAGTCTCACCTCTGTGCACATAAAATACACCAAATAGAAGAGAACATCAAATTAATGATACTCAGAACATTTGTGCAGCAAGCTTTATTTGATCAAATATACCCCTTAGGTGTGGAGGTTAATCATGGTGAGGTGGGAGAAGAGGGGATGAGGTGGGGAATGAGTTAAGAAATGAGAGGAGGAAGCAGGTGAGACTAAAAGATGAACTAATATTTTCCCGAGTTTAGCCTAGGCAAGTCCCAGTGAGGTACAATACTCTTGCTGGCCCTCCCACCAAACACCATAACCACAAGGGGAAAAGTGAGCAATGGTACTTGCATGGGGGTGGGCTTCTTAGATCTTATTTTTATGAGCTCTTTTTTAATTTTTTGAGTAATTTAAACATAATCTAATTATCATATTATTTGCATAGTTATGGGCAGAATATCAGGGAACATGTGAGGGGATAATACTTGAAACTTGTATTAATAGAGCACCATTACCACTGCCAGGTATGAAGAGATGGGACCTAGCGAAAGACAGAACTACATGTGGCCAGGCCTACAGTGGAGCAAATGAGATGGTTAGGGTGAAAACTTTAAGGAGACACTCTCAGGATCCCCCCTCTATCTCCTGCTCCCCCCACTCCCACCCCATTGGTTGCTCCTGGAGTTAATTTCCCTAAACTTCTATTTCTCTTACATCATTAGATATGGCCTAGAGGCAGAATTTGGGAATACTGACAGAGGAAATTTATTATTTATCACAGGATGCACTACTGAAAGGTAATTCTGGGCTTACTCACCAGGCCTGCTCCTAAAAGCAGAGGTAGGTTGAAGGGAAGTAACACCTGTCCCCAAGGCTACATTCTTCTCAGGCCATGCTCTAGATGAAGCAATGTTCAGACACATTTGGTAGCATCTTACTGGGATTTGTTTGTTTGTTTGTTTTTTACCTCTTTAGCATGTACCCATAACCTGTGCTGTGTAGCATTTTTTAGCAATCCATGACAATCTGAAATGTGTTACATAGGCAGGGGGGAAAAGACCTATTTCCTTTTTTCTACTTAAAATATTTTTGTATAGGATGTCTAGATGTATCTTTATGGAAATGAGATAGAAATCACAGCAAACACAAATAGTAATCATGGCACCAGGGACTGTTGAAAACATTTAAAATATATTTGACATCCCCAACCCTGAGAGATTTCAAAGGTCAATTTACTCTAGAGTTTGTAAAGTTTAAATTTCAGAACCAAGTATATAATTTTATATTTGTAATTTGTATTTATTTTCACAAAGGATTCTTTCAAAGTTGTATAAGCCTTAGGCACTCAACATCTAGATGCACCTTGGAGTGTAAGAAGATCCACATAGAGAATTTAAAAACCTTACCCAAATTTGTGTAGCTGGTAAAGTTGGCAAAGCCAGATGCAGTCTCAGGCTATTTGCATTTGAGCATAAACTCTCACTTCTAATCTACATGGTCCAAGAAAGCCAGAGAAATCCTGTACCTCTATGCCCAGGCCTTCCAAATCATTATGCTTTAAGCCTCTTATCTGTTACAAATAAAATAAGGCTTAAATCTTTTCAATTTCGACTTCACTTGAATTTTTTTTTACCAATTCCATTATAATACTGAATATATATATATATTATGATAAATCAGCAAGCACTGTGATAACCCTGTTTTCTAGAATCTTTCTGATGTTAATAATTTACTTAAAATTATATAAATTACCTACCTAGGAAGTGGAGAATTCTGTGATTTAAATCCAGGTGAATTTGATCCAAAGCTCATATACCTGCCTACCTGCTATTCAATATTGCCTAAACTGAAGATCTTAGATTTACTATTTGTTTCTTTTGTAGTTTTACTTGCTACTTATTGAATATTATTATGTGTTAGAAGCCATTTATAACTTAAATTGTCATAATAACTTTCAAGATTGCAGATATTGTCTTCACTTCAGGGGAGGTAGTTAAGAATCACAGTGGTCAGTATCTCATTTGTTGCTCCAGAGTAATAAGTGCCAGAGGCAGGATTCCTGCTGAACTTGAATCTGAAGTGGAGACTTTCTGCTCCACCTTCTCTGGTCTTGGGGAGCTGGCCTCAGGGATACTTTGTGAACCATCCACAGAAATAAGACTCAACCACCGAAATAAGACTCATTGCTCCAATAAGCTGCCAAATCAGAATCCCCTGCCCTTGAATATTCCCTTTATTCTCTGAACTTTGGTTGCAAAAGATGTTTGGCATTTTCTAAACAGCAATGAAATCCACCCCTAAACTGTAAACATTTATTCAAGCTTCTGAGGGCCTATTTCCAAGTAGGGGTTCCAGAAACATTCTGAGCATTCTCAGCACTATCATTGGAGTAAACTTGAAAGTTCACAGGGTGCCAGTACTCTATTGTCATAATGCATGTGCGAACAATCACATCACTACCAAAATTTATCTTGTACAAGTATTAGCATCTCCATGGGACCATTCTATTGAGTAAAATATGTCACCGGAAACAACAAAAGTATTTTTCTTTGTCCTTAAGTGTGGCTTGAATTGATTTTCCTAAAGGGCTCCAAATTGTGTGCTTTCATTCTATAATCCATTCTAAGTGTTCTAAAATAAAAGAACTATCAAATCACTTAGCAGACGAGACCTGCTGATGCCCAGAAAGGCCGATTTATATTCAGTTGGTGCCATGGCCAGCAGCATGATTGATATCATTCAGATTTGAGACCCGGAGTGATAAATAGTTACACATGGCCAAGCGCCACACTTCGGGGCTCATGGGCCCCTAGTGAGTTATGTTTTTGTTTTGCCCCTGGTTCTTGTAGGTTGAAAATTTCCTTTTCATAAATTAATCAGTGATGGCATTTTGCATTTCTGATTTGTTGCCTTTCTCAAAGACCTTCAATTGCAGTTTAAAATGCCAAATGGCACTTTTTCAAGCTTCCCAAAGAGATATGCCACAATTGGATAATCAAATGCTTTCTTTTTGTTATCATGGCAAATAAATATAGGGTTCTCTAAAAGCTTCCTTTCAAATAGAAGCACATCAAAGTGCAAAGACATTTTTACATGTTTTTATTATCTGCTGAGTAGATACAAAATATTTATTAAAATTTATGTCAACTAAAAGAAATAATAAGAAAGAAAAACATTAATCTAAGCATCCATTTGATAAAAATAAATATATTTTGAAATTTTCTGTCTGCCCCTCCCAGATTCAATTTTGTATTCAATTTTAGGTTTAAACAAAGTATTGTTTTCTTTAAATGTTTTTGAATCATGTATAAATGAAATCATACTGTGCGAAAATTTTGGTGATTTATCTTCCTCTAGAGTATATTTGCAATATTTTTCATGTTGATACTTCTAGCTATAATTTATCTTCATTGCTGTACATGATTCCATTATGTGAATATGCCACAACATATAATTTCCAAGTTAATAGTAACTTAGATTATTTCTATTCTTTTGTAGTCCTGTTATAAATATTCTTATATATGATAATTCCCATATATATCACTTGGTTTATATGAATTAGAATAGTATAAGTTTAAAGTGTACATTATGTTGATTTGATCCAGTTATTCATTGCATTATGATTACTAACTTGCTCCATATAACTCCATGAGAAAGATACATATATAACCCCATCTTATGGATGAGAAAATTTAGGTGCAAAGAAGCAAAGAAAATTCCATGAAGTTGCTTATTTAGTAAGCATCACAGCCTGGATTTGAACCTATATAGCTTGTTTCTGCAGCTCTAGACTAGCCAGTAGAGCCTGAACAAAACACTCAGAGAAAGCTTAAAGCAGAAAACTCTATTCCCTCCCAGTCAACTCTATCCTCCTAATGATAAGAAGAGATCGTTGAGGTCCTCATGGTTTAACTGCAATATGTACTGCTAAAAGGTCACTCCTATAGAACAATCCAATTTGTTTTCTTTTTTGTTTGTCTGTTTTAAAAATTTTTTAAAGTTTTGAATAAATAGCCGAAACTGGTTTGGCTGAGTGGATAGAGCGTCGGCCTGCTGACTGAAAGGTCCCAGGTTTGATTCTGGTCAGGGGCATGTGCCTTGGTTGCGGGTGCATCTCTAGTGTGGGACATGTGGGAGGCAGCTGATCGATGTCTCTCTCTCATCGAGTTTCTGACTCTCTATCCCTCTCCCTTCTTTTCTGTAAAAAATCAATAAAATATATTTAAAACAAATTTTTTGAATAAATAGAGAGCCACTGGAAGTTGTATAAAATGTACAGGACATTTCTGTGTACTTTTTTCATCCAGTTTTGCACTATGTTACCACATTGTATAATATAGTTCAATATAATCCACCTTATTCCAATGTCACCAATTTAACATGCACTCATGAGTGTGTGTGTGTGTGTGTGTGTGTGTGTGTGTGTATACGCACAGGCCTGCTGTTCAGTATAACTTCTTTCTTTCTTTTTAAAATATATTTTATTGATTTTTTTACAGAGAGGAAGGGAGATAGAGTGTTAGAAATATAGATGAGAGAGAAACATTGATCAGCTGTCTCCTGGACACATCCTACTGGGGACGTGCCTGCAACCAAGGTACAAGCCCTTTACCGGAATCGAACCTGAGGAACCTGGGACCTTTCAGTCCTCAAGCTGATGCACTATCCACTGAGTCAAACGGTTAGGGTTGTTTGGTATAATTTCATCACAACTATGCAACCATCACCACAATCAAGACAGAACTGTTCCATCACCATCTCTCTTGCTCATCATCCCTTTATATTCAAACCTACCCTTTTTCTAATCTATATTTAACAGTCAACATTTAGATAAAGCCTGTGCACCATTGTGGAGTACCCCAAGTCTTTCTTGGATGATCTTTGTTCTAAGCCCCAAAGAGAGAAAAGTCAAGGAAAGAAATTGGATTGGAGTGGAATGGGCAATTCGTTGTTCTATTCTCAATTGGATTAGCTACAGACAACATGTATACAAGTTCTGATTCTCCCATTTCTGAGTTTATGATTGCATTATAACTCTATTCCTCCTTTACTGAATGGGGACAATGGATATAAGATCACTTTACTAAAACACAATGCTATTCTAATAAAAGATTGGTCCAGGGTCATCTCTTCCTCTTCTACATACTCCGCTGAGCAGCAGCTACACATCTATCTTCCTTTTAGGAAACATGTACACTGCTGCTGTCTTATAAACAAAATGCTCTGCTGGGACATTGTGGAGGGATGACAACAATTTGGATTTCTAAGGCACATGCTGTGAAATACCTGACAGAGAAGGATAGTTAATGTCAGAAATACTTGATTTGTCAGAGAAAACTGAAGGACAATTTCCCTAGCTCAGATATTCATCAGTAAATGGAGGTCACATAGAGAGCATATGATTTACATTTCTTCTAGCTGGTCACACATGAACTGAGCTCCATACCCTTGCATTTTCTTGGGTTTTGAGTTTTTAATTCTGAGGAAAAACAAGAAGACAATAGGGAGTACAGCAGACCACAGCATGGGATGTCTCATTTATAACCTTCCAATGTTATTTATGCAGAAATACTTCTGGTAAAATAGAAAGAACCCTAAACCAAGGAAGCAGAAGAGATCCATTCTAGACAGAGCCCTGTCACATTAACGTTAAGGATATGAGGCCTTGGGCAAATCACTTAGCTTTTTTGAGTCTCAGTTTATATCTCAAGATGGTATACACTTAATTAATCTTATCTTATAGGTCCTTATGATGAATAAAACTTAAAAACATATAAAATGCTATATGAATCACACTGTGTGTATAGCAATTCATATACACACATAAATATTAAATATCATTATAATTACTATTGCTATTTTTCAGGAAAAGGAATACATGTATGTGAAATTGTTCTTCTCTTGACAGCCTAGAAACCAGAAAGCAATTATCAGCTGAAAACTGATGTGTTGTGCCACTCAAGATACATGGTAATGACAAAGGCTGTTTTCCTAGGAGACTGTGCAGGATACAAAAACTTTTAGTAATTTAGAGCCAGAAGAGAGTTGAAAATATCGCACGTTTAAGTTCCAAATCCCTCATTTTACCAGGTTGTTATATCAGTGCCCAAACAAGGCGACTTATTAAAATTAGTAATGGGTACTAGACTGTAATAATTGAGGGACAAGGTAAATATTAATGAGATACCACTTATGGTAAGATCAATTCTGACAGGGAAAGAAGACATCAAGTAGAATGTACCATTTGTACAAGGCTTTAAAAGATGGGTATCAATAGGTAGAGATTGTAAGAAGAATATTTCATTCAGAGGAGCCAGTGGGAATTGAGGCCGGAAGGTGGGAATCTATAGAGTGTACCGGCAGATCTCATTTTAGTGAAATACAAGGTATATGCTATGTGTGTGCTGTGCTTTCCAGGGAGAAGCTGAAGACTGACTCCTGTTTGAGAATCAAGAGTATGTTGAAGCATTGACCTTTCTAGGAGAAAACAGATACAAATCTTTAATTTCTCTCTGCTGTTGGAAGCGTCCACTTATTTAGACTAAGGAAGTCATCCCAAAATTTGCTGTTTATTAGAATTGCCTCCCCTTCTCAACCTCCCTTTCTCTCTCCCTCTCTCTCTCTCTCTCTCTCTCTCTCTCTCTCTCTCTCTCTCTCTCTCTCTCTCTCTCTCTGTCTTTATCCTTTCCCTCACTCTTAAGATCAAATAAATTAGGAATAACTGTACATGTAGAGAAAAAATGCAGGAGCATGGATGGATAAGCATTTTTATAAGCACAATTGCTTGGGTCCAATTTCACAGTAAGAGTAGTTCTATTCTGCCCATTTATACAATGAGGGAAACTATCCTCAGAGATTCCAGGGCACATAATAACATACTTATAAACTCAATTAAGTCTTCTGACTTAAGTCCAGTTATTTATTTTTCTTTCTAAACATCCTTGACAGAAAAAAAAATAGAGATTTTTCCCAGACTGAAGGGACTGCTCTATTCTCCATGATAGCTAAGATCTTTTCTATGTTCTACTGAAAAAAGATTGTTGTTTTTTTTTTTTTTGTTTTGTTTTTGATTTTTTAAAAAATATAGCATTCTTTAATATGGGAAGTTTACACAACACACCATGTGAGCAGTTTCTGAATTAAAATTGTAAGCAGTTTTTTTTTTTTTGGTCTTGTTAATCTAGAAAATAGAAATATTCTCCAGGTAATCATGTTAAAGGAAAAAAGAGTTCTGAGTAACTGGATCCTTGTTTTAAATCTGGACAAAGACTAGGTATTAGAAAAAATTACCAATGTTTACTTTTACAACATTGGAGTTTAAAATGGGGAAAAATTCAGAAATATTAGTTACATAGCAAGGACATTTTTTATTATAACATGACATTGTTGTAAACTATGTCAGTCCATTATGTGTCTAAAAAGAAAAATATTATTTTTCTACAGAATGAAAATCTTTTCAACCCTTAAGAGTGAAGATAAATTAAATGGCCCCAACTGAGCACTAATTTGAACTAGAAAAATCTGTATTTTTCTGGGCTCTGCTGATTTGTTAGGGCTCTTATGTTTGTAATATAAAAATGGCCCCAGCATTCCTCACCCAGTTTCTTCCTTTAATTAAGAAATCAGTTTTTTAAAAAATAACCAGTACATGAAAACCTAAAATAAATGCCATTGCTTACTAAGACTAGAACAAGATGTTCAGGCTCTTGCCACAGGATTGCATACTGGTGGAGTGTTTCATTCATCCATGGACTGGAAGACAATCTCAAAAGAACTTAAACTCTTTGATTAAAATATTGAGTTAAGGCCTGGCCAGTGTAGCTCAGTTGGTTGAGCATCCTCCCATGCACTGAGAAGTCACTGGTTTGATTCCAGGTCAGGGCACATGCCAGGGTTTCAGGCTCGATCCCCTCTAGGTGGTGTGCAGGAGGTAGCTGATCGATCTTTTTTTTCTCTCTTTTTCTCTCTTCCTTTCCCCCCCCCCCACCTCTAATCAGTGAAAAATATATTTTAAAAAATGAATTAAAATATGAATCCATCTGTTTCTAGCTGTATGCCTTTGGGCATATTATTTAATTTCTCAGCGTTACAGATAAGGTCTTGCCAGCAGGCATTAAGATAATATATTTGTAGTTGATATTTGTCTTCCCCCAAACTTTTGAACACCCTTTCTAGATTTTAGTATTTTACAACATCATATATTCTCATATTCCAAGATTAAGTGAAAGGAAAGCAAAGCTCTATTTCCCAGCTTACCTCACAACTAAGTTGCAAAACTCTGTGACCTAATCTTTGCCAATAAAGTCCCCCAGTCCCAGAATTTTACCCAGCGGTGAACTACAGGAGGAAACAGGCTGAGTTCAAGGCAACGTGAGAAGCAGCAGAGGAAGTGCTGCTCTAGGTTGGTTCTGAGGAGGCAGCAGCTTGTCCATCCTACAACGCATTTCCTGAAAGGTCAGACTTGAGTTTGTTCCCCCAACCCTCCCAATATGAACTATTAATATCCCTTAATAAATGTATTTGTTCTTAATCTGGACAGGCTGTACTGCTCTTCCAGTGCATTTATGATCAAATTTAAGCAAAAAAAAAAAAAAAAAAAAAGACAAGAGGCAACTAAGTGATCACCTGAGTTCCTGATATACTTACCTTTCCTTCATTGTAAAATAGCACCCCCAGTATTTTCTGATTATTAGAGCCAATCATCTCTGCCTAAATAGTAATTCTTCTTTTTTACATGCTGCTCCCTGACACAGGGATTCTAAAATACCCAGGCAGAAGCCATAGTTTACAATTCGATGGGACTCATGTCCTATCACCCCTTAGGATGTCATTACTTTTAACCCTGGAAAGCGGAAGTATCAGGGATGAATTAATCATCATCATCATCAAAGCAAAACAAAACAAAACAAAAAACACCAAACAGATGAAACAAAAACAAACAACCTCACAGTTTTAGAAATTACTATAATATGTACTATTATCATATTATCAGTATAATGTTTTTCCTCAACGGGCCTCCTGTTTCTATTTATTTTGTAATGAACTTTAAAATAGAAATTTGGGGAGAGAATCCAAGATGGCGGCATAGGTAAACACCTACACTGCTGCCTCACACAACAATTTCAAAACTACAACTAAAAGACAGAACGGACATCATCCAGAACCACAGGAAAGCTGGCTGAGTGGAAGTTCTACAACTAGAGGGAAAGAGAGGGGCTCACGGAGACCCAGAGGAGCTGGAAAAAGCTGAGGTTCAGATACTCGCGAGGAGAGAACCGGTGCCAGAGAACCTGGCTGGCTTTCTCTGGTGGGAGGGAGACGGAGACTCTCAAAGGCATTGAACCCCTTATCCTACGACACTAAACCCCAGATCCAGCCGAAATTCATACGGGGGGAGTTTGGACTGTGAAAAGGGAGAAGTGCAAGGAAATTTAGGGGAGTTGAGAAAGATTAAAAGCCTGGTGGAGCACAAAGCACTGCGTGCAGGACATATTGCTGATTGTATCGCTGGCTTTCGAGAGTGGGTGGGAGACAGACCCTCCCAGCTGTGCCACTTCTGACTCCACTAAGCCCCTTTCGGGTGAAACCCTTGGGACCTAGACTCGTGTGGTCCTGGTGCTCAGGGAAGCCGGAAAGGCAGCAGTTAGAGGCACTGCAGGCGGTTAGAGGCACTGCAGGCGCACGGCGCACAAGGACTGCTCCAGCCATTACCCAGTCACGTGAGACTCAGGGGCCGTGGAGGGCAGGGCCGAGTGAAAGGCAAGGCGGTCCCTTAAGCCCTGAGACTCCACCTTTCCCAAGCTCAACAGAGGCTTCTGCAGCTTTGCACATCTGGTATCATAAAGCTGAATTCAACACAGAAGTTTCCCCGGCATAGTGAAAATGCCAAGACAAGGGAAGGGATTATAAACAAAAGAAATGGAGGAAAAAAAACAACTGGATATAGAGTTCAAAACCACGCTTATAAGGTTTTTCAAGAATATGCTAGAAAAGTTGGATAAATTTAGTGAAACCCAAGAGGAGATGAAAAAGGTCCAACTAAAGATGAAAAAGGACCAACTAGAAATTAAACATACACTGACTGAAATAAAAACTATTATACAGAGTCCTAACAGCAGACTAGAGAAAGGCAAGAATCAAGTCAAAAATTTGAAATATAAAGAAGCAGAAAACATTCAACTGGAAAAGCAAGAAGAGAAAAGAATCCAAAAATGTGAAGATAATGTAAGGAGCCTCTGGGACAGCTTCAAGCATACCAACATCAGAATTGTGGGGGTGCCAGAAGAAGAGAGAGAGCAAGATACTGAAAACCTATTTAAAGAAATAATGACTGAAAACTTCCCACATCTGATAAAAGAAATAGACTTACAAGTCCAGGAAGCACACAGAACCCCAAATAAAAGGAATCCAAAGAGGACCACACCAAGACACATCATAATTAAAATACCAAGAGCAAAAGACAAAGAGAGAATATTAAAAGCAGCAAGAGAAAAACAGTTCATTACCTACAAGGGAGCACCCATACGACTGTCAGCTGATTTCTCAACAGAAATGATGCAGGCCAGATGGGAGTGGCAAGAAATATTCAACGTGATGAATAGCAAGAACCTACAACCAAGAATAATCTATCCAGCAAAGCTATCATTCAGAATTGAAGGGCAGATAAAGAGCTTCACAGAGAAGAGAAAGCTAAAGGAGTTCATCAACTCAAAACCAGTATTATATGAAATGCTGAGAGGTTCTCTTTTAGAAGAGGAAGAAGAAAAAGGTAAAAGCCAAAAAATTATGAACAACAAATACATATCAATAAGTGAATCTAAAAATTAAGTGAATTAAAAAGTTGATCAACAGAATAAACTGGTGAATATAATAGAATCAGGAGCACAGAAAGGGAGTAGACTGATAATTCTCAGGAGGACAAAAATCATAAAGCATCAAACAGTCTGTGACATTACAGCAGAAAGATTAAAGTTAGGTGAGGTAGATAAGTGATTAATCAAAGGACTTGTATGCATGCATATAAGCATAACCAATGATCACAGACACTGGGGGGTTGGGGTATGCCTGGGAGGGAGGGGGGGCAATGGGGAGATATGTATAAAAAATTAATAAAAATTAATAAAAAAATTAAAAAATAGAAATTTGGTAAATTAGTTATGTACTGCTAAGTATATCAAAAGGAACTTTAAAATACATAAAAATGATAAAATTAAAAGTTATGTTACTAACATGGGAAAGGAATAAATCAAAAGCCAAATATAAAGATCTGAAAATTCTGGTATTTTTTTCTGCTGCCCCTTCCCAACCCTACTTTCAATGAATTAAACTGCAATGCATACACTTGAAAGAATGATGACACTAAGACCACTGGGCATCAGAGATGAGTTCTTTCCATACACCACAAATTGCTAAGTGTTGCATCAATAGCAATACTGAAGAAACCCTCTCGGGAGTTGATCATGACTTCTTCTCCCATGTAGAGATATGCCTAAGAATAGGTACTAGAAGGGCATTAACAGCATTCCAACAACATATCCTAAACAGAGAAGTTTTGGCTTATATTGAAAGCAGACTTTGGTGCAGCTTTAAGTTCCTCCATCCTTTGGAGTTCATCTTGCTTGGGTTAACCAGTAGCACTATGTTGCTGCCAGCCACATGGGAGAATACCTTAGTTTTGTTTCTGGTACAAACAGCCACATCAAGCAGAGAATGGAATTCAGTGTTAGGGCCTTCTACTGGTATGAGAATTGTTGATATGATGCTATCTGAAGCTACTAGTTTTCTATATTAATAATTGACTAAATATTTCCTTTTTATCTGAATGTAGTCAGGTGAAAGGATTCAGCAGACTTCTAAACAAAATTCAGCTTCTGTTTCACTATTAGCCACTACAAGGCAAATAGAGATATGTACACAAACAGGGAAAAGTTATAGAAACATGAAAAGAGTCTACAGTTCAAAAAAATCTCTGAAGGTTCAAAAAAGTTGGATTAAACTGAAATAGAACTATTTAATGAATAAAAAGTTAAGAAAAATTTTAAAGATATTTAGAGAATATTTGAGGCATTTTAGAAAGCATACCTAACTGCCTAACAATAGTTTAGCTAGGTATAGAATTGTGGATCACCACATTTTCCTTTATAGCTTTGTAAATGGTATTCCTTTGTCTTCAGATTTTGTTTGTATGGAATACTTTTGGAAATTTTTTAATATTAGCTTAATTAATGTTTTTCTGATGTGTTTAGAGGATTCTTTATCTCTAAAGTATAAAGACTCAATCAGTGTGTATCTGGAAACATACTCAATTTTTTTTAAACATATATAAGGTATATCTCTATTTTTGAAAATACTCCCATGGTGAAATAAGGTTTGTCCCCTCTCAAACTATAAATCTCTTGGTTGATGATAAAACACTAGAGATATTCTCAATAAAATGAGAAAGAATAACATTGTACTTAAAATTGTTAAAGATTTTAAAAAGTGAAGTAAGATATAAAACAAGAAGGAAACAATAAAATTATAATTTTTTTTCTCTTTTATAAAACAGACAGAATTATCATTACTTGTAGGAGATTTAACTGTCTTATAAACCTCAATAAAACAACAGAAGGAAAATTATAAAATTGTTTAATATCATGACTAAAATAAAACCTACACCTAAAAACAAAATCAAAAGACTTCATACTAGCAATAGTTAAAATATTAGTAGAAATAATAATCTTAATAGCATAGAAAATTACAAAAAAATACAGCAATATGAAACATGTAAGAATTACACATTGAAAAAAATGTATATAGGCTCAAATAAATGGAAAACGATCATCCCAGGAAAGAACAAAATATTAGAAAATTTCAAATTATTTTTGAATTAATTTTTAAACTGGCTTATCTTTAATAAAAACTATCCATCTGATAAAGCTTGTGGGTTAAATAGTTCCTTATACAAAGATCAATTTCACTCAACTATAATTAGAATTATTGTGTTTTGTTTTGTGGCCT
The DNA here is from genome assembly GCA_011751065.1 of Lasiurus cinereus. Taxonomy (NCBI): domain Eukaryota; kingdom Metazoa; phylum Chordata; class Mammalia; order Chiroptera; family Vespertilionidae; genus Lasiurus; species Lasiurus cinereus. Next base: position 23,460,046 of record JAAGEH010000043.1, on the reverse strand, counting down.
AAAAAAATTTAATTTCTCTTGGGTTATTAAGCATGCAAAACAACTTTTGACATTTTTAAAAAGAAGAGTTATAATTGGATTCTTGGTCCCACTGGATTTTAAAATATATTAGATAGTAAAGTAATTAAAACTGTAATACTGGTGGAAGAATTAGTGAACAAATCAATTGATAGTACAGAGAATGACTGTGTGTGGGTGTATGTGTGTGTGTGTGTGTGTGTGTGGTGAATTACTTGTAATTTATACAAATCACTTGGGGAATCAAGGAAATTGGTTAAGTATTCTGAAACAAATGTGGTGTTTCTGCCAAACAATACTGTAAATATTCTAAGTAGTTTAAAGCAGCAGTTCTCAAACTGTGATCCCTTGAAGCCTGGAGGTCTCTTTCAGATATCTACAAGATTTTAAAAATTATAATAACAAGGATTCTTTATTAACATTTTTATTTTCACCGTGTTTACATTTGCACTGATACTGCAAAAGCAATAGTAGGCAAAACTGCTGGTGCTTTAGCATAAATCAGGGCAATGGCACCAATTATACTGGTAGTTGTATTCTTCACTGCCATCTCCAGCAAGGAAAAACATGTTTCACCTAAGAATGCCCTTGGAGGGGCCTTAAAAATATTAACTCTATTTAATCTTGACCTTCAAAACAGATTGTTTAATATGCTGTGTGACAAATGGAAGATATGCAAATGACATTCTGTTCCATATGGAAGTCTCATGATGGTTTTGAAGAGAACAATCTGGGATTGTTTGAGTTGGGAACTCAACTCATTGCTTTTTTCATGAAGCACCATTTTTTTCTTTAAAGAACTCCTGGCAGGTAAATTAGAGTTAATGAATAAAGTGAACCTGTCATATCAAGGAACACAATTGGCCACATATTTTACCAATGATAACATTTGAGCTTTCAAGAAAAATTAGAATTTTGGAAAACCTGTCTCCATCATCAGGAGCCTGAGAAAACTGAGGTATAGGAAAAGTACAGCTTTCTAAGGGGATAAATAGCAAGAGAATACCACTTAACCCAAGATGGGCAGGAACATTGTCCTGAAGGTAAGGGCAGTAATTTGTCACCTACAGCAAGAATTAGGCTTATTGATACTATTTTCATGACCAAGTGAATTTGCATCTGCACTCAAGGCCCCTCTGCACTGCGGGGATAGATTTGCTTGATCAATTTATAAACGATAATCTCTACTGCCTTAGAGCTTTCTAATGCCTGGACTACCTACAGGTTCTCCCATGTGACAAGAAGACTTTTTGGGTCAGCACTTCTTATTAGCACTTTTCTTCATACAACACATTGTTCCTGGAGTAGGGTCCCTAAATTAATTCCACCATTTTATGATCCTACTGCACTTTTAATTCAGCATAAAAAATAGCTAGAGGTGAAAGAACACATTTAATTAAATACTGTATGCAGCTGATGAATGTATACAAAAGCATCACCCAAGGGGTATAGATTTTTATAATGAGCTTTTTCCATGACTTTCTTTGACTTCCAACCCTATTTGAACTTCTCTAAAAGGCCAGACTGCTTTTCTCTTTTACTTTCCATTTTACAATAGGCTTTCTTGGAATAGCTGTGTTGCTTCTGCATGCTGCTATCACAGCAGGGTCCATCCTCATGATGCTTCAACTCTCACAGATACCCTGAACTGTCAGAACAATTCTTGACTCTCTTAATGAGACTCAGCACCCCAGTCCTGATGTCAAAGTAAAGCTTTTCCTAAGGAGTTCAAGCAGCGTCTAGTGAAGATCTTACTGTGTGCCATATTGTCGGTAAAAAAGATAAATATTTCCCACAGCTTAAACAATGACCTTGAATTTACTAAGGGAATTAACCAAAATGCAGTAAACTTGGCTATGTTTTCATAGACCACAGGGACAAATTAGAGATTATATGAAAGATGCTTTAATGATGCTATTTTTTTTATTTTTTTATTTTTATTTTTGTTAGGGACAAATAATATTCTCTTGCCAGTCCTATCTCCATGAATGCATTTCAGTGAATTCACACTGTGGCTGTAAATACTAAAAATTTCACACTATTGTATAAATCAGTCACTCATTTAACAAAATATATTTACTGAGTATCGCCTCTGTGCTAGAACCAGTGCTTGATATTGGAAATAAAAATGAACAAATATAGTCCCAGGACTTTAGGGTCCCTGGAGTTCGGGGATGGATAAAACAACAGGCAATTTCAATACAGAATTCTTAAGAAAAGATTCTCTTATGTTTCATCAAAGCCACCCTTCTGGCCTATCTAAGCACCACCTTGTGTACCAGACATTCTAATCAGAGAACATGTGTGACTTATCTGATAGACAGTTCTGTGGAAAGAAGGAGTCTTTGGGGTTCTTCTGTTCAACTTCCTATCTCTAGAGAGCAGGAGTTCTCAGACGCTCTGGCTCTGCACTATTCTGGTAGGTGCAGCTTGGCAGGACAGATTCTACCCGCAGGGAGTGGGAGTAGGCAGCTGCTACATTTACCCAGCTCTGCCCGCCGGGGGTTGGGAAAAGTTTAATGCTGGGTTAGATGCAGATGCAAAGCCAGAACTGTCACTTGACATTTTGACTTCTGTGTGCCATTCCCTTCCTTCTGTCCTACCCCGACAGGTACAAAGCTCCTAAACTCCAAGGGACCCATGAGACTTGCAACCATGGGCGCACTGGTTAGTGGCAGCTCATCCCCCTGAACCTGTCCCCAAAGCCCCTTTTGCTCCGACTTCCCAGTAAAGCAAAGCCTAGGCTCTTCGGTTGCTTTGTCTATGTCCTTCCTTTTTTCACTCTCCTAACTATATATTTGCTCCAGTCAATACATTTTTGCTTGCTTTTCTATACTTTACCTCTGATTAATATCTTTCCTTCAAAAATACGAGAACGGAGGTCTCATCCTCTCACCAATAACACTAGAATTGTTAAGAGATTGTATGTCTATTCTTTCAAGCCACTAAATTTTTGGCAATTAGTTATGCAGACATTAGAAACTAAGGCAGGTACTAAAATATGTGTTAACCCCATTTTGCAACTAAGGCACCAAGGGACACAGAGGTGTTAGTAACCTGTTCAAAGTCATGTAGCTACAGTGGCAAAACCAGGATTAGAACCTGGCTCAGAACCCACCTTTTTGTCAACACAGCATCATATTGCTCTCTTGGTAGTGAGCTCCTTCCCTCTGAAACTATTCAAATGCAAATGGGGCTGTAGCTTTAAATAAACAGGAATACTAGATTAGGATTTTCATATACCAGTCCAGTGTATCAGAGTTTAAAAACAAATTTCAGACTCTGAATTTCCTCCTTAAAAGTCTAAGATTCAGTAATTTAGAGTACTTCTCAGGAATCTGTATTTTTTAAAATAGCTCTCTTTTCAGTTAATTCTTATAGTCTATTCATGTTTCGGAGTGATAGGACTAGAGGCTTTTTGCAGTTTTTTGCAGTATCTCTGTGTTCCTGTTCCACTCTTTGCCCTCTATTCCTTGTGTGTCTCCTCTCCCAAAAGCAGGAGGCTGAGGAAGGTCAGGACTGAAAGGAAAAATTAATGTAATTCCTTCTATTCTTCTATGTCATCCGTGTGGTCTAAGATTACAAAATTGTTCTTTATGTTTCTTTATGAGTTCACATAAAGTTCTAAATTACTAGCTGAATAAATTCATGTTTTACTACTTTGGTGTTTCACAATAAAATAAGAAACACATAAAATCAGACATATTCTAACAATAAGAATAGGGAAGGCAGAAAGTACTTTGTGAGTCTACAGATAAGAAGCTTAATAATCACAGATGGAAACTCATAATAAATGAGAGTCTAGAATGAGACAAGCCAAGGCACTAGGATTTAATTGCTCTAGAGTCTTGAGAGCTTTCTAGGAGACATCACACAGGAGGGTTTTTGTTTTTTTCTTTTTAAGAAAAGTTTCCTGGGTGTTTTTTTATGTGTGTGTGTGTGTTTTGTTTTATTTTTTTCATATAGGTGTAGACCACATCTGTATTGGACTCCTAGAATGAAGAAGTTGAACATTTTAATTGCCATAAATATTATTCTAAAAGTAAGGAAGACCAGGCAGAAGGATTGTGACTTTTCTAGTGAAAACCGAGAGGAGGGGATGCATTCAAAGGAGCAATTCGTGTTTGGCCTTCCTAACCACAGCTTCAGAGAACCCATGCAACTTGACCGAGGTTGTACAGCTACTGTGATGTGGAACCAGGATCTGAATTTCTTTCCAAGACCTTGCTCTTTCCACTATACCGGGGGTCAGTGGTGGAGCAAGCATTGGAATCCCCTGGAGGGCTCATTAACACAGATTGCTGGGATCCACCCTGAGCTTCTGGTTCAGTAAGTCTGGAGAGGAACCCAGGAATCTGCATATCTAACAAGCTATCAGACAAAGCCAATGCTGTCTGTCCCGGGGCCCCACTTTGAAAACCACTGTGTAACTACACCTTTGTGGAGGATTTAAGAACTGCAGCCATGTTCACATGGCTCAGTGGTTGAGAGTTGACCTAAGAACTAGGAGGTCAAGTTTCAATTCCCAGTCAGGGCACATGCCCGGACGTTGTGGGATCTATCCCCAGTAGGGGATGTACAGAGGCAGTCGATCAATGATTCTCTCTCATCATTGATATTTCCATCTCTCTCTCTCCCTCTCTCTTCCTCTTTGAAATCAATAAAAATATATTAAATAAATAAATAAAAACAACTGTAGCAAAAGGTTCCTTCAGCTAAAAGGGTTTCAACACATTTTAGACCACAAGTTGCAAACTGATGACACCAGACATCTTTGTTTACAGTGATTAATTTTAAATCATTTATTTAGTTGTCAATATTAGAAATCCAAAGATTTCAGATGAAAACCCTTTTCTGGAAAAGATCAGATCATCTGACGTAGCAAAAATCAAGTGCAGCTTAGTATTAGCTTTCCCTTTAGTCAGAGCATGAAGCTTCCTGCCATTGCCAATATATCTGCTTTGCCCTCCATGTAATAATGATGTAATAGGTAGCATTTATTGTGTTTTTAAGCTCCATTGTTTGTCAGTGCTCTAAGAGCTTTACCTCCATTCACTGTTTAGCCCTCACACTCCTCCATGAGGAGTGTCTACCTCAGCGTTAAGTCAAGTCCGAGGAAACAAACAGAACAAATGAACTACCTTGACTCAGATCCAGTGGAAGTTTATTTCCACAGCTCACGCTTATAAACTATAATGCCTTGCAAATGATAACAGCAACACCAGTAAGGTCCTGTTGTTGATGGGTACTTAACATACATTAACTCACTTAACCTTCACAACAACACTATGATGCAATATAACTATTAACATTTCATAGAAATGGAAACAGGCAGAAAGAAATTAAGCAATGTTGCCAAGCTCAGAAAGTATTAGAATTTTTCAAGCTGACTCCAGAGGCCAGACTTGCAATGTTTATGCTCTGCTGCAGGCATTCACGTTTGTGAATTGGATCTAGACCCATGTCTCCTTTTACAGATGAGGAAATTGAATATCTCAGAGGTAAAATGACTTCCTCAAAATTGCAAAATGAGTGAGCAATAGAGGTCATGCTCTTACTTGAGAATACCAACAAGGACTCTGGCAATGACCTCAGTGGGAATTTTAATTATCATCGTGATATAACTGGCAAAGAGGTTAAATAAATGTTAACGAGATTTTACTCACTGTTTTTACCTAAAGATGATCTGAAATGGATACCGGAATTATTCTCACCTTGGCTGCATATTGGAAAGTCTCATTGAAACCTTATAAAGAACATTATGTGAGGCCCCACTCCAAGCCCATTAAATCAGAATCCTTGAGGGATGGTGTCCATATGATGATAAGTAGATAGATATAGATACAGATTTATTTTATTTTATTTTAGTATCCCTGGAGACGCTAATGTGCAGCCAGAATTGAGAAATGCTGGATTGCACTGTCAAGATATGCAGACTAAAGGCAATGGCTGCTACTTAGACATTGATGTTATCTTTTTCTGGATGTTGTATAGATTCCTATAAAGCTATCTGAGTCCATGTTCAATGCCAACTGCATCCTTATAAGCAAATGCAATTGTTGTTGTTTTTCTGATGTGTGTCCATGAATAATTGATGGGCTTTACTTTGCTCCAGTTCCTGATAAATCCTGTGACTGAAGGACCTGGGCACCCCCTTTAAAAAGTAAACAGACTTAATATGTTGAATGGTGCTGACTTTTTTTGTTGTTAATTTCTATGTTTATTACTCTTGACCCTTTCCTCATCTAATCTGACATTCTGTTGTTTGTATGTGATTGACTTATGCAGTGACACTGCAGAAAATGTCATTGAAAAGTTGTTATGTTTGAAAACCACCTTTACTCCTCATGATAGCAATTAGGAGATTGGTCATTGTCAATTTAAGAAGGTAGGGAAATTAGGATATTCTGCATGCACCAAGTCAACTGGACAAGTAAATTCAAGTCCTATTTTAAAGCATGTTCAGCTTCACAGGGGTAAAATAATGATAATTATTCAAGCAATGCTTTGGCAGCAAAACAACATTAATTTGCATAAGTATTTTCAGAGAAGTTTGTCTTCTGCAATATTTATTGCACTTTATCATGGTTATTATTTTTAAGGACTACCTTTTCTGTGAGGAGTTAGGCTCTGTAACTATAGGAACTGTGTCTTCTTCATTATCCATGTCTCTAAGTCCTAGCATATTCTATACCCTAAGTAAACATTTTTGAACCTATAAATAATTAAATAAGTAAATAATTGAGTTAGATATTGAAGATAGGGAGAAAAATAAGACACAATATCTGTTATTGAGGAGTTTATAAGATTAGGAACAAAATAGGAATGTGCAAGAATTAAAATTCAATGTGGTAAAAGTCGTAGGCATAAGGGTAGGTATAAAGAAGAATATTCATTATTATATTCAATGAACAAATCAAATCTACCCCAGGGTAGGAACAGACATAAAAATTCCTTGAATGTACTTTGTTTTATAGATTTGAATCTGGGGCAATGTAAATGATTTGCATAATTTTGAAACAATTTTAAAAGTATGTCTCTAAAATTAAAAGAAAAATGAAGCAAATGAACTTCACTGTGGGTCAAGTTAATGGCATAGAAACACAGAGAAACAACTGAAAATGATTTTAAGACCCAACAGTTTGAAGGCACATACTCAGTTAAATATACCAGGAAGTCTCTCCTATTGATTTACCTTTTTACTGTCTATGCTATATTATCACAGGATTAGATCCCAATTTGCTCAGGCTTCCCTGAATTATGCCCTTAGGTATCTCTTTCATAATGATTCTGGGCTTGTTAGGTGACTCTGGGCATGTTAAGTGCTGCCATAATAGAGTGCCCCAAATTAGGCAAGGGGAGGGGGAGTGCAAAACAACAGACACTTACTGTATCAGTTATTTATTAGGAGCCTGTCACTTTTCCTAGATTTTGAGGACTTTGAAAGAAAATGCACTAAATCCTAGTACAAAGCCTAGTACCTGGGACTCAAGTATTTATTAAAAATGAATGAACTGTTGAGGATGACAGCAGCTAACCCTTTTGGAGTGTTTTCTATATATGAGACATTCTTCTAAGCTCTCTATATAAATTTATTTATTTAATGGACACAACAACTCTATGAGATAGATACTATTATATTCTTTTTTGTGCCATTTTATAGTTCAGAAAATAGAGGCACAGAGTGTTTATTAAATAAGTTGCTAGGCAATACGATTCAGAATCAGTGATTAAAATAGGAGAGTGTGATTCCAGTGAATGGTAAACTAAACAGTATTCTATGCTGTGTCTTCTGAAAGAGCAAACAAAAATTTCCTGAAAGAGTAAAATGGACAAAATGCCCATCTAATATGTACAAATATAATTATTACCATAGTAGAGGCCAGATGCACAAAATTCTTGCACAAGTAGGGACCCTAGGCCTGGCTGGTGATCAGGGTCATTTGGGGCCTTCTGGCTGCCTGTCCAGGGTTTTCTTTCATTTCATGCCACCCCCTGGTGGTCAGAACATATCATAGCGAGCCGTCAAAACTCCTCGTCTCCTGGTCATACTCTCAAGGGAACACTTTGCATATTAGCTTTATATATATATATATATTTATTTATCCTAGTTTGGACCTAAAATCACCACCTCTATGGGCTCATTGTTTACTTAGTTCAACTTTCTTGTGAGAGGCAGGATAATGACCTAAATATGTCCACATCCTAATCTGGGGAAACTATAAAATATGTTAACTTTTCATAGCAAAAAGGGAATTTGTAGATGTGATTGAGGATTCTGGAATGGAAAGATCATCCTGAATTATCAAGGTAGGACTAATGTAATGAGAAGGATCCTTTTTTGTTTGTTTTTTTAGAGAGATAGAGAGAGAAAGAGAAAGAATTGTTGTTCTACTCATCTATGCATTCATTGGTTGATTCTTGTATGTACCGTGTTTGGGAGGGAACCCATACCCTTGGCTTCTTGGCTTTTTGGGAGTACACTTGAACTAACTGAGCTACCTGGCCAGGGTGAGAAGGATCCTTCTAAGTGAAAGAGGAAGGCAGAGAGAGAGAGATTTGAAGATGCCAGGCAGCTGGCTTTTAAAATGGAGTATAAGACTTTGAGCCAAGGAATGCAGGTAGCTTCTGGTAGCTGGGAAAGAAAATAAAATTGATTCCTCCCTAGAAAGGAAACAGTCTTTCTTGGCACTTTGATCCTAACCCAATGAAGCCCAGTACAGATTTTTAACTTCCAGAGTTAAAATTTTTGTTTTATGTCACTAAATCTGTGGTTTGTGGAAATATATTACAGCAGCAATATGCCAGTATAGTGATGGTTTCTAATAAAATATCTAGTTTCAGCCTTGAAGGAGTTGGGTATGATAGATTTAAGCTATTTGAGCAACTAGAGAGGGTGGTCTTGTCCTATGAGAATGGGAAATAGATACAAATTTCGATGGGATGAGTGTGAAATAATTAGTCTTGACTTTCTTCTTGTCCTGAGTTGGGAGGCAGTCTATATTGCTAGTTTCTAAGACACTGAGCCCTTGTGTTGGGTTTGGTGGGGATGGGGAGGTTGGGAGATCATTTGCAAAGTATGTTGCCACTTCAGAGGCAAACATTATTGATAATTGAGAGGGGGTAGCACAGCTGATATTAGGGAGCTAATCTAAGGGGACTGAGTGGTCAAGAGGATCTCTGGGGAAGTGATGAACTGTGATATAATTCACCAGGTGGCACTGAGCAGGGTTGGCTCAGCACAGAGTGCTCTGACAAGAGTTTCAGCTCTGGTAATATCTGCATTTAAGGAAGTAATCCTTTATGCTGGAGCAAGCCTTACTGTGTTAAAAGAACACTAATATATGTACTGTGTGTGTGTGTGTATGTTATGGAGCATTACCAGTCAGTAACAAAGAGAAAGATTATTAAGTAACTGGTATTGGGACTGTTGATTAAGAGTTGGGGAAAAATTAATTCATTTTGGCTTCCAAAATTTATGAAGATATAAATTCATTAGAAGATTCCATATAGTCTGTCTTCAATTATAGAGCTTTTGACTATTGATGTCAGTGAGGAGTTTTAAGCTTAAATGGCACAGAATGAATGGAAAAGAAGAAACTAACATTTATCTACATGTAATTTAAAACTTTTCCCCGAAGAAACAACCAAAATTTAGAAGAAGGTAACAAGTTAGGAAACAAAAATATATCAAGTGTGACAGCACATTATTACTAGAGAGAACACCCGTGGAGGCAGAGAATAGAAAGCCTCTTATAGATAAATATGCAAAAGACATGGACAATTCATAAAAGAAGAAATAAAATTAGATTAAAAACAAATGGAAAAAACCCACTAGTAATCAAAGAAATACTAATTAAAATGCAATGCCATTCTTGTTTATCAGACTAGTAAACATTTAAAAAACCTTGTAATATCCATAATAGCTCTCATAAACTGCTAATGTGGCATAAAATGACAAAATTTTAAAGAAGATATAGAGTCTATTTTTTCTAAATAAATAATTAAAATATAAAAGGTCTTATACACAAAATTCTCTGTCATAATATTATTTGTAGTATCAAAACACTTAGAAAATCCAATGTTCAAAAATATAATGAACATTTCAAAAATAATTGATGATATCTAGCCTATAGAATATTATTCAACAATTACATTTTTTAAAAAGTATCAATTAATTACAAAGCAAAATATACAGAATTGTATTTCTACAATGGTTTAAAAATATTTTTAAAACCTATGTATTAAAAAAAGTGGAAAATACATTAAAATGTTAACATGGACGGATTTATGTAAATTCTTGTTTCTCTGTGTTTTCTTTGTCTTAGTGGCCTCATTCTAGCTAATTAAAGAGTATATGCAAATTGATCATCACTCCAACACACAAGATGGCTGCCCCCATCTGGACACAAGAGGGCCATCACAAGATGGCCAGCAGGGGAGGGCAGTTGGGAGGGACCATATCTGCAAGGGAGGGCAGTTGAGGTGATCAAGCCTGCAGGAGAGGGCACTTTGGGGTGACCAGGCCAACAGAGGAGGGAAGGTGGAGGCAGGCAACTGGGCCTGCAAGGAAGGGCAGTTGGGGCAGGCAGGCTTGCAGGGGAGAGCAGTTGGAGGGACCAGGCCTTCAGGGAAGGGCAGTTAGGAGTGACCAGGCCTGCAGGGGAGGGGAATTAGGGGCAAACAGGCTGGCAGGGGGCAGTTAGGCATCAATCAGGCTGGCAGGGGAGTAGTGAGGGGGTGATCAGGTTCACAGGCAGAAGCAGTTAGGGGCAATCAGGAAGGCAGGCAGGCAAGCAGTTGGGAACCAGCAGTTCCTACCTGGATCAGGCCTAAATGGGCAGTTAGACATCCTTCATAGGGTCCCAGATTGGAGAGGGTACAGGCTGGGCTGAGGGACACCCCTCCTGTCCCTGTGCATGATTTTTTTTGCACCAGGCCTTTAGTTTTAATAAGTGTGTGATTACTTAATTACATTTTTTTGCAATAGAAAAATAAATAAATATCAAATAAATACCTGCTTGAATCTGTGTAAGGGAGCTTAGGTATACAATGGAATTTGAAAAATGTGATTCTATTTAGAAAACACAGGTTGAAAATGCTGCTGAGAATCACAGCTTACATTTAATGGGAACATGTAAGCAATACCAATAAGTTTTGAGCAGGTATTTAATGGGGAGCAGAAAAAGGTTTGGTGTTTTTTTAAAGACTAAAATATTGTTTCCTTTGGTAGGAAAGAGTTTCTTTTACATACACCAGCAGAACCTGTAGCCACCCCTCTTCTTTCTCTGCTTATTCTAATTATGTGCAAAATACCCAGAAGGAAATAGCCAGCCTCTTGATTGCTTGTCTTGCAAATTTAAACCTATAAATTGATAGCAAATGTCACATTACCAAGAATGCTTAATTAAGTCTCTATAAGACTCCCAGCGAACTGGAAAATGTACAGAGGCATCGTATTTACAAGTACCTTGATTTCCATTCACCTGTGGCATTTTATGAATTATACCAATTTCATTTGAAGTTATTGCATTTGCTACAATAATTGGAGAGGAGTTTTTGCAATGGGACAGGAAATGCGGAAAGCTGGGTTATTCCAACACCTACCTGTTGCTCAATCCTGACAGTGATCCAGTGAGTCAGAACAAAGCCGCTTACATTTATATTTTGTACAGATGCTGCCTGTGGTTGAATTTGCTTCTTGTGGCCTTTTCAAAGGTGAGGCATACACATAGTTTGGTGTTGCTTCTTTTCATCTTCAAGGAGGGCCAGAAATAAGGGATTGTTTGGGGAGATTTGAGCCTCACTGGGGAATGGTCTGGAAGCTTTTCTGATGGAGTTACGATGCTAATAATTAGTTGAATCCAGCTGCCCGCTTTTATGTTTTCATTGTCTTTCTCCTGTGGATAGTAACAGGTGTCATGAGTTTCACAAAGCAGCTGCGTGTAAGGGCCATAAACCGCCCACTCTGCCCCCTGCATAACTGTCCATCCTACAGAGATCAACTTCGGTTTTTGAAAGCCATAGCCTCTCTTAATGCCTCCTTTGCTTGTAAAACATTGCTTGGCAGAATGGGCCATTTTTATAGGTATGCCGTATTTTGTGAGCTGGCCACCATCTGTTCCACCTTCCAATTAACACAGCAAATGGGAATCAAAGGCAACAGCATCAGAAATCCCAGATAATATTTTCCGTTCATTATGTCTTTTGCCTGATGTGGGTTTTAATATTTTCATTTGGAACATGTTGAAGGATGAAGCACATTTTCTATTACTGAGACACAATTAGAATACTGGGATCCAGCAGGGAGAGAAAATTACTCTGTGCATGATGAACATGGGCACACTCAGCATCCTGATCTCTACTATGTAGTGCAGATAGCCGCTCAGGCTTGCAAAGCTCACATGATGTTAGGCATGATGTGATTAAGCAGTAACTCCCTAAGCTACTGTTGCCTGGAGAACAGTAAATAGAGTTGCACAAGTAGATATGTGGCATTGAGGTTTCCACGTGTCTTCCCAATAGGGAATGGATTTTCAGCAAGACTTAAAGCAAAAAGTAAATGTTCCCATGAGGTGGTGTGTGTGTGTGTGTGTGTGTGTGTGTGTGTGTGTGTGTGTGTGTGAGAGAGAGAGAGAGAGAGAGAGAGAGAGAGAGAGAGAGAGAGAGAGATATGACAGGTCAGGGGATGTGAAATTAATGATGATTATAAAAGAGAATTAAATACTTAAAATACTCAGACAGTTCACTAGCGGCATACAACCATTCTGGGGATTGACAGGAAATGACCAATAACCGTACTAGAGCTCCTAATGGAAGAAATGAACATCATAAAAGGAATTAGGTCACAGAGTATCCACACCAGTAGATATGAAAGATTTTTAAAGTGATTTATATTCTTAGCTATGTGTGTTGAGAATCTCTCACTTTTTCAATGAAGAGAATCTAGAGATTAGGGTAGAAACAATTGAATATGGCTTACCACTGGTTTTCTAGAACTCTACCTTCAACAACATCCAACATCAATCTCAATACAGAATACAGTGTCTTCACCCTCCATAAGTGATTTTGTGTACTTTTCAAAGTTCTATGCTAAGGAAACCCTCTAGTTACCAATATAATCTGTATATTGACTGTTATATTTAAGACTATTAGAATGGACAAACCAGAACATTTTAGCCATTTTTGAGGGTTAATTTGTTTTATTGAACATGCTTCTGTCATTATGCTCATGAATGAATTATGCATTTCCAACCCACTCAGACTGTCCACCAAGAATTAGCATTTGTCAATATTCACCTCTGAATTGTGGTAAACTTAGCTGACCCAGAGTAACCCAATAATCGGACTGTTTCCAACTAGGTTACCCTTGCTAGCTTTACTCTGCTTATTTTAAGATAAACATATTTGTCTTTCATTTTTTTAACATTCTCATGGAGGAATCCATTGCATGCATATTTTTGATAAAGTTATGGTTAAAATTTGAGAGCCTAAACATAGGCTCCTACTCATGACCAGATAACTCTATTAGCAAAATAGGTATACCTGAAGTTGTTTCCTTTGGCATAGCCAAAAGTAAGGCCCCTTGGTGCCTAATATAAAAAATATGAAATATTAGCCATCTGACCCTCTTTGCTTGCTACTAGTAATAATATGTTTTATGTTTTCTATGGATGAAAGGTCATTCCCTCCCCCACCATGAATTGGGGACCTGCATGTATGTTTGTATATATGTATGTGTTTTTCAGTTACTCATATTTTTAAACAGCTTTTGGTGGAATTGAGATATGATCAGGTACACATATTTAAATTATATAATTTTATACATTTTGACATATAGATGTTTCTATGAAACTACATCACATTCAAGAAAATAAACAATCATCATTCCCAAAAGTTTTCTTATTCCCCTATGTTATCCCATCTCCTACTTCTCCCCACCCCCTGTCCCATATCAAACAATTGCAGATCTGCCTGTTGTTACTATAGATTAGTTTGCCTTTTCTAAAGTTTTCTCTACATGAAATCTTGCAATATGCACTTTTTATCATACTTCTTTCTTTCAACGAATTAATTTGGAATCCATCATGCAATTGCATATTTTTATAGCTTGATCCTTTATAGTACTGAGTAGTATATAATAAGATTTTTCCACAGCTTGTTTAACCACCACCTGTTGGTGTACATGTGAGTTATTTCCAGTTTTGGGCAATTATACCTAATACTACTTGGAACACTCATGTACAATAAGATGCACATTTTAATTTTCCATATTTTCTATCTCACAGCATGAATTCAAACTAATTCAACACATTTCAGCATCTGAAATGAATATTTAAGGCTCTCCTAGAATTTGTAAAACCCATAACAGGTGACAAGCAGAAATATGGCTCATTGATTTGCTAGTTCTTCACTAATTTTGTTTTGAATGCAAACAAAGACACTAATGTTTCACTGATAACAGGATAACTTATTAGAACAGCCACTAAATCCAGCCTCCAATACAATTCTCTAAAATAACACCCAGAGGAACACAGCTCAAATAGACTTCTTTTTCAGTAAATGATCTCACTTCAATTTCAAGGGGCACATTTTGCCATATTTAAATCTTTTGAAGATGTGAATGCATCTTTCAGTGAATATATATATTTAATGTAGTATAGTTTCTTCTTTGCCCCCTTTTAAATGTTTATCAACTGATGAGTGGATAAACTTAAATGGTATATGCATACAATGGAATATTACTCAGCCACCATAGTAATGAAGTACTGATTTATGTTACAGCATGTGTGAACTTCAAAAACCTTATACTGAATAGAAGAATTCAGCCACAAAACATTATATGTTATATAATTGCATTTATATGAAATATCAAGATAGGTAAATCCATAGAGAGAGAAAGCAGAGTAGTTGTTTCCAACGGCTGAGAGAAATGACTGTTTAATGAATATGAGGTTTCCTTTTGAGACAATGACAAAGTTCTAGAACAAGATAGTGGTGAAGGTTGCCTAATATTGTGCATGTACTTAATGCCACTGAATTGTACACTCTATGAGATTAAGATAATAAATTTTATGATGTATATTTTATCACAATAAAATGGAAGTAAATTTCTTTTAAAAAGTATATTATTGTCGTAGTGTGCCATTCTTTATAAAATCCTAATATGCTAAGGGGTCATCTATAGATGATCAATCAAAGCATAATATGCTAATGATATGCTAAGGTTGCTCAACTGCATGCTATGACATGCACTGATCAGCAGGGAGCAGACACTCCAGCTGGTAGGTTATCTTGCTGCTGGTGTCTGGTGGATCGGGACTGAGCAAGATGGGCCAGACACACCCTGGAGCCCTCTCTTAGTCCCACTCCTTAGCCAACCTCCCATGTCTCTCCCAGCTTTGATTGGCCTGGCCTGTGCCCTCTCCCACTCCAGGATGCTCAGGGATCTCAAAGAGCTGGTTTTTGCCCAATCCCGTTTACCACAGGAGCTTCCCCCTGGTGGTCAGTGCACTCCCACAGGGGGAAGGCCACTCAGTCAAAAGCCGGGCTCACTGCTGGCGGGTGCAACACTGGTGGCTGGAGCCTCTCCCTCCTCTGTGACAGTGGGACATCTTCTGAAGTCTCCCGGACTATGAGAGGATGCAGGCCTGGCTGAGAGATCCCACCCCTCCTGAATGCAAGAATTTTATGCCCAGGGCCTCTAGTATAATTTATGAGCATTTAAAACCAAGGAAATGATATGATTTCACATTGCATGTGAGTTAGAGCATGGATTGGTCAGAGATATGGATCCAACAGCCTGATTACTGAAATAAATGACAACCAAATCTCAAACAGAATGGGTTCCACTACAAATGTAGTTACCCTATGCTTGCCTCAAGTAGAAAAACTGACATCTTGAGTTGTTGGTGTGTTTTTATTATTCATCTTCTTAAAGTTCCCTCATATTTTAACTTACTTAGAAAGGAGAATATTCAAAGATAACTAGAATAAACTCTCCTGGATCTTGAGCTTGAATAGTACAGGATTTATACCATTTCCTCCACCTGCTCTTTTTTTGGTATTGGAACTATGAGTCTGACATTTTCCCCTAAAACTTTATAATTGTGTTATTTTATCATAGCGACCATCTTGTGCACCCTAATTTTAAAATAAGAACAATCTTTATCTCAAGGAATGGGTCTGCAGACATCCCTGCATAAATACAATTATGGCCCATATTGATTAGTGGTGTATATATAAGAGAAGCACAGTAATGCATATGTCCCATTCTCTGCATTTCTGATGTTCGACTGTTGGAATGACAGCATATATAGCAGGGCATAATTGTTCTTGTGAGGGGTACTGGCAATTGTGGAGTGGTGGGAGTCACAGAATTCCAGAAAGAAACATCCTCCAAAATACTAATTTCAAAAGCTTTCCTCTTACTGTTCACTTCAGGATGTGGTTGGTCAATTCTGTGCCTGCATCTTCCTTGACCTATTATTTTAACAAGGTTGATCAAACCTTCCTTCTTGACACAAGTTCTCATTTAGATTCAAGGCAAAACACTCCTCTAATTATCTGCATATAACACTGGCAACCAGACCTTAACTTCTTTGCTTATTCTTCCTCATCTCCCTAATTACCGGACACTGAATGACCTACTGTTCAGACTTAGGACCTCTTCTTTATTTACACTTACCCACTTTGGGATCTCAATCCATTAAAAGGTAATGATTCCCAAGTTCTTATTTCCAAAGTGGGCTGCTCCTCACAGCTTCAGACTGATACATCCAATTGCCAATTAAAAATCATCATTTTGATATCTAATAGGCAACATGGACTTGATGAAACTCCAGCTCTTCCCTCTAGAACATTTTCATCCACTGTCTTCATATTCCTGTGTGGAATTTTTTTTTTTATTTTAGGATGCTCAGGTCAAAGATATTTTAGTCATTTTTCTTTATCTCCTTTTCCATTTCTAATCCATAAACAAATCCTTTTGCTTCGGACCACAAAATATATACAAAATCTGACCCTTGTGCCTTTCATTATGTCTACTCTGATTTAAGCAACCATTTTCTCTTACCTGGAGAAAATCATTTTCTAAATTATTTTTTAAATAATTGCCCTTTTCCTACTATTTGCTTACTTCTATCTCTCCTCTCCACAGCGGCCAGAACAATTGTTATAAAATTAAATTCCATTCTTGACATTATCCCTCCACTCAAAACTCCCTCATGACTTTGCATGAAAGTTATAAAATCTAAGGCCCCAAGAAATGTCCCTAAGATCCTGAACAATTTGGTTCCCATCCTTCATTAACTCTCTAATATCATTCTATATTCTATGTCTCATTAACTCTGTTGCCATCACACTGGCCATACTGATGTTTCCCTAACATCTTTCTAATCCAGAGCCTTTGTAAATGCTGTTTCTTATCAAATACACTCCCTCTCTTGAATATATTTTTCTCTAGGCCTTCATTTAAATATCATATTTTCAGTGATGCTTCTCTCGTAGCATATTTCCTCTCTGGCACGCCCCCATTTTTTTCATTGCACTAAGCTTAATATGACAAATTTGTAATCTGAAATTTATCTTATTTTCTTTGTTTATTGTTTCCATGAAGAGCTAAGCTCCCGAAAGGAAGAAGTTTTTGTCTCCTATTTATTGATGAATTCTTACTCCCTAGAAAATTGTGCATATAATAGATTCTCTCTCTCTCCTTCTCTTTCTCTCTCTCTCCCTCTTTACCTCCCTCCCCCCCCCTTTCTCTTTTATTTCAGAGAGGAAGAGAGAGAGAGATAAATAGAAGCATCACTGATTGGCTGCTTCCTGCATGTTCCCAACTGGGGATGGAGCTCACAAACTGGGCATGTTCCCTGACCAGGAATCCAGGAATCCAACCTGGAGATCCAAACATGACCTCGTGATTCATACATTGACACTCAACCACTGAGCCATATCAGCAGGTTTTTTTCTTATTTTTAGACTCTTAACATATATTTGCTAATAGACAAATGAATTAAATAATGGGGATAGTAGCACAAAGCTACTGGTAAAAATATTGTGGCCCTGGCATCTAAAATAAACTTACAAACTTGAGAATATCCTGCCAAATATATATGTATATGTATATGCCTGAGCGATCATTGACTGTTTGACCATTCAACCCTTCAATCATTAGCTATGACATGAACTGACCACCAAGGGGCAGATGCTCAATACACAGGCATGGAAACATAGAACAGACTGATGAATATCAGAGGGAAAGGGAGATGGGGGAGGAGGGGAAAAGATTAACCAAAGATCTTACATGCATACTAGAGGCCCAGTGCACAGATCGTGCATTGGTGTGGTCCTTCAGCCTGGCTTGCGGGGACTGGGCCAAAACCGGCTCTCGGACATCCCCCAAGGGGTCCTGGATTGCAAGAGAGTGCTGGCCAGGCTGAGAGATCCATCAGTGCATGATTTCATGAACCAGGCCTCTACAAAGGTTAATAAAAGAGTTGGTGGAACATAATAATCTTTATTTAGTTTGTATTATCAGGTTCCTAAAAGACCCTAAAATGGGGGAAGAATTTTGACATGGGTAATGTCTTCATCTATGGGTTATAGTCCTACCTTACCCTTACTGGCTCATATATAATAACAGTTGAAACTATCCCCTTGAACAATTAAATTACACAATTATACAACCTGTTCTTCCATCATAGCTATTTTGGGTTGTAAAATACAAATCTGATTCTATTGCCAGCAAGTTAAGGCTTTGGTGGTTTATTGTTTTTATATTAAAGACCAAGTATTTAATAAAAGATACAACATTTTATACTATGATTTTTACGGACCCTACTGTCTCATCTTCTTTCACATCACCATGACCTCTTTACCTTCTTGCCCTTGTCATGATTTTCTGTTACTGAGATACACAATGCTCCCTCCTACTGTGTGCTTTTCTTGGATTGGAGTGCCCAACTCAGCATCTCCCATTAACCAAACAATTCCTATTTATTCCCCAAATCCTTCAGTCATCATGTTCCTCATCTGTTGGCCAAATCCCTCTTGATCTTGCAAATATATCTTCTTTTGAGTTATAGTTTCAATTTGGGGGTAATAATTTGAATATTAACTTTCTCCTTTGCTAGACTTTCAACTTCATGGAAACAGAAACTGTTTGCTCTCACTATGTCCTCACAACAACAGAGTGGCCCACAGTTGTGGTCAGGAATTTTTTGAGGGAGTGAAGAAATAACACTCAAATGCTTTTAGTACCTGTGACTATGCAGACAACTCTTCCTTTAGAGACTAAGATTGATTAGCCAAGTTGCTTATTCATTTTAATGGTTGCTAGCTTGTCATGTCTTTTTTAAAGTAGAGTTTTCTTTTTATTTTTTTAAGTTCTATTTTTAAGGGGACGCTCTATAATCTTAAATGAGTAGCTTATCTTTTATGAGTCTAATTCCTAATATAAACTAAAAATTCACCTCATGAGTTTGTAATGAGTTTAATGAACGTAAATGAGATAGAGTATCATTTAAAATAATCCAATAGCATTTGCTTCCATATTTGCAATCTTTCTATGCACCCAATGCTGTAATAAGTAATTTATATAAATTATCTTATTTAATCATTCTAAAAAATCTATTAACTGAAATAATAATAACTAACTTATCGAGTATTTCTTAATTTATTTTCTTAGCCACTTTCATCTTGAGAAGTAGGTATTAGTATTCCAATTTGGTTAGTGAGGGACTTTAGGCTTAGATCTGTTAGGAAAGTTTTTAAAGTCACACTATAATATCAGTTGCAAGATTGTTGGAGAAAGTAAATTGCACATTTTTATATATTTCTTTGAAAACAAGAAAAGAAACTAAAATATAAGCAATAGTCAACATTATGCATGTTGAATACTTGTAACAGCCGGAAATTATGATTCACCCCACCATTCTTCTGACATTGTTTCTGACAGTAAGTGCTTATTCTGACTAATATGTAGCTTGTAAATACACAACATGTTTGTATAAGAATCCTAAGAACTAGCTTCAGAAGATGCAGACTCTGACCTTTCATCATGCCAGCTCTGGGAGATTTTGCTGACCTTCAACCGTAGAACCTCAATGATGAGGACCAACATGGCACATACCAGACCATCACTTGACTGGTTTCAAGATCCTTATCACAATGAACTGTGCTGGTCTGCACATAGAGAACCTTTCAAACCAATTCCTTTGATCCTTTTTGTTCAGCTTTCCCTCTCTCTTCTTATAAAATCACTGACTGCACTGAGATGCGGAGATGGGTTTGTTTGTTTTTAACTATTAATCTTTTCTTTTAAAAAAAGTTAAACTATATTTTAATTTATTTTGGAGAGGGAAGGAGAGGTAGGGAAAGATAGAAACATCAATGATGACAGAGAATCATCAATCAGCTGCCTTCTGCAAGCCCCCTGACTTGGGACTGAGCCCACAACCTGGGCATGTATCCTGACCAGGAATTGAACTGTGATCTCCTGGTTCATAGGTCTAAGCTCAACCACTGAGCCATGCCAGCTGGGCAGAAATAAGCTTTGTGACAAGGGCCCCCCATCTCCTCAGGTGCCTCACACTTGAGTCAACAACATCTTGGTGGCAGGCAGCCAATTTTGGGTTTCGATTTCATACTGGTAATGTAGAGCTCAATGTTATTTTAGGGATAATTTAATGTAATGTCAAATCCCTACTTTATAATTTGGGAAATTAGGTTGATTGACTTGGCCCATTACAACAAGAATACTTTGAAGGTGAGAGGTATTTCTGGCTTTATTGCTACATGTACTGCTCTGCATAATGTAGATATGCAATAATGTTTATGGAATTACATTGTTTAAGTCATCAGTTAAGACAGAGCCAAGGTTAATCCAAATATCCTGAATTTTAATACAGAGCTCATTCCATTAACTATGTTAAAAAGTGACTGAGCTCAGTTCAGTGCTTGCCTTATTAATCATCATTATTAATAATAACAGGATTAGGACATTTTGCAGGTGATATAGCCGCTACTATTATCATTGGTAGAGATCTGCGGATCTCTTTTGAACTTCATTGCCAGTAAACTCTCTTCATCATTAACTTCCTGCCAGATGCATCCTAGTACCAATGTTCTGGGTTTCATCTCTTGGTTCCAAGCAGAAAAGAGGAGATGTCAGTATAAATTAGTTTGGGGATGACACAGTTTCCTTGGTGGCTGCAGGTTGCTGCTATTCATGAAATACCAAAGTTAAATACCATGGCAGCTGGAAAAATAAGTGGATAAGTGGATGGCGATAATGGTGGTAAATATAATCAGTTACAAGAGATTGAAATGTTTGCACAGAGGGAAACCAAACATGCAAATTACACATCTGTTGAAAAGTAAGGGATTGAGCTTGTTCAAACATGGAAAGGGAAGTGTGGTGAGCAACCTAATTAACAATCTTCAAGGAATGGTTTGCTTTTTGACAACAGAAGGCAATGTCCAATGTTTTGTAACTTGCCAGTGAGAGGAGTATATGAAATTTAAAGTGCAATAGGAAAGGCTGAAGAATGATAGAATAAATTATTGTTATTGAAAAGGTTTCCTCCCTGAACTTGAATATGAGTAGCTGGATAATTTTAAAGAAAGATACTCTTATATGTCTGGGATGAACAAAGAATTGTCGAATTCAAAAAAGGTCTCAACTCATTTCATCTCAATAACCTGACACCATCCTTCCTAGATCTAAGCTTTTATTTGCTTTCATCCTTGATGACATGTGCAGTTTATCAGTTTACTATCAATAAAAACAATAATCCACCTATTTAGAGGTTCTTTTACTCAGGGAATCCAAGAAAGATCATCAGAACTATTAGGTTTGTTACATATAAATCCAGATTTGTTTTTTGTTAAAAGAAAAATTAGATGACTTGGCTATCACATGTCAATACCATTAGGCTATCTGGATTCAGACCCTTCACTGTGGATCAATAACTGAGTGGTGCTTGTAATTTTACTGATAATTCCACCAGCCTGGAATAGTTACCACTGCTTGGTTATTGTCCCTGAAATTCTACCACTCATCATCCATTCATTTCAATTAAGAAATTACTATTGGTATGCATATGTTATTGTTATAAGTGCTTTTGGGATACTTAACCTATTAGACAGTTTTCAAACATAGCTATCACTTCAGGGAATGAAAGAGCAAGACATTGAACAGGTCAGTTTTGATGGGAGATAAAGCAGACAAACAGGCCAATAGAATGTAGCACTGCTCATGAAAGCAAATTTCAATTTTCGGGAGTTTTATAAACCAGATTTTCAGTGCAGTCATTATTAGAAATTAAATTACATAATGTAAATAAATCATATTAAAAATGGTCAATAAATACTCAAAACTCAACACCTGATAATTTTAGTGCATTTTACTATTGTCCATGTTCTTTTGATTATTTACAAAGAAATATATATATATATATATATATCTCCATATGCAAAGCGTCCCCTCAGAAGTTCCACTGACTGGGAATTCAATCACTCACTATGATGTGCATGGACCACCAGGGGGTGGCACTGAACTAAGGGAGGCACCTGCTAGCAGCTGGCAGGGGCTAGGACCCTATCTGTGTATGAATTTTGTGCACTGGGCCTCTAGTACTATATAATGATGATCTAAGGAGCATCTTTTCCCAACTCCATATTTAGTAATATTGTAGTGATAACTTGAAATTAGCCATGGCAGGACCATTTATAGCAGGGAAATAGGAAAATGCTATATATTCAGGAGCTCATTTGTTCTTTGCCCCATAGATTCCATAGTTAACCTTTTACCAGCACATCATGACTATAAAGATTCATAAAATTCATTAGCTTCCTACAGGAGTAAACAAGTTTAGTTGGTGGACACAAACCTGAAGCTGAAGCAGTTAATGCCAAAACATTCTAAATCCCCTGTCATCAAATTATCTGCAGATGATACATAACAAAACAATTAGTATATTTTGCTGTCCAACTAATCCTTGCTACATTGTTAACAACTTGTCTTCTACAAAAATACTGTCTTACCAACTAAGTAGAAACACCTGAAGAATCTTTTTTCTTTCTTTCTTTCTTTCTTTCTTTCTTTCTTTCTTTCTTTCTTTCTTTCTTTCTCTCTCTCTCTCTCTCTTTCTTTCTTTCTTTTTTTTTTGCATATTGTCCTCACAATTTAGTATTTTTTTTTCAAATGGGTTTGCTATGGATGTCACAGATACACCTATTTGAGACTAGATATTTTCTGGGTAGAATATTTCATCAACCATGCAGCAAAGAATAGAGGGAGGCAGAATGTTTATAAACAGAGTTGTTTTACTGTGTGTTTTTTTATACAGTATTTTTATTGATGTCAGAGAAGAAGGGAGAGGGAGAGATAGACACATCAATGATCAATTTCATTGATTAGCTGCCTCCTGCATGCCCACTACTGAGGATCGAACCCCCAATCTGGGCATGTGCCCTGACTGGGAATCGGACCCTGACCTCCTGGTTCAACCACTGAGACACCCAGGCCCAGCTCACAGCTGGTTTTGAACTTTGGTTCTGTCACTAACAAGCTCTATGAGCCCAGAGGAGTCACTTCAGCTCCCTCAGACACAATTGTCTCGATTTTTAACTAGGGCTAGTACATTGGCACTGTGGACATAAAGTTTTAGGAAATGATGTATGTAAGAGTAAAATGGTAAGGAGAACTTAGTCTATAAAAGTGTTAGTGAAATGTCGATCCCTTTCTCTATCCTTTTTTTTACTTATCTTCACTAAAATATAGAAACTTTTAAGGGCTATGACTATCCCAAGGGGATAAAAAGCATGAATTTCCTCAAACCAGCTCACTGAAAAAGAGAATATGAATTTCAAAGTCCTATTTTCACACGTACAAACTAAAAGTTATCTTTGATTTCACAAAGCCCCAGAGATAGAGTGAAGAAACATTTTGAGAAGAACAGAAACTCGGGGATATACTTTTTATAGCTGAAAGAGACTTTTGATTGTGGTAGGGTCTTTCTACAATAGCTTGAGGCCTTGCATAGGGAGAAAGGAAGCAAAATTAACTTCAAGTCTCTATGATCTACTCATCCAGAATTACAAGCTCTTAACTATTTTGAACATTTACCTTAAAAAAGTTACTTCATGCCTGCCAGGCACAGTGATTTCTTTGACTGCTAGCTATCATGATCTAGCCTCAGAGTTTAAATGAGCAGAGTAGAGCCTATCCCAAGAGATATTGGTAAAAGAGAAGCCTTATTGTCATAAAGCCCAGAATTCTGATGCCCCTTTCCTGTGGAAAAAAACAAACACGTCGTATAGAAAGTAACCTCACAGGGTGATCTGATAATAAATTCCTAACTGGGCAGGTCTTGGTGGGTAGTTTCTTCTTTAATAAGCCACTTATCTTTGCACTAAGTAAACCCTGTACATTGTTTCTGTGCATCTTTTAGCACACTTTTGCAATAAGCCATAACCACTCTCAAGAAAGCACTTCCATGTAATCTTCCTTAAGTTCCCTCCTTAATTTCCAATGCATAAAACAAGCTTCAAAACTGTTATTCTTGGGAGCATTTGAGATCTTGCTCCCTGGCCCATGTCATCAATTTGACTCAAATAAGCTTTTATAAAAATTCTGTACAGGTTTGGACATTTTTTTATGTTGACACTCCTTCTTTCCTCAGCCCTACACTGAAGCATACGTTGGCTTTTGATACATCCAAGAGTTTTCCTTGAGGTTCCCATAAGCCTTTGGGTTTTATAAACTCATGTTATTCTTTCTCCCAAATTATTAATTTCAGCTTTTGTTTTAAATAACGGGTGTCTTTAAGTGTCCTGTAATGAATGGTATCTAGAGAAGGGAAATGTCAAAAAGAAAGGAAGTGTATGTGGCCTTCTGCTTCTAGCTTCCTTCACTTTTCTACAAAATATATTGTTGAATGAATAAAGCAATGAATATTTTTGATATATTAAACTATTATTCATTTCTGAACTCTTTTATGTTCTCTGATGCCCCTAAGAGGTCTAAAATGATATTTTTCTGCTTATTTCTTGATAAAAAAATATTAGGTGCCTGGCAAACAATAATAATCGAAGATGTATATAAAGTGAACAAATGAACAAAATATAAACATAATATTATCATTGATATTTCAATTTATTTTCTATAGCCGCCTTCATTGTTACTCAGTCTACCTGCACTTAATGGTTTTATTTGTATTCAAAATAAAAATACATTAAATACCAATAGAACTTTCTATCCTGTGAATAATTTTTGAGATTGATATGGCCATGAGTGATTTCAGTTTCTTTCCTGGGATAGGAAAACAACCAGAGCTACCATAAATGCAACACAAGGCAGGGAGGAAAAAAGAAACAGAAGCACATGGTGCATTAATTGTCCCTTAAAATATTAATAGCTAAAGTCTTCAGATGCAACCATCATTTTCTAGAAAGGCCCATTGGAAACAGTACAGCAATTATAAAGATCTGAAGCGAGAAAGTCCTGGAAAGGAACTGAACTAAAAGCCTAGTTTGACAAGGAACCTAAAAGATTAGTTTGGCTGGAATCTGCTGAACTTCTCACTAACATTTATATATATGTGTGTGTGTGTGTGTGTGTGTATGTGTGTATATATGTGTGTGTGTATATGTATGTATATATACATATATATACATATACACACACACACACACACACACACACATATATATAATATATATATATATATGATGGAACTCGGGAGAAACCATACCCTTCCTGAAGTTGAAAGGCTTGTTAAAGAAAGCCAGACTTCAGCTTCTCCCCAAGTAACTTTTTTTTCTTTTTCTCTCAAACTCTAAAATATTTCAAAACACTCTTAATTTGAATACATAAGATCTTATTAATTCTCAGTGATTCTAATTTTTCTAATCTGTCTGCTGTATGCAGCCTGACATTTGGCAATCTTTTATGAGAAGTCATAAGCAGTTTTTCATTTTGGATCTTCTGAACCCTGAAAGCGGTGTGGGAGGGTGTCCCTGGTGAACAAAAATGGATCCCTTCATGACGGGAATATTGCTTGTAAGAGCTAAAATCTCACTCAAACTAACTTAAGCAAAAAGGAAAATATATTGGATACAGGGGCATTTTGGGGACTGCAATAACAGAAAAGACATAGTCTTTTTTAAAATATATATATTTTAATGATTTTTTACAGAGAGGAAGAGAGAGAGATAGAAAGTCAGAAACATCGATGAGAGAGAGACATCAACCAGCCGCCTCCTGCACACCCCACAGGGGAGATGTGCCCGCAAGCAAGGTACATGCCCCTGACTGGAATTGGACCTGGGACCTTTCAGTCCACAGGCCAATGCTCTATCCACTGAGCCAAACCGGTCTCAGCAAGACATAGTCTTGATTCAGACATAGTCTTGATTCAGAATGAAGAGCATCAGAGAAACAGTATGTTTCATACTGGGGTACTTCTTCCCATCCCTCTGTGGTCTCTCACCTGGGCACTTCAGAAGTGCGACTCACTCTTCCTTTTGTCTCTGTATACTGGCTTTCTTTATTTCTAACTGTACAAAGACGGGTCTACATGGTTTAATAGTCTCAATAGCCACTGTGGACTAACTAGATTCTTCCACAACCCTAAGGGGAGAAATTCTGGCCCATTTTGTGTCATGTAAGGCTTGGCAAATTTAGAAAATAAGTCATGCAACATTTGGGGCATGCACTAAAGAATTACACATTGTTTATCTGAAATTCAAATTTAACTGAGTGTCTTAAAGTCTATCCTATGTCAAGTCTTCTTTATTGGTCCAATCAGCTATGACAGACCTGGTGACAGTGCAAAGGGAGCCATGGATGGGCTTGCATTTCAGCTAGTTAAGTGGGTGATAGAAAATACTCAGGAAGGTATATGTGAGTTTAAAATGCATGTGAAGTAATCTATTACATGTAGGATAGAGTAAGTGAGAGAGAAAGAGCACTTTGGATCTCATGGAGGGGGCAGAGGCCGAAAATTATTACCATTAAAAAAAGGTAAAATATCATCATTTAGTTGACTAAGAGAGGACAAAATAGTTGCAACCAAGCTCATTTTTTTTTAATGACATTTATTTTAAATACTTTAGGAAATAGATATAAAGGAAATGCCACCACTACGGTTGGTTTAGATTTCATTCCTAACCACTAACTGAATGCCTAAGTACTACTGATTTTTTTCTTTTACTTTCGATAAGAGGTAGCATTATTTCTATAGTTTTGTAAGTGGGGATACTAAAGCTCAAAGAGAACAATTCCCTACTTAAGGAAACCCAGCTAGTAAGCAACAGAAGGAGCATTTGAAATTGGGGCTGCTTGAAGCTAGAGCCTTTGAATTGAACTATGTTACTTCTGATTATTGCTGTTTTATACCACTAACATCAGCATCATTCCAAGCTGACACTAAAGATTGCCATTGCTTCTCTCTTGAAACCTTAAATCAGCAGATGTGTTTCATATGATGAAAGGCTTAGGGACCACATCTATAAGGGACGTAAGTAATAGTGCTTGGCTTCTGCCCAATATTTTCTCCAGATTTGCTTTCCAATATCCCCGTCTGCTTTCTAAACCTAAATGAGTTGAGATAGCTTTACTGTTGAAAGTAACAACTAATGCATAGCCTATGCATATTCATGAGTGGAGTTGTAGCAACAGGTGAATGCTCTACATTAGTGCCTTATAATCAACATCTACTTTCTCTCTTTTTGTTCTTGTTTTTGTATAAAATAAAAGAAGGGGGTTCATAAGCTCAATTACAAATCAAATATAATTATACAGTTGCCATTCCAAACATTCTGGGTCTCTGTGAGAAGCAGGAGCGAACATTTAGTGTAACGTTTTAAGACAGGCCCATTGAAAAGACTAATAAGGATGATGGTGGAATCTCTTTGTAAAAGCAAAGAATTAGAGATACTCTGTCTGGAAAGCATAGGCAAGTTTATTCCAGGGCCTGGCAAAGTGTTTCATAGCTAGTAAGTGATAAATAAATAATATTCTTACAAATGAATGAATAAATGTATGAGTGAATGAATGAATTGTTCTGAATGAAAGCAAGATAGCAATACAATTAAACTATTTGAACGGGATGAAGGCAAAGTTTTGATCCTTCCCATGGAAGTTTCCCTTGAAACTGGTATTATACCTGTAGACCAGTTCTTTTCAATATGCAATGGGCATTCAAACAATATTGTCAATAGAGAAGAGATAAACTAAATACATCATGGGTCCTAACTGTGGCATAACATGAAGTTAATGTTGATCTTATAATTAGCCATAAGTTTTCAACAGGAAAAATTTAAACATATTTTCATTTGTTAGGCACTGTGCAAGGCACTGATGATACAATGGTGAGCAAATAACAGCCACAGTTCCTATCCACATAAAGCCTAGGTTTAGTGTGGGGAGAGAGTGACAGAAAAATCAAACGAACACATGCATACTACAGGATATGAATGGAAGGGAAGTTACATGGTATGATGAGAGCACAAATTAGAAGTGTGATGAATTCTAGTTCATCAAGAGTTTGGGGACAGAGTCCTTGGGAATTAATAGTTAAAGCAAATACCACTTTAAATGAGTTGAGGTAGATGAGTTTAATGAAAAATTTGGAGACATCAAGCATAGATAATGTTTCAGATAATTGTTTCTTAAGAGGAAGAGAGAGAGATAACGCAGCAGAAAAGGGATTAGAGAGGGTTTTTGTTTTTGTTTTGTTTCGTTACTTTTTATAGAATTGTCTTGAGCATTTTAAAATGCCAATAGGAAGTACCACACTAAGAAGGCAAGCTAAAATTAGAGAAAATTGATATGGCAAATGTCCAGAAAATGTGGGAGGAGATAGCCTCCCAAGAAGAGTGAAAAGGAGGAGGGATAGACTTTTGTTAATTAAGAAAAATTTAAGGAAATACTGCATTTGGAGGTTGCTAAATTTAGTAAGAAATTGAGGGAGCTCATATCTGATGATTTTGATTTTCCTTTGGGGTAGGTAAGGACATCTGATAAGGATGAGTGCAAAGTTAAATAGGCTAAAACATTTGAGAAGAGAGAATTAGAAAGTCATTGCCATAAGAGAAAAACTAGACTGATAAGCAAAATTTAGTGGTAATACTAGGATTGTTTGCTGCTGATGGTCATGAAAATGCAATGTTAGCAGGCGCAAAGCTAAGTAACTTTTTTACCACTTCTCTTATGTACTTCCATTTAGGCACAGTTGGGTTCATGTAGGGGTGTGGAAAATTGTACAGACACAAGAAAGTTATTGTGTTTTGTTGTTGCTGTTATTGTTGTTGTTAATCTTCACCTGAGGGTATTTTTCCATTAATTTTTAGAAAGAATGGAAGGGAGGGGAAGGACACAGAGAGAGAAACATTGATATGAGAGTGACACATCAATTGGTCGTCTCTACATGCTTCCCAGCCAGGACTAGAGATGGAGCCTGTAACCACAATACATGCCTTTGCGATTGAAGCCAGGTCCCTTCAGTCAGTGGGGTGATGCTCTAGCCACTGAGCTAAAACAGTTAGAGCAAGAGAGTTTTTAAGTTACTAGCAAGAACTTACTAAAAA
This sequence comes from Lasiurus cinereus, assembly GCA_011751065.1. NCBI lineage: Eukaryota > Metazoa > Chordata > Mammalia > Chiroptera > Vespertilionidae > Lasiurus > Lasiurus cinereus. The sequence continues at coordinate 23,430,433 of JAAGEH010000043.1, read as the reverse complement.
GTGAGCTTTGGACTCTAATATGATTTAAACAACTACAATTTCATCCCTGTATGAAACTGTAAGAAGACTAATAACAAATTCCAAAATTGTGATAGAAAATCTTTGTTGTTTTTGTTAGGCATAAGTTTTATTTTTTAAGTTTTATTGGGGTGACGTTGGTTAATCAAATTATATAGGTTTCAGTTGTACAATTCTATAATACATTATCTGTATGCTGTATTGTGTATTCTCCATCCCAAAGTCAAGTCTCATTCCATCATCATTTATCTCTCCTTTACCCAGTTCTTCCTCACCCATCCCCTTTCTCTCTTGTAATCACCACACTATAGACTGTGTCTATGAGGTTTCTTTTCCTTTGCTTAATCACTTCACCTTTTTTGATCAATTTTAAATGATTAGATAGATGATTCAAAAACTAAAGCAAAATTTCTACTTTGACCTTTACAAGGATATTGCCATGATGTTATAAATTCCAGTTATTTTAGTTTCAACCTCATTCTTATTGTTCCCCCAGAATCAACATTTCTCTGCCCTCTGGCTCCTGCTTCTATGGAATAGTTTCTGATTGTTCCCTGTGCCAATCTAAAACCATAGCTTACCCCCACCTTCTGTATTGCAGAAGATATATGCTCTCATAGAGTTGATGTCAATATAGACTTTATTGAGATTCCTTTAGAGATATGAGATAGGAGGTCCACTACACAGACTTTGTATGAAACAACTTTGAAATCTCATTGGTCATTTTTATCTTCTTCAAGAGAGCATATCACTCCATCACCTCTTTTCTCTCTCATCGTTTCTTCATGTAGATACAAGCTCTTCCTACTCACTTGTTCCTCTCTCTTAGGCTCACGAGAAATCCCACCACCATTATCAAAAACTGACTTATTTAAAGTCTAGGCAGCAACAGGTCCACATGTAGACCTGTGAGTCTCAGCTTCTACTTACATGGAAGCAGATTTATCAAAACTTCTTAACAAAGATTGGTCTCTCTCTCTCTGCAAGTTCTCATACCTATTTACCAAAGAAATGGAATTGTATCTCAATAGAGCTTTTAAAAGTGTAGCCCTACCAATAACTTGATTTAATGCTTCTGGTCTCCAGACCTGGCCAGGTAGCTCAGTTGGTTTGTGTGTTGTCCCAAGGTTATGGGTTCAATCCCCAGTCAGGCACATATAAGAATTAACCAAGGAATACATAAATGAGTAGAACAAGAAACTGACGTTTCTATCTTTCTAAAAAAAAAAAAAAAAAGAAGAACTGTGAGATAATATATTTCTGTTCTTTTAAACCACCAAGTTTGTGATTATTTATTGCAGAAGCCTTGAGAAACTAATTCATGTGTGGAAGAACATTTAATGTAATATTTTGGCTTTTCTCAACTGCCTCCTCATTTTCTCACCTCTGAGGGGAGAGCGTGAAGTGTGAATGTATATTTTAGAGTAGTGTCTGGCCATATATGGCATCCCCTCTTCCTCTTCCCTTTTTCTTTGGGAGCCAGCTGCCACCAGAAACCCTATCTTTTTGTCTCTTCTGCCATGGTTTATAAAGCAGAGTTGTGTGGGGGGCACATTATTTTTCCAGCCCAGCCTATGAAAGGGCATATAAGTATGTTTAATTACTAGCAGTAGAAAGCCAATTTTTGCCTCACACACACACCTACACCACAATCTATTTCAGCATTGTCAGTAATAAAGGTGACATATTGTCCCTGCATTGTTTGTTCATCTTAGATGTTATATTTTAGTCAATTCTAAAATCTTTCAGAATTTACTCTGCCTGTTTAGCCCAATCTTTCTACAAGCCCTTCATTAGATCCACCCACCTGATATGATTGAGAAGGTACAGATTTGTGCTATCACAAGAATATTTTATAGACTCATATTTAACAGCAGTAATGGAAACATAAAGACAACAAAGCCATATATTAAAAATTTGGACAGAATAATTGTTTTTAACCTAGGATCCAAAAATCCAGCCTAAATATCCATCAAGAGTGAGACTAGAAGTCATCTTTCTAGCAGAGGAATGAAGTAGTTTAGGCGTTTATTCCTGGGTGAGTGACTATTTTATCAGATAGAATTGATTCCAAGAAATATTGCATTGGAGGTTTTTAACAGAATTATCGGAAGGTGTGAAGATATTTGGCAAGAGTTATAAGAAAATTAAAAATGATCAGCTCCAGGAAATAATTGATAAAATTGGTTTATCCATAAAAACATAGTATAACTAAAACACTGAATATTGACTTAATTAATTAGGATGCAATTCTATTGAGTGGATGAATAAGAGAAGTGAAAATTATAAGAATGAAAAATATTTTTAACTTTTTACATTATACTGTGCTAATCAATATATATAATAATTCAAGAGATGAGTGTGTATGTGTGTATGTGTGTGTGTGTGCATGTAGTCACAATTGGAAAAGTATATAAGAGGCAGTTCAAAGAAATAACTGAAAGGAGCATTTCTAAGGCAGTAGAAGGGGAATAATGGGGACAGCTATATCTATAATGCTTGTTTTTTATTTAACTTTTTAAACCATCTGCATGTATTACTTTAAGAATAAAAGTTTATTTAAAATAAATAAAGAGTCCATAAAATTCATCTTATAAACTTAATTTATTAAATATTCATGAAATAAATCCACTGATTATATAGTGAAAACAAAATAAATCTAGCCCGATAATTATACATTGGTATGCATTTCTGTACAATTTGGTGATGAGAAACAAATAAGCATGAAATAAAAATTGGAGCCTTGGGCTACATGTAATGAAAATATAAGAAAAAACAATATTAAACTAAAATACAAGGCAACTATAAACGGAAAGATGAAAGATTGGAAATAAAGACATGGATGCTTATATTTTCTGAACAGGAGGGAAAAGACAGTAATGAACTTTATATTCTAAAAAGAACATGATGATCACTTATTAAGATGTGTATTTTAAGGGCCTTCTGTGTGTGAGGCAATGTTATTGTTGCTTAGGATAAACAACAACAAAAAAAAAATCCCTACTCTCATAGACATTATCACCTACACAAATATTTTTCCAAGTACACATGAAACGAATTAGTCAGGTACCATAACAAACAGGATATTTAAGTAAAATTGATTTTAAGAGAGACAAAAAAAATCATGTTAAAAAATAGAAAAAGTTCACCCCAAATCTAGCTGCTAACTCACAGGTGCACCTAGGACCAATAGGGAACTGCCTGACATAGAAAAAAAGCCCTTAGACCGTCAGAGAGTAAGCTGTCCCATGGGAGTAGCATTTAGCCCATAAATGTTTAAAATTATGGTTAAAAAACTCAATCCCTTACCATAGCATGGGACACTTCTGCAGTATTGTTCATGCTCCCAGTCTTCCTGATGGGGGTTGACTGAACTAAATTTCAATTTGACTACCATTTTGCTCATTTTCTTCTCTCACTTTGATTTCCTTAAAGTTTTCACCTCAAAGCACTCTCTTGCACAAACCCTCCCTTTCCTCCAGCCTGAAGCAGGTATATGTCTCCTATGCCCTCAAATCCCTTATGGGTAATGTTCTTTGGGGCCTCTGTGATGCCAGCATATAATTTTCTCCTCTTAATTGAGAGCTCCTTATGACAGGAAACAATATCTTAGCCATCTTTATATTCTCAACATTGAGCAGAAATGGTCCTTGGCAGATGTTGAATGTATAAATGAAAGAACATATCCTATATAATAAAAGAGTAATATGTAAATTGACCATACCTCCACTATATCCACAAGCCACACCCACCATCCAATCAGGAGCAAGTATGCAAATTAATCCACCAAAGATGGCTGTTGCCATGGAAAGAGCAGGAGGATTGGGTTTCCCTGGCAATGGAGAAAGCCAAGTTTCTACAGCCCTGGCCTCCACTTAAGACTACAATGTTTCAATTATAGAAGATACATAGATCCCAATAAAAATGGCTGTAGCCATGGAGCAAGCAGGAGGCTTGGCCACAGAGTGAGCAGGAGGTTTGGCTCCACTCAAGGCTACAAAGTTTCAATTATAGAAGATAAATAAATCCCAGATACCAGGGCCTCTACTTGGGTTGCCGAGGGGCATGGCCAGCCTGAAAACCACCACAGGCCCCTTACCCAGGCCACCCCATGCCCCAAGAGATCTGACACATCCTTCAGGGAAAACCAGCTGTCTCCCCACCCCCCATGCACCAGGCTTCTATCGAATCCTCCTATCTAATAAAAGAAATCAGGGGAATTGACTGTCACTGCAACACCCAAGATGGCTGCCCCCATGTAGTCAAAAATGACTGATCACATGTGGACACAAGATGGCTGCCACAAGAAGGCCAGCACGGGAGGGGAGTTGAGAGGGACCAGGTCTGCAAGGGGGGCAGTTGCGGGTGATCAGGCCAGCAGGAGAGGACAGTTGGGAGGGACCAGGCCTACAGGGAGGGCAGTTGGGGGCAATCAAGCTTGCAGGGGAGGGAAGTTAGGGGTGGCCAGGTTTGCAGGGGAGTGCAGTTAGGCATCAATCCTGCTGGCAGAGGAGTGGTTAGGGGAAATCAAGTTGGCAGGCAGAAGCAGTTATGGGCAATTAGGAAGGCAGGCAGGGGAGCAATTGGGACCCAGCAGTCTTGGATTGTGAGAGGGATGTCCGACTCCTCGTTTAGGCCCGAATCTACCTAAAGTGGGCCTAAATGTGCAGTTGGATATCCCTCGAGGGGTCCCAGATTGGAGAGGGTACAGGCTGGACTGAGGGACACACAGTCTCATGCACCAGGCCTCTAGTGAATGAATAAAAGAATTGACTCAACCATTTTTCAGGAAATTGAAAATGTAATTCTAAATCATAACTTATTATTAATGAGAACTTCCAAGTGAGTTGCTGTTACCTTTTTCCTAGCATGAAAATCTCAGCTCTTTATGAAAAATAACCTTCCCGCCCCCAGATTGGCAACTTATTCTCATTAAATGCACACACTGGTGCAGGATTATTAGCCTTCTCATTGTGTTCATGCTGGCAAGTGAGGTTAGGAGGGGCAAGCACTATGTTAAAGTATGGGAGGCAGCACTAAATTGTAAAGTAATAACCACACATTACTGAGACTCGGATTTGTAAATTAATGGTGGTATTGGTTGGGGTGTTAAACATGGATTGCATCCATTAGTGCAGTGTAGGCTGTTAATCTCCATTTTCTACCCTTCTTCCAAGAATGCCTATCATTCAGGGGCATCGTAATTAGATTCCACTGAAAATGAGAAGAATAAAAGGGGATTGCAGAAATCAGAGCAGCATCCTTTGCATATGACTGTTTATATTCTTTTTCTATGGGTAGTCTTTTTCACTATCATTGACAATTTATTTTCCATAACAACAGATTCTGTTGCATTTGGGACTCTTGATTTAAGTCCATGAACTGGTGAGATAATCTATTACTCTTGACATGTCAGACCAATAATCAAATTACTGCATAAAATCCTAACATTGGATCAAAGATGTGCTTTGTTGTTCACAATTTGAAATGTGTAAGTGGTTTCTGCAGAAATCAGTGAAAGCCCAGAAGATGAACCTGTAATAGTTGCAATGTCTCTAGAGCAGATTTAAAGTCTCTCTTGTATACTGTGGAGCTAGTGTCTCCTCTGAGAGCTGGGAAAATGGAGCCCTCCATGCTAAGCATACATTTAGCACCATTTTTTTGTCCCACCTTTATGGTTCACTTTCTGTGTCTTAAAATGTATTAACATGTCTATCCCACCCAATAATTTGTTAGCTCCTTGAAAGGTGGAAGCCAAGCCTCTTCCACATGTACGCACATTTTTGAAAACTTGATTTATTAGCTGCATAAGAGAGTCATCATGTTCGAATTAAAAGTGTACAATGGGCACTCAAGTGCTAGGTTATCATACATTTGCACCTATTTGGATCTTGAAACATGAAGTTCAAGATAGCAAGTATGCATTTCTTTGTTTTGAGCTTCCTATTACTTTCCTATTATTACATAGCAAATTGCCATCAACTGAATGAATTAAACACACACACACACGCACACATACACACACACACACACAAATATTATCTCACAGTTTCCATGGCTCAGGAATCAGGCACGGTGTTACTCTCCCTGCATATTTATTCCATGAAGGTATTCTCTTAGCAGCAACTAACTCAGTTTTCTGTATCACCTATCACTAACCTGAGTGCCTAGAAACATTAGACCCAGGAATTTCTTTAGACTGATGTTTCATGGTCAGAAATGCAAGACAAATTTAAATTCAACTTAAAAATTTAAAAATAGCTAAAATAACAATAATTACAATTTTTCATCAATGACTCTCTACCATGTTCTATGTTAAGCATTTTGCATAGATTATATCTTTTTTTTAAGTTGAGCAAACCAAGCAAGAAGGAGGTTTGATTATCTGGGTAGTGCACACAGCTAGATATTAGAATTTGGATTCAAGTCCCAGGCTTTCTTAAATCAAACATTTACTCGAGTGCCAATCTTAATTTTTTAATTATTTTCCATTTTTGTGAATATCAAGATACCTATTTCATCCTATTATACAGTTATTCCTCAGACTTTTGGTAATGTAATCAGATAAATAGATAGTTAACTTAATTAAGCTGTATGCTTTGATTTATATCCACCAGATTTTTCACTCATAAACCATGTTAGTTATTTGTCAAATTATAAATATTGAAGCTTCTAATTATTCTATTTATGCATAATTATAAATTACTCAGAACTTGAAATTAGCTTTTAATATGATATGACCACTGAAAATGTATAGTATCTGCTTTTCCTTTAGTATGTATAGCGTAATGAAGATTATTATGATACATATGTCATACATACACTCACCATCACTAGTATGTATAAGTTCTACTCTGTCTGATATAGTGCTGTCTTTAGATAAATTGTCTCATTTAAGCATCATACAATTTTTTGAAATCCATATTAATGATGCTCATTTTACTGATGAAAAAACTGAGACTCAGAAAGGATAAAGAACTAGCTGAAAGTCCCATCACTATATATTAGAACTGTAGTTTGAACTTTTGATACTTCTTTCATATTATGTAATCTTCCTAAGTAGCATATGTTAGTGATTTGGATGGCAGGAATCATGTCTTACACTTCTTCAGTATTTTTCCCATTGTTTAGCATAGTGCTCCGTAAATCTTAGATGACCACAAAATATTTGTTTAAAATCTTAGAGGCTGACATTTCATAGAAATTAATCTTGAAAAGAAAGAAAACTAGAAAACACAACAGAAAATTTATATCATTTATTTTCGTAATGTGTGTCTTGAAAAAAAAGTTGTAGAATTCATCTCAGCAGTGTAATGAGATTTATATTGCCAATACCAATTATTGGTGTTGTCTTTGAGTAATGTTTAACAAAAACCTTGCTTTTGGAAAACTTCTTAAATTTTTGACATAGTGTCACAATTTAAGTCTATGAATGGTTTTCATTAATAAACTTATAAATAGACCTCCTCTACAATATTATGCCAATGAGCAGGAAGGAATGATCATCTTAAACTGAAAAACTTTAACATAAATATACCAGTTTAGAAAAACTCAGCCAGCAGCAGAATATAGTTCACCTAGTTGATGTAATGTTTTGTATAGAATGGATCCGAAAGTCCTACTTAGCTACATGGCTTATGTGGGTGCAGTGAGCTTTTTTGAGCAGGCCATTTCAATTATGCAAGTGTATAAACTACTTTAGAATTACATTGTAAACAGCATTTTCCATCTTGTATTGCAATTATACATTGAATGAAGAATCAAATCAGAATATAGAAATCCCAAAGCCTACTGGCAGGAATAAAAAAGAGACCTGATTCTCTAAACAAGGGTGCAATTTCCCAGCAGCTGGCTAGGCTGCCCTGGCAGTTAAGGTCTTTCTGTACAGGCAAGTTCCACAGACTTAATTGGGAGCAACCCATTCATGGGAAAATCCTGGCCCAATATGTTCATTAGATTTGTCCTTTTTCTTACTTTCAAAATTAAAGAATTGCAGGGTATGATTATACTTAATTCATTATAATAATTAATGATAACTAATTATCACTTAATTAGAGAAGGGCTCGGGAGGCAGCAGTGATGATACAGCCAAAACCTTGGATACAGGAACCAATTAATCTGGGTTCAAGTCAGAGGTCTGTCACATAAAAGAACTAAGGCAAATGATTTAACATCTGTGGGCTTTGCCTCATCCCCTATAAAATGAGGAAAATGTTATCATGTATGTCTTAGGATTATTGTAAGTAAAAAGATATAATACATGGATAAAAATTTATTTCAGTGATTGGAAGCATAATCCTCAACAAATAGTACTTGCTCTTAGAGTTGACTTCCAGAATGTGTGAGGGAGCTTCTGGGAGAAATGACAGTAACTGGTGAGAATGTTTGTTTGTTTTTAAGAAGACAAAATATCTGGAAATAGTCCATAAGTCATAGAGAACATTAAAAAAACACACACATTTATTCAAGTACATCTACCAAATCAGGGTAAAAATAGTAAGAGACCATGTTAGGTGAATCACTAGCAACTTGCCCTGCGCTGGTTTAGTAGGGAAACACTCCTCTGAACTGGTTGAGCCAAGAACACTAGCCTCTCTCTCACCCCATATCATAGTCAATGGATGTGGTTTTTCCTTTGGAAAGGAAGGCCTAGATAGGAGGTTCAATAAATTCCAGGCACCAACAGCCAAGAAGTCAAAGACTCCTGTCCTTCCTCAGCCTCTGGCGCAGGGGAGACTCTGCCACAGGCACAGCAGCACAGGATTAGGCCTGCACTGGCCTCTCTGAGGATGTTCAAAGTATAAAAGGCAACCATGCTTACGAAAGAAAAGAAAGGTACAAGGACAAGGTTTCAAAAAGTAGAGAATATCAATAAAGAGATAGATTTATAAAAAAAAAAGAACCAAATGAAAATTTTGGAGTTGATATTACAATAATATTTTTTTTAATTATGAGAGGAGCTCCATAGTAGATTTGAGGTGGCACAGGGAAGAATGGCATATCCATCCAACAACAGCAAGATGCACGTTCTTCACAAGTGAACAAGGAATGCTTTCAGGGGTAAGCCATATGTTAAGCCTTCAAACAAATCCAAAATATGCATTTATACAGTACTTGAAAGTTTGGTAGAGATCATGAAATCTGAAGAACAGAAAAATAATAAAGTAAAATAAACACAATAATTAGAAATATAGGATACCTTTAAGCATTGAACAACATGCACATAATGGAAGTAGCATCAAGAGAGGAAAGAAGAAAAAGTAGTAGAAAGAATATTTTATGAAATAATGGCTGAATACTTCCTAAGTTTAATGAAAAAAATAAAAAATGTATTAACCAATTTCATGTAGCATAAACCCAAAGAGATTACCACCCAGAGACATTACAATAAAAAAAAGTTAAAAATCAAAGAAAAAAAATCTTGAAAACAGCAATACATTTAATGAAACCCCAGTCAGAAAAATTTCTGACTTTTTATTAGAAGTAATATTGGCCAGAATACAGTGGAATGACATATTTAAAGTTCTGAGAGGGCAAAACAACTCTGTGACCAATTATCTTAAACCTACCGAAACTACCCTTCAAAAATAAAGACACTATGAAGGCATTCCAGATGAACAAAAACTGATAATTTTTTTTTTTTGCAGGCCAACCTTAGAGAAACAGGAAGGAAGACCATCAGAAAGCAAGTAACCTCAAACATTCGTTTGCATCCAAATAGCATCAACAAAGGGAATTCTGTAGTAATTATACAAGACAGTATAATTGCAATTTCTCCTCCTTCTTCTCTTAAATTATTTAAAAAGCAATTGCCAAAAACTGTTTACATGTCACAGTACTGTTGGGCCTATAACATTTATATGCACTATATTTGACAATAAAACAGAAAGGGAGAGATGAGAACAAGCTGGAGTGCGGAAATGGCACCAAATGGTAACATGAATCCACAGCAACAATGAAGAGAGTGAGATGGTAAACGAGAAGATCAATATGACAACCTGTAGCCCAAACCAGATTGGCTCAGTGGATAGAGCGTCAGCCTGTGGGCTGAAAGGTCCCGGGTTTCATTCTGGTCAAGGGCATGTGTCTTAGTTGCCAGCACATCCCCAGTTGGGGCGCGTGCAGGAGGCAGCTGATCGATGTCTCGCTCTCATCAATGTTTATCTCTATCCTCTCACTTCTTTTCTCTGTAAAAAATCAATAAAATATATATTTAAAATAAATATGACAACTTGTAAATACATACAAGTTTCTCAGCTTCTTTAAAGATACATTTATATATAAAGTACAATTATAACATTTATATTTGGCTTTGTATCATAAATAGATATGATGTGTATATAATGGTCATTACCACAAGGGAGAAGAGAGATTAGAGATAAACAGTAGTTACATTCCTATAGCTCACTTAAAGTACATTCTTTTGATTTAATGTTTATATGATAGGCCATTAAGCAATCACTGAGAAAAGAAGTCTTTAAAAAGTTTTTCCTCTCGTTTCTTTCTCTCAGAATAATATTTTGAAGATTCACAAATACTGTTTTATATTTTAGGAGTCTATTTTTTTTTAATGCTTAGTGGTATTCCATTGTATGAGTGTTCCATAATGTGCTTGCTTAGTCTCTTGTTTACTTTGAATAACATTCCTTATTCATTTCATTTTTATTAACTAACATTCTACTGATTGATTGAGAACCATGTCAACTTGTCTCTCTGTGAACTGGATCAAAAGTGGTGGTAAATAAATAAATAAATAAATAAATAAATAAATAAAATAAAAATAGCTGAAACCGGTTTGACTCAGTGGATAGAGCGTCGGCCTCCGGACTGAAAGGTCCCGGGTTCAATTCCAGTCAAAGGCACGTATCCTGGTTGCGGGCACATCCCCAGTAGGCAGCTGATGGATGTCTCTCTCTCACCGATGTTTCTACCTTTCTATCCCTCTCCTTTCCTCTCTGTAAAGAATCAATAAAATATATTTTTAAAAAAATTAAAAAGTGGTGGTTAATAATGTGCTCCAGGCAATAAACTCTTTACAACTAAATTTACCAATATATTTTCTATAGAAAAGAAGTTTCTATGAATTGACTTTTCACAAAGAAGTTCCCATTATTAAATAATTTGTAAATGCTACAGCTATATGCCTTCCACAAGAGCTCCAGCTTATTTCCAGCTTTGGGCTGTCCTGTAGTTAAAGATTTCCAATGTTTATTAACCAGTTAATGGCCACGTGTCCAAAACGAAAACCATCTCTACATACCACAATATTTTGAATTTAATTAAAAAATCAATTTGTAATGAATATTATAAAAAATAAATATATTGCTCACAATTTGAGCATTCTTAAATATTTTCAATTGAAAATTCTCACAAAAAATTATTCCCTCCTACTGTAATATATACATTTACAGATAGACCAACATATAACACTACACTAGTACTAACACATATGCACACATACAATTCACACGTAAATACCTGAGTAGATTTTTGGGCCAATACTAATATTAATTTAATGGAATAATATTCTGCTTCAAGTGGAATGCTTCATGGGAAAGAATTTCCATAGACTTGTAAAAAGAAAACTCATGAAATATGCATTTTGAAGTCACCTATTAATCTCACCTTTTAGTATGAGGCACAGAAAAGGGCAGATATTTTTCTCAAAGCTACATAAAAATTAATGGCAGAAAGTTAGAATTTTTTTCTATGATCCACTCTGTCTTGTAATTCTAAATGCTTTTGATAATAAATATACATGTGGATATGTAAGGTTTGGCTTTCATGAGGCAGGCTGCACATCCCTTAGAGATGCTGATAGTACATGTACAGCATTTTTGTAAAAAGGACCCTGATATGAGCATTTGTAATAATTTCAGTGTAATATTCTCCTGATGCTCTCAGAAGCAAAGAGCACAGATGTAGTGATGATTTAATGGTGCCATTTACTGGAAAGATGCAGCATAAACAAAAAAGAGTGTGGAGATAGATGGCTTTGGTGAGGAAGTGATAGGGATGTTCAACCATGAAGTCCAGGCTAGGTAGGAAGGAAAGTCTGATCTAAGCTAAGCCAAGAGGAAATGATTAACTATTAGAGGAACAAAGGAAATAGAGGACTATATAAAGTGGAAGAATAACTCAATTGGAGAGACCTAGGGGGTTATAGTTAACATTTCAAGTATAAAAATTTTAATATTTTCAGGGGGAAGATGGCTAAATTCTAAGATTTATCTGATTGAAATGGAATGGAGTCAATGGTCAAAGGAGTGAGTTAGAGAAGAGACTGTGAGTGGGGGTGTTAAATGAGATATCCATAGAGTTTTAAAGGCCCCTAGAAGATGAAAATACTTGAGTAGAAAAAACATATGTAAGGCAGCAGAATATATCACACAGAAGACAGCATAAGAAGCGGTAAAAGGTAGTAGAGCATGGCAGCATACAGCTCAAAGGAAGAGCATTTTATAAAAAAGAATAGGAGTATTGCTCCGGAAACCAGACTGGAGCAGAATGTGTGTGGAGTGAGGGAGGATGAACAGCTTCTCCTGAAATGGGTGCAAAGGGGACTAGGGATTGCAGAGATGGCACCATATTTTGATTAGAGAAAAGTGTAAAGCAGACTTTCTATTAAAAAATAAATAAAAATTGGTGTTGCTTGTATTGCAGAGGGTTCCAGAGGGCCTAGTAGAAATGGATGGGGAGGAGAGGAAGAACTGGAGATCAATCAGAGAAGGGGAAGAAGAACAAGCATTAGGAAGGAAGTTTAAAGGAGTCTAACTCATAAATCGGAGACAGTATTGTGGTTTAAAGCATAGGCTCTGGGGCAGTGGTTCTCAACCTTCCTAAATTATTTATGTAGCAACGAAAATAATTTTATGGTTGTGGGTCACCACAACATGAGGAACTGCATTAAAGGGATGTGGCATTAGGAAGGTTGAGAACCACTGCTTTAATCCACCTTAGTTTGAATCCTTGTGTGTTTTACGACACAAACCACCAATGGTAGGCAAACTGCAGCTTGTGAACCACATGCGGCTCTTTGGCCCCTCTAGTGTGGCTCTTTCACAAAATAACACGTGTGGGCGCACACGTATTTTGCGATTGAAATTTTGTGGCCCATGTGCAGAAGTCGGTTTTCGGCTCTCAAAAGAAATTTCAATCTTGTACTATTGATATTTGGCTCTGTTGACTAATGAGTTTGCTGACCATTGTTCTGGTCCGTGAGGTAAAAAGTTCTCTATGTGGAGGTGATTCATTAAGACATCAGAGTTTATGCCTGGTGCCTCTGTGTGGAAACCACACAATTCACTTGTTGACTTGATCGTTTCTCATGCTCAGCAAGCAAACTCAAATTGTAATCTGGCTTCCTATGAAGATACCCTGAGTGGGAGAATGAAGTGGTCATGTTGATACAAATGTACTCAGCATTATAGCAAGTTATATTTTTCATTGCAAATCAGTAAGAAAGCCTTTGCTTTTTACATCACTCATCCCGAGTTTGATGTGTAGGAATCCATTCCAAAAAAACAGGTATGTTCTTAATATGCTACTAGAATTGTGGTTCTGAGCTGGCAAGGCTGGCGGCCAAACTGTGGACTGAGGTGAATTCTCCAAACTAAGGACATCCTGTGAGCCTTTGGCAGCCACCACATTTTTCCTTGAGAATCTTGACGCTTTTGTGTCCTGAGCTTCAAAAGTTACTATCTCCTACCAAGAAACATAAACTTTAACCAATCAAAAAGTTTTGTTCACCTTCCCAAGTGAAGATAAATTCCCTTAGTAGAATTCTTTTCCCTCCTACATCCAAGAAAATGCTAAATAAAAATCGTCAATTATTAAAAGAGTATTACAGAAAACAAGTAAAATTTTCCTTTCCTTAAGTCCTTAGTTACATTCACTAAGGTATCAGACTAGCCTTCCCTCCAATCTCCCCCTTGTGATACATTAGGTAGAAGGGAATGAAGATGCAATAATCTATATTTCCAATGATGTGCTCTAAAGATTTTAGGAAATTGTTATGCTGTTATTGCTCTGCTTTAGTAAGCACAGTATTTAAAAGGTATCCTCTGTGTTTCAAAGCAGAGAAGCTCATTTATGCTAATACCTATCTTCTTGACAGTAAATTTTTCCTAATGCATTAATTATGACTCAAGATAGATCACTGATTATTTCATATATTCTAATTAGGAATACTTTATTCGGTCAGCCATACACATTAGTAAACAAATGGATTGAATTTTCTAGGGAGGTGATAAAAAGACAATGATTTCCTTTCCACTACAGCTTGAAGAATTTACTCACAATCAAGGAGTAATTAGAGGGAAAAATAAATGAAGATTTAAAAAACACAGTTGCAGGTATGAGCACGTGGCAAAGCATACTCTTGCAAAGAGGAAACAAAAATGGACGTTCTCATTACTAGTCATGGTTTTCTTTCAGAAGTAAGCAAAAAATGCAATCGAATTAGTTGCAGTTGGAGGAGAACAAATAGGACTGTGATCTTCTCAGTTTAAATGCTGAATTCCCAGAGGGAGAACGAGGAAACCCACACAACATGTTTCTAATTATTTATTCTTTGATTATAGAGATTTACTCCCTCAAGGTCAAGCTCATTCAGATTAATGTTTGATGCTACAATATGCAAGAGGATCACTCAATCCAACTTTTAGTTCATGATCCAGTGATTAGAATAAGGAGGCCAGGTGGTCGTGGGAAGAGGAGTCATTAAACAGGCTGTCTGTTATTTTAAGTAACTGCCTGTTATTTGGACTTCCCAATTATACTATTTTTAGCCAACAAAGACCTTTTAAAAATTATTGTGCATAATAAGAGGTATGGCTTTAAAATGCATGCATTTATTAAAGATATATATTTTTTCTTATCAAATTGGTATCTCACATGCAAGACACATTCTTCCAGTACAGCTTTCACATTTGCTTTGAGGTAAGCTTGCTCACTTGCTAGCTACTGTTACACAGCACCAGTAAATACAACTCATAACTAACAATCTGCATTCCTTAAAGTGAAATACTCTGGGGTTCTTAAGTTCACATTAGGGGCTTGGAAGTAGAACATTTTAATTATCTGGAAAGCAATCAAACAGCAAGTCACACATTAGATACCAAAAGCTTCTTTATAAAATCACAATTCAGCCTCTGGGCTTTTATAATAATTTGTTTTTCTGACCGGGAAAAGCTTTAAAAAAAAATCACCAAGTCATCCCATTAGACTTAAAGAAAAAATAAAGTCCTGAACTCTTGAAAAGCAGGCTGAAATAAGAGACAAAGGTGCCAGCTTAATAACATTAGCGTCCATCACTTTAGACAGTTAATCAATAACTGTCCATGTACATTGTTCAGCCAGCCACAGTAGTCCGAAATAAGCCTCAGATGTATTTTAGTTTCACTGACACTTTACTAGAAGTAAACTATGGGTAGGGAAGGTAAGTCATTTCAGAAAGCAGCTTGGAAAAAATAATCGCTGGGAGAATGGTAAGCCCCATGCAATTGGCTCTATGGTTGCCCTGTTATGCTAACCAACCTGGACTGATCGTAAGAGAAGGTTATGAAAAATTAATTTGGGAGAATAATGTTCAAGGACATAAACTCTTACAATGCCTTTTGAAGCCTTAAATACTTTTAGTTTAAATAGCTTTGATAATGATTTATGGGATTAAAATACCATAATAAAATAGGTTTCAAAAGCAAAGATTATTTCGAAAAGATCATAAGCCTTTTTAATATAAAAAGTGCATATTTAGACATAGGGAAATAATTTAATATTTATCAATAAAGTTATGAATATAAAAGTTATGTTAGATCATGGATTGTCTATTGAATGATTGTGACAAACGATGGTCTCCATATGACAGTCTATTGTATGGTTCACTTTCTTTCTGATACTAAGTCCTAATTTCAAGATGTATGTTCTTTAAAACCTTTAGAAGAAACTATCTGGAAACTGAAATTCTCATTTACTCTTGAAACACCTACAGACATATCTATATTAATAAAAGCATAATATGTTAATTAGACTGAACAGCTGAACAAACTTCCAGATGTCATTCTGGACATCCTTTCAGACAACCTTCCAGATGAAGCCATGGCATGGGGCCTGAGGCAGAGGCAGTTAGGGATGATAAGGCAGGCAGGTGAGCAGTTAGGGAAGATCAGGTAGGCAGGCAGAGTGGTTAGGCGTGATCAGGCAGGCAGGAGAGTGGTTAGAGGCAATCAGAAAATCAGGCAGAGTAGTTAGGGGTGATTATACAAGCAAGTGAGTGGCTAGGGGTGATCAGGCAGGCAGGCAGAAGGGTTAGGAGTGATGAGGCAGGTAGGCAGGTGATCTGTTAGGAGCCAGCCAAGCCAGATTGCAAGAGGGTTGTTCACCTGCTGGTTTAGGCCCGATCTCACAGGCATTCCTGTGAGATTGGGGCTAAACCGGTAGGCAGATATCCCCTGAGGCATCCTGGATTGTGAGAGGGTGCAGACTGGGCTGAGGAGATCCCTCTCCATGCAGGAATTTTATGCACCAGACCTCTAGTGAGATAAAATAAAAAAGAGAGCAACATATATGTTTATTTTACACTGAGCTTCACTGAAAAAGTAAATACTAGAATAGGTGTTAGAAAGGATAGTGAAGCATCCAGCTCAAAACTTTTACTTCATAAAAGATGATATATTTTTCTTCTCAAGATATCAGCCACTTAAAAGCAAAGCACAAATTAGAATGAGGCTTCTAATTCAGTGTTACTTTCCCTGGGTCCAGAAACCATATATTTTTCTGGCCCTCTAACAAGTACTTTCATTTTCCCTTAAACATTTTTGATATACAGTTAAAGTGTTGAAATAGAGACCCATGTAAGCCTGGAATAGGTTATCTCAAGCTTTAGGTCACTCTGATATAATTGTTCATGTTGAGAGTGTAGATTTCACCTCTCAGATTATTTATGTCATAATAATAGATGTCATAACACATCTCCATAAGACAAAATGTTGCCCACATTCAATGGCATTATATCACAACCACACTTAATGATTTACTCCCAACAAAATTTAGCTTTAATCATGCAACAACTATACTAGAAGGAAATAATTAAATACCCCTTCAAAAGGGTGTTCATAATATCTGAAACAAGAGACAGCCTTATATATACTTATTTATATAGAAGTCTCCTTGGAAATAAAATAAAGCAGTCATAAAAATAAACTTTATTATATGCCCAAGACCATTTACAAACCAAGATACAAGAGATGCTATATACTAAGAGATAGGTCCATTGCTATCTAGAAACAAGGTGAAGGCCATTTCTGCGTCAAAGTGGCAGTAGTGAATAGAGTCAAAGTATTCAGATCTTGCTTGAAAAGTGGCCACACTAATGATACTACTTGGGTTTGAATCTTGGCTGCCCACTTACTAGCTGTGTGATCATGTGCTGGTGATATAATTTCTATTCCAATTTGTAGAGATTTTTTTAACTGTACAATAAAACCAGTAATAAAACCTCTCACTGTTGGGGATTTGGTGGGAGTTAAATGCCCTAAAAATTATGTAATAGCATACCATTCTGTCCCATCTTTCTAGGAAAGGAGACTGAGACCTTGGCCAAAATTAATTTTCATATTTCAAAGAGAAAATTAGAAATTTCAAGTTAACTGGTGAAATATAGCAAAGTACTTGATTCAGTTGAAAGCAAAGTTGTTTTTCTCAAGTCACATTTGCACCTTAAATTATATATTATGGTGAATCATCGACAAGTTAAAATTATGAAGACAAAAGACATTGTTTGAATCCAAATATAGAATTTCTTGTTTAAAATATCAATTCCAGGGTTAGAACTATTGGTATGATTTGGTCTTAAATAGAAAACAACAGTTTATGAAGCATCTTGCATTAAATAGAATCTAGTTTAAATTTTGTGACAATTTAATTCTAGTGCGGCATTCATCTACACTCTCAAAGAAACATTTGCAAATGCCTACTGTATAATTATCCTCGTTTTACAGATACTCCAAAGCACAGGCAGAGATTAGTATTTTCAGGCAACTGATGGAGCAGCTTTTGCCCTGCTGCTGGGTACTGGAGGCTGCCATAGAAGCTAAGATATATCTTAAATGTTTCCTTTACTGCCATTTTCAAAAACAAAACTGCTGAGTGGAGTGTAAAATGAGTAAGACATACAAATTCAATTTAGTAAGCATTTATAATACCTAGCACTATGCTAGCTGCATAGGAGGAAAGCAACGTGATTGAAATAAGATGACTTCCTTCAGAGAGAGTATAATTTTGCTGGAGAGATAATCATAATGATAATGGCTAATGTATTTTGAGCACTTACCAGGTGTCAAGCATTGTAGTAAGTTCTTTATAGATGTTGTCTCAATTTATTTTTATTACCACCCTACAGGTAGGTACTAATCTATCATAGAAAGAAAACTGAGTTTAGAAAGGTTGAGAGGCTTCCCAAGGTTACACGATGGAGACAGGTGAGGCTAATGACCCATCTGTCTTACCAAAGGTGGGCTTTCTTGTTTCTTCCTGTTGGTGAGTTCAGAAAACCCTGACAGAAAAGCTCCGACCCTCTGGTGAGACACAAAATTCCTTCAAGAGCTTCACATTTATAGCCTCATGTTCTCCTCTCTTTCTCTCAAAGATTTCAGCATCCAGATCAGTATCTCACTTCTTGACAGTTTCAATAATCTATTATCATCCAAAGATCTCAACCTCCACAGTATTCAGCAATCCATCCCCTCAACTTGATTCACTGACTCCTGGCTCTCATAAGGGCAATTCCAAGTAACACACACCTCATCAACCACCTCCTATATTCCTTGCCTACGGCCTATATTCCAGACTCAAAATGCAGTATGTAGAACCTCCTCCCTTCCTCCCTCTCAGGATCATTTACGTTTTCACTTCCCTCCTTATTCAGCTTCAATTCCACTGCTTAACTTAAGGACCCCACTCCCTCTCCCTCTGGTGTAATTACTTGGCAAAAGGAAGCCCTGGATAAGTTCAGTGCTCCATCTACATTTTGCCAGGGCCTAGGTATCAAAATTTATGAAAGGAAAACAAAAATACTAACTGGCTTTATTTTACTTTCTCCAGTTTTATTAAAATATAATGACATATAACTATGTATTAGGTTAAGGTGATACACACACACACACACACACACACACACACACACACACACTAAAGGCCTGGTGCATGAAATTCATGCATAGGGGGGTATATTCGTCAGTCCAGCCTGCACCCTCTCCAATCTGGGACCCTTTGAGGGATGTCCAACCCCCGTTTAGGCCCCATCCCACTTGGACATCCCTCAAGCAATCCAGGACAGCTAGCTCCCAACTGCCCTACCCTGAAGGCCTGGTCCCCTCCGACTGCCCTTCCCTGCAGGCATGGTCCCATCTAACTGTCCTCCCCTGCTGACCTGGTCTCTCCCAACTGCCCTCCCTGCAGGCTTCATTACCCACAACTGCCCTTCCCTGCAAGTCTGGGTCCCCCAAAACTTCCCTCCCTTACTGGCCTTGTCTCCCCCAGTTTCCCTCTTCTGCTGGCCTGATCACCCCTAACTTCCAACAACTGCTCTCTCCTGCAGGCCATGTTGTGGTGGCCATCTTGTGGCAACCATTTTGTGTCCACATGGGGGCAGCCATCTTTGATCACATGGGGGTAGCCATCTTGTGTCTTGGTGTGACGGTCAATTTCTATATTACTCTTTTATTAAATAAGTTTAGTTAACAGCCATCACCTCATATAGTTATATTATTTATCATGATGAGAACTTTTAAGGTATACTTTCTTAGCAATTTTCAAACATAGATAACAGTATTATTAACTACAGTATAGTTATCTTGCTTCCCTAGAACTTATTTATCCTATAGCTGGATGCTTGTACCTTTGGATCACCTCTACCCATTTCCTGCACTCCTCCACTATACTCCCCCCTGCCTCTAATAATCACCAATTTATTGTCTGTTTCTATAAGTCCAGTATTTTCAGATTCCACATATAAGTGAAATCATACAGTATTTGTTTATTTTCTATCTGGCTTATTTCACTTAGCAGTACATGCCCTCAAGATCCACCCATGTTACTAGTAGTGGCATAATTTCCTTATTTTTTATGGCAGAATATTTCATTCTGTATATATGCATGTCTCCACGTGTGTGTGTATGTGTGCGTGTACCCATGTGTGTGTGCGCATGTGTGTTTATGTATGTATACAAACATTTTCTTTATCCATTCTACCATATATGGACATTTAGGTTGTTTCTATATCATAGGTATTGTGAATAATGTGTCCATGAATATGGGGATGCAGATATCTGTTCAAGATCCTTATTTAATTTCCATTGGATATATTTCCAAAAGAGGAATTGCTGGATCATATGATAATTTTATTTTTCAGATTTTGAGAAAACTCCATACTGTTTTCCAGCATGCCTGACTAATAGTGCACAAGGGTTTCTCTTCCTCCACATCCTCTGCAACACTTGTTATTGTTTGTTTCTTTGATGATAGCAATTCTCACAGGTGTGAAGCATATCTCATTGTAGTTTTGCTTTGCATTTCCCTGATGATCAGTAGCACTAAATATTTTTTCATGTCCCTGTTGGCCATCTTTTTTTTTTTTAAATATCTATTCAGGTTCTCTGCCCATTTTTAATTGGACTACTTTATTTCTTTTGCTATTGAGTGTATTTGTATGAGTTCTTTATATATTTTTAACATTAATCCCTTACCAGATATATGATTTGTAAAAATTTTCTCTCTGTAGGTTTCCTTTTTATTGTGTTGATGATTTCTTTTGCTGTGCAGAAATTGTTTAGTTTCTCAAAGTCACATTTGTTTATTTTGCTTTTGGTTTCTTTGCATTTGGTGTAAAATAATAATTTAAAAATAATTCCCAAGAAAAATGTCAAAAAATTAATGCCTATTTTTTCTCAATAGTTTTATGGTTTCAGTTCTTTATGTTTCAGTTTTTAATTCATTTTAGTTATTTTGTGTATGGTATAAGGTAGTCCAATTTCATTTCTTTTGCATGTGTCTATACAGTTTTCACAATACCACTTATTGAAGAAACTCTCCTCCCCCCATTGTATGTCCCTGGCTATTTTGTCATAAATTAATAGACTATATATTCATTGGGTTATTTCTTATCTTTCTATTCTGTTCCATTGGTCTATGTGTCTATTTTTATGGCAATATCATACAGGCTTAATTATTATATCTTTGTAATATAGTTTGAAAATATGTGATACTTTCTTTTCAGCCTTTCTCTTACTTCTCCAGATTTATTAAAATATTCATGTCTTTTGTGGTTCCATACAAATTTTAAGATGTTTTGGGGCTTTATTTTAAATGCATAATTACTCATTTTCAGAGTACTCTTAGTTCAGCAAGGGATAAAACTAGATTTCCCTCAATCAATCATTTAAAAAATTTGCTCTCTCAAGACTCTTTCTACTCCTAAAAATTGTAGAGTTAAGAACTTCTATATATGTGGATTATACCTATGAACATTTGTTACATTAAAAATTAAAGCAGAAAAAACCCGGAAGAATCCAAGATGGCGGCATAGGGGAATACCTACACTGCTGCCTCGCACAACAATTTCAAAACTACAACTAAAAGACAGAACGGACATCATCCAGAACCACAGGAAAGCTGGCTGAGTGGAAGTTCTACAACTAGAAGGAAAGAGAGGGGCTCACAGAGACCCAGAGGAGCTGCAAAAAGCTGAGGTACGGAGACGCGCGCACTGAGAGAGCGGGTGCCGGAGTACCTGGCTGGCTTTCTCTGGCAGGAGGGAAACGGAGACTCCCAACGGCATTGAACCCCTTATCTTACGACACTAAACCCCAGATCCAGCCGAAACTCATACGGGGGGAGTTTGGACTGTGAAAAGGGAGAAGTGCACGGAAATTTAGGGGAGCCGCAAAAGATCAAAGACCTGGTGGTGGCGCGCACGGCGCTGCGCGGAGGACAGACTGTTGATTGTGCCGCTGGCTTTCGCGAGTGGGCAGGAGACAGACCCTCCCAACTGTGCCACTTCTGAGTCCACTGGGCCCCTGTTTCAGGAGAAACCCTGTGGACCTAGACTGGTGTGGTCCTGGTGCACAGGGGAGCTGGAAAGGCAGCGGTTAGAGGCACTGCAGGCTCGCGGGCACAAGGACCGCTCCAGCGATTACCCAGTCACGTGAGACTCAGGGGCCGTGGAGGGCGAGGCCGACTGGAAGGCAAGGCGGTCCCTTAAGCCCTGAGACTCCACCCATCCCAAGCTCAACAGAGGCTTCTGTGGCTTTGCATGTCTGGCATTATAAGGCTGAATCCAACACAGAAGTTTCCCCAACATAGTGAAAATGCCAAGACAAGGGAAGGGATCACAAACAAAAGAAATGGAGGAAAAGAAAGGACTGGATATAGAGTTCAAAACCATGCTTATAAGGTTTTTCAAGAATATGCTAGAAAAGATGGATAAATTTATCAAGTCCCAAGAGGAGATGAAAAAGGACCAACTAGAAATGAAACATTCACTGACTGAAATAAAAAATATTATACAGAGTCCTAACAGCAGACTAGAGAAAGGCAAGAATCAAGTCAAAAATTTGAAATATAAAAAAGTAGAAAACACTCAACTGGAAAAGCAAGAAGAGAAAAGAATCCAAAAATGTGAAGATAATGTAAGGAGCCTCTGGGACAGCTTCAAACGTACCAACATCAGAATTGTGGGAGTGCCAGAAGAGAGAGAGCAAGATACTGAAAACCTATTTAAAGAAATAATGACTGAAAACTTCCCACATCTGGTGAAAGAAATAGACTTACACGTCCACGAAGCACACAGAACCCCATATAAAAGGAATCCAAAGAGGACCACACCAAGACACATCATAATTAAAATACCAAGAGCAAAAGACAAAGAGAGAATATTAAAAGCAGCAAGAGAAAAAGAGTTCATTACCTACAAGGGAGCACCCATACGATTGTCAACTGATTTCTCAACAGAAACGATGCAGGCCGGACGGGAGTGGCAAGAAATATTCAAAGTGATGAATAGCAAGAACCCACAACCAAGAATAATCTATCCAGCAAAGCTAACATTCAGAATTGAAGGGCAGATAAAGAGCTTCACAGAGAAGAAAAAGCTAAAGGAGTTCATCAACTCCAAACCAGTATTATATGAAATGCTGAAAGGTACTCTTTAAGAAGAGGAAGAAGAAAAAGATTAAAGTCAAAAAATTATGAACAACAAATACGTATCTATCAACAAGTGAATCTAAATATTAAGGGAATTAAAAATTTGATTAACAGAATAAACTGGTGAATATACTAGAATCAGGAGCATTGAAAGGGAGTGGACTGATAATTCTCAGGGGGAAAGGGGTGAGGGGTATTCAGGGAGAGACTGGACAAAAATCATACACCTATGGATGAGGTCAACGGGAGGGAGGGAAGGGTGGGAACTGGGTGGAGGGGTGCTTTGGAGGGGAAAAAAAAATGTAATAATCTGAATAATAAACATTTAATTAAAATTAAAAAAATTAAAGCAGAGAAAGTTTAGAATATTTATTAACACCGTTTAAGGAAAATAAATCCATTATTTTTAACATAAATATTTCGTGTGCAATAACTTCACTTTGCAAAACACACAAAAATATGCAAAGGGTATCATTTTAAATTTTGCAAATTTCTGCAATGTCTGGTTTATAGAAGACAGCTGGATTCCCATGTCTGCTTTTGGCATTGAATCTGTTTCAATACTATATGTCATATAGTCTTTGAAAAATATCACTGTATACTCATAAGAGAGTAAGAGTGAAAAAAGATATATTAATGTTATGATGAAATAATTTTGAGCTTACAGATCCACTTAAAGAAACAAAGGATGATTTAAAAAAAATGGCGACAGACGTGTCCCAACCCTTGTCCCGGCGCAGATAGAACAGCACAGAAAGTGTTTTTTTGGTGAGTTAAGGGACAGCTATACTTTAGGAGAAGGTGGAGGTCTGCTACATGGCAGCCCCCACTGCTGCTGGGTTCCCTCCAGGAGCCAACGGCTTGGATGTGGAGACCATGCCATCTTGAAGGGGAAAGTGGATGTTATCGGAAGCCTGAAAATCTACAACTATGGTACCCATTGAACAGCTGCAAACCCCAGAACACTGGTTCCCAATTGGCACAAACACGTGGAATCAGAGGAGCTCTACACTCCACCATGGAAAGGTCAGATTTTGCCTAAGATAAGATGAGGACTCTGTTCCTGGCAGGACAGAGAAACGCGTGCACGAGCTGGAGACCAGGTGAAGTCTGTGCCTAGAAAAATCTATGGTTGTTGGGGCTGGCATGACTCATGGATGTGGAAGGGGGTCCTCAGAGCTGCTAACAGAAGGGATCCCTAAAAAGCAACTAATTTTGATCTGACACAAAAGAACAACCTAAATTTTAAAAGTGTGCCAGCTGCTTAGACACAAGGGGGGAAATAAGACTGCACAGACTTGCATACAACCCCAGAGTTCACACACTTACACTTTTTGCTCTTGAAATCCTTGCTTCTGATTACTAAGGTCAATACATAGGATCACCCAATTGGGGGCACCCTAAGAGACTGCAGGGGAAAGTTGTTTTACTGGGACCTAGGGATCAGCAAAGGGAATAAACATCAGAGAACTAGCTCTAGGGCATCCCACTCCCACAAACCGGAATTGAGTGCCACAGTGAAAGCAGGATCTAAGCACATGCTAGAGAGGACCTATAGACCCTGAAGTCAATCGAGAAACACTGCCACCTAGGGAATGAATCACAAAATGACCCTTGTGTAATCACAAATAAAGATTTACAAGAAATTAATACACACTGCCTGCTTAAAAATCAGAACTGGCTTACAACACTGAGGAGCAGTGGAATGCAGGGAACTGCAATACTGTCCTGTCTGGGAAACTGGCATGCCAAACAGAACAATAGAGAAAGTGCATGTTCTTCATTACAGAACTTTTTTTTTCAATTTTATTGTTCATCTTTTATTTAAGAAATTATTTTTTTAAATTATTTTCCTCACTTGATTTTATCTTTTTAATTATTATATTTTGATTTTCAATCAATATTATTACTACTATTATTTTACCTTTTTTTAAAAAAAAGTATGTTTTTATTTTCTCTCAATTTTACTTTGGGATTAGTGTTCTGCATTCTATTCTCATCTTTCTTTCAGCATCATTTTACTCTATCTCAACTCTACCTTTATGCCATCACTATTTTTCTAACGTTTTCCCTTATGTTGTCCTGTTTCTCTTAGCCTTTTCCTGCTTTAGACTTTTTCTATTCTTTCTTTTTACCCCGTTAAAATTTCACCCTACTTATATATCTAATTTCCAATCTCCTACTCCAAGTCCATATGCACCTCTCTCTTCTCTGTCTTCGCTATCCAAATAAACTATTTTTCACTCTGTCCTTTTGTTGTTGTTTGCTTGAATGTTAATTATATCATTTTTTATGCTTGTTTGTGAGACTGTTTTGCTTATTCTTTTTTTTT
>JAAGEH010000043.1:23268465-23404874 GCA_011751065.1 Lasiurus cinereus | reverse complement strand
GTTATAAATATAAAGTAAACTTTATTATAGACTTTTGGTTTGCATGCTTAACTAATGTGGTTTCTTGTTTAAATTAAAATCTTAGTTTGCATTTGGAATCTGAAATCTGTAATAAGTGAAACTCCACTGCTGAAACCGCCTCTGGTGTGGAGAAATTCAAAGGTGGCAGGAGAGGGCAAGGCTCTCTGCTCTCCTGAAATGAGATTACTGAAGGTTTCATTTAAAAATTATAAGAGAAATCGCAGGGAAATGCTAATCTTGGCCAAATTAGGTGCTAGTTATTACTTCGGAAAGCGAAAAAGAAAGAAAAAATTTAAGATCTGTCTTTATCTTTTAAGCATGAAAAGAAATTCGGCCAGATCTGTTACTGATGCTTTCCCCTGAAGTAAGCAGGATGGAAGGAAGAGAGACACTGTGGAATCCAGTATGAAAGCCCACTCTCCCAGTGTGCTAATCTAAAGTCTCCTTTCTCGCCATGAAAAAGTTTTAAAAATTTAGAGATGTGACTGGAATTTCTGTACTCGTGAGGAGAGAAGCCCGGCTTAAAAAGAAATGCGCGCAATTGTCCACCTTTTTGGACATATTAGACAGGGTTTTAAGCTGGAATCTCTCCACAAAAGCTGCAGAAAAAGAAAAACCCAGAACTGGTCTTTATTTTTTAAGAAAAATGGCGTAAAGGAACCAAAAGAAGAAGATTTTGTGTTATTAATCAAGATTTTCAGCTAAATGCAAATTAAATTGGGAGAAAATAAAATAATATTTCTCTAATAATTAGGAATTCAAAATACGTTGTTGATTGGTCTAATAAAAAAGGATTAATTCTGTGATTTCCAACTGACAGTTTAAAATATAATTTATATCTTAAGATAATTATAAAAATATTATAATCTTTAAATCATATATGATTATATATATTTGATGGTTTTTTCCATGTTAAAATTTCAAGGCTTTAACAGAGATGATTCTTGTAAAGCTCAATGAGCCCAGAGTAATACAAGAAATTTGTTCTCTCTTTTTAAAGGAGATCTTCTTAAATTTAACCGATCTAATATACTTGAAATTTCATGGAAAGCTTTATCAAATGAGAATTAATAAGTATATGTTAAACGTTGTAAAGGTTTTGGCCTCTAAGAAGGTCACAAGGTAGCACTCTAGGGAGAGGCATAAACACTCAGTCTCTGAGAGATCCAGTCTCTCGGTGTTCTAGATGTCAGAGAGGTAACCATTAGGCCAGACAGTGTAAATCAAACTTTCATAGAAATGGGCAGCTGCTAAATCAAGATAGAGGGTATGGTCAACCGCCGGGAAACGGCCAGAGGGGTGCCCCCCAGTCCCATTATTAATAGGGAAACCTGCCCTGCAGGGCCCACAGTGGATTCCCTCATCCGAGCAACTCCAGGAAGCGCAGGCCTGGATCTTAACAGCACCATAACAGTCACTTTGACTTCTGATATTGCTCTGCAAGCTATTCCTACAGGAATTTGGGGTCCTATGTCACCAGGAGCATGGTAAAGAGGACGGTACAGACACCTAAGAACGTATTTTTTGCAATACCAACAGTTACCAGCTGTACGGTAATATTTCCTGGGGCACATGGGGAGGTATTTTTGACTTATATTCCTGACCATGGGTAAGAACCCTTAGGTGTACTGATTCCCCTGTTTCTTGTAATCTCTAAGAAGGGCAAAATTAGGTAAATATTTCTTAAAATTCCAACATTAGAATTTAAAATGACAAAAAGCCCAAAGCCACCTGTATTCAACATTTGTGGCTTGTGAATCAGACATAAACATTTACTAAATTTCTTTTGCTTTAAAATTGAGATACCTACTTTAATTAATAAATTAGCTTTTTATTTTTGTAAGCAATTTGATTAAGTATTCTAATAAACTAACTAAGACCTTGTCTATACAAAAAAGAAATTGATAGCCAGTTTGAAATTGAATTGCCATGGCCTAGAACAAAAGAATTTCCTTACATAATATTATTCTACAATGTCATTATAATTTTTTTGACAAATATCCCAAACAAACTTACAATCTAATTCTCTGAATATTTGGTAGCAATTAAAAATAAATAAATAAATAAACAACATAAAAGGAATTAAGGCAGTGAGAAGGCACTTGAGCATTCTATATTGGCTTTTCTTGCTCTTTTTGCCAAGAAGGACCCTCCCACAGCTGTCGCCTGAGCTTTCTGTTCATGCTGAGGTTGAAGCCTCATGTTGGCTGGTACCATGAATCTGTCTCTCACCCAGTGGTGTGAGCTGGGCCCCTCCTGGAGAAGAAACATGGGTTCCACAAAATATGTGATCAGTGCTGGGACCCTGCCAGCAGGCGAGGGGATCCCAAGGCAGGTATTGGGCGTGGAGGCCACAAGGGCATCGGCTACCAAGGAGACGGAACTGAACCTCACATCAACCTGCTTGGCCCCGGAGGATGGCTGGTTAGCCAGAGACAGGCAACTGGAACTTATACGTTACACCGACCACCACCTAAGCCAGGAACTGGGCCTTATGCCGCTCTGCTTTCCAATGACAGGTAAGGTGGGTTGGTACCGTATGGTAGTGCCTGACCTAAGACAGGCACAGTCGCAGAGGGGCCATCAGGAAAAAACTTGGGGATCAACAGAGGTTGATCCTCAACCCCAACATTGCAGGGGCTTGAACCTTTGCCCCTTCTGAGGGAGGTCTCCTGCCCCATGGCTGCTTCACTTCCCACACCCAGCTCCGATCGGGACCCAGGTGACAAGACAGAGACTTGGCCCAGCTCTGTTCGGGACACAGATGACAGACGAAGATTTGGTGCAGCCCAGATTGGGACCCAGCAACAGACAGACTTGGCTGACAGTTGCCCTATATTCTAAATCCAACTTAACACCAGGAATGCTCAGGGCCTACTCAAGAATGCAAATAATCCTTTCCACTAATATTTACAGGATAAAACTAAGATTGTTGTTAGAATATTAAATTTAACAATAAAATAGTAGTTAAATTTTCAAATTAATTTAATTGGTTAATTGAAATAGGTGAATATTCAAGAAAATTTAATTGTACTGGAAAACAGTTGTTCCTAAGTATAAACTTAAATTTCTATTGGTAGTTCATTGCATGGTAAAATTACTCAACATGCAATAAACATAAAGCAATCATATTTGCTTTATAAAAACTTTCCAAAAGCCTCATAATTACATAAAAAAGGGGGGGATAGTACAGTAATATTATGTAAGGAAAAAGCATCCTGTAAGCAAAGTATATCTAGAAAATTTTGTTTTACTTAACAGCAAGACACCCATGAAAAACATACATAGTATTAAAATAAGTCAAAGGAAAATCATTTGGGCAAAAATAAAAAGGATCCAAAGTCAAATTTATAGAAAAAAATTCCTTTACTAACTTTTGGTCAAGAATGTTTATATATTTTCAGAAAAACAGCTCCAAGACCATGTGAATTCCTACAACAGAGAATGTTCCAGCTATGAAGACAAGAGGAGAAACAGTCCAGAGATAGAAGATGCTGAGGACATCTTGCCATCCTAACAGTCAGCAGCTGTGCATCAATGCAGATTGCCCAGGACCAAACCAGAGAGGGTGACCTGCATTGTCACCATTTGTCCACCATCCAGAACTGAAATATCATTGCTAATATGTACATTCAAAAAACTGTTGGACATTGAAACTGGGACTAAAAGGACTGTTGGTCCAGAAAGAAAGATACTATAGACTTATTCATTTACCTCTTAGCATAGCCATTGTTGCTTGTCTTATTTTTTGTTCTTAATATTTATTTCTAGTCTGTAGGTGCAAGATTTTTTAGAGGAAAAGAAAACGGGGGAGATGTTGGAAACCAAATATTGTTCTCACTAAATGGATGTAAATAGGAAGCCAGAAGGCTGGCCAACCTTAATTGCTCTGAAAGATCAAAGCTGATTATCATGTTAATTTCTGTTATCTCCTGCCTAAAGGCTAGAGGTGTGTCCCAAAGCCTTAATAAAAGGGAGAAAAAGGCCAGAGCAAGTCCTTTCCACTAGAGGAAGGCTCCCGTCTGGCCCCCCAATATCGCCAAATTAATGCTTTCTAGTCTCTCATTTCATTTGGGTGCGGCCTCCTTCAGAACCCGAACCCTGACCCGGGAACCCTGAACCACGCGGGACCTGGAAAGAGGTTCCCACAAGAACATATGTTGGATCATAGGCAAAGTCTCTTCAAATTCAAGAAGATATAATTTATATCAAGCATTTTCTCAGACCACAGTGGCATAAAACTGGGAATCAACTACAATAAAAACAATCCCTCCAAATATCAAGCACATGGAGACTATACAGTATGCTATTAAACAATGACTGGGTTACCAGAGAGATCAAGAAAGAAATAAAAAACATCATGGCAACAAATGACAATGAAAACACAACAATCTAATATCTATGGGACATAGCAAAAAAGTAGTCTTGAGAGGGAAGTTCATAGCTCTATAAGCCTACTGCAGAAAACAAGAAACAATGGTAGTAAATTACCTAGCCCTACTACTCAAAGAGTTAGAAAGAGAGCAACAAGCAAAGCCCAGTGTAAAAAAAAGAAAATAATAAAGATCAGAGTGGAGATAAAGGACACTGAGACAAAAAAAAAAAATACAAAAGATCAACAAAACCAAGAGCTGGTTCTTTAAAAGGATAAACAAGATTGATGACCCTCTAGTCAGGCTAACCAAGAAGCAAAAAAGAGGACCCAAATAACAGACCCAACAGAAATACAAAGGATTGTTAAAAAAATACTATGAACAACTCTTCCAACAAACTGGACAACCTGGAGGAAATAAAAATATTCCTAGAAAAATATAACCTTCCAAAACTAAATAAAGAAGAATTTAAACATCTCAATAGGTAGGCCAATAACTATGGAAGAAATTGAAGCAGTCAACAAATAGCTTCCAGCAAACAAAAACCTGGGGCCAGATGGCTTCACAGAGGAGTTTTATCAAACATTCAAGGAAGCACTAAAACCTATCTTTCTCAGACTATTCCAAAAAAATTCAAGAGAAAGGAAAAATCCCAAGCTCCTTCTATTACCCTAATACCAAAACCAAATAAAGAAATACAAGGAAAGAGAATGATAGGCCAATATCCCTCATGAACAGAGGTGCCAAAATCCTCAACAAAATCCTAGCAAATCAGATCCAGCGGTACATCAGAAAGATTATATACCATGACCAAGTAGGATTTATCCCAGGAATGCAAGGATGGTACAATATCTACAAATCAATAAATGTGATACATCACATAAGCAAATTGAGAGATATAAATCACATAGTTATATCAATTGATGCAGAAAAAGCATTTTACAAAATCCAACACCCAATCCTGTTAAAAACTTTCAACAAGGTGGGAATAGAAGGATCATACCTCAACATCCTAAAAGCTATATATGATAAACCAACAGCAAACATCATACTCAATGGGCAAAAACTAAGACCATTTCCCCTAAGAATAGGAACAAGATAGGGATGCCCACTCTCACCACTCCTGTTTGACATAGTACTGGATGTATTAGCCATTACAATTAGACAAGAAGAAATAAAAGGCATTCAAATTGGAAAAGAAGAAGTAAAGCTGTCCTTATTTGCACATGACATTATAATGTACATAAAAACCCCAAAGACTCCATCAAAAAACTAATAAGACTTAATAAATGAATTCAGCAAAGTAGCAGGATACAAAATTAACACCAAGAAATCTATAGCATTTCTATACACCAATAGTGAACTTACAGAAAGAGAGACTGAAAAAAAAATCCCATTTACCATTACACCAAAAAAAAAATTAAGATACCTAGGAATAAACTTAGGGAGGTAAACAACCTATACAAGGAAAACTACAGTACACTGAAAAGAGACATAGATGAAGATGTAAACAGATGGAAGAGCATACCATGTTCATAGATTGGGAGAATCAACATCATTAAAATGTTCATACTACCCAAAGCAATCTATAGATTCAATGCACTACCCATTAAAATACTAAAGGCATTTTTCAAAGACCTAGAAAGAACTCTCCAAAAATTCATCTGGAATAAAAAAAGACCCCGAATAGCCACAGCACCTGAGAAAAAAGAACAAAGTAAATGGGATCTCAATACCAGATTCCAAGCTGTATTACAAAGCCACTGTTCTCAAAACAGCCTGGTACTGGCACAAGAATAGACATATAGACCAATGGAATATAATAGAGAATCCAGATATCGACCCAAACCACTCTGCTCAATTAATATTTAACAAAGGAGGCATGAACATACAATGGAGTCAAGACAGTCTCTTCAATAAATGGTGTTTGGGAAAATTGGACAGATACATGCAAAAAAATGAAACTAGACCACCAACTTATACCATACACAAAAATAAACTCAAAATAGATACATAAGACAGGAAACCATAAAAATACTAGAGGAATCTACAGGCAGCAAAATCTCAGATGTATGCTGAAGGAATGTCTTCACCTATACTGCTCCCAGGGCAATGGAAGCTAAAGAGAAAATAAACAAATGGGACTACATCAAAATAAAAACCTTTTTCATAGCAAAAGAAATCATCAACAAAACATCAAGAATGTCCATTGTATGGGAGAACATATTTGCAAATGTTATCACTGTAAAGGTTAATCTCCAACATCTATAGGCAAATTATACAACTAAATAAAAGATAAATGATTCAATAAAAAAATGGACAATGGATTTAAATAGAATCTTTTTGAAAGAAGACAGAAGGAAGGCCAAGAGACACATGAAAAGTCACTAATTATTCAAAAGATACACATCAAAACGACAATGCAGTACCATCTCAGACCTATCAGAATGACAATAATCAACATATCAGCAAAGGACAAATGCTGGTGAGGATGTGAAGAAAAAGGAACCCTCGTGCACTGCTGGTGGGAATGCAGACTGGTGTAGCCAATGTGGAGAACAGGATGGAGTTTCCTCAAAAAACTAAAATTGGAACTCCCATTTGACCCAGTAATCCCACCTCTAGGAAAATATCCCAATAAACTAGAAACACCAATCAGAAAGGATATATTCACCACAATGTTCATAGTTGTACAATTCACCATAGCTAAGATTTGGAAACAGCCATCAGCAGATGAGTGGATCAGAAAACTATGGTACATCCTACAATGGAATATTATGCTGCTATAAAAAACAAGGAATTTTTTCCATTTGGATGGACCTGGAGAGCATTATGTTAAGTGAAATAAGCCAGGAAATGTAAGAAAAATACCACATGATCTCACTCATTTATGGAGAATAAAAAACATTATAATCTGATCAATAAAAAGATGCAGATGGATTAAAGCACCGAACAGACTGTCAAATTACATTAGGAAGGCTGGGGAGTGTTTGGGAGGAAAGAAAATAGATCAACCAAAGGACTTTTATGCATGCATATAAGCACACCAATAGATACAAGACACTGGGGGTGGGGAGGTGGGATTAGGGCATGCTACAGGGAGTAGGGGAGGCTGGTGGAAGATCAATGTGGAAAAAATAAGATATATGTAATACTTTAAACAATAAAAATTTTAAAAATTAAAATAAAATATACATTAAAAAAGAAACAAGGGAGCCACCAAACCACAATTTTAAAATTGCTTCTCTAATACAGTCATTTGATCACTTAACTCCATAAATTATTTTTCAATTAGTTCTTTTTTTCTCAAACCTTCAACACTTAATTTCCTCTCTTTGCTCATATTTGACATAATTGCAACATATTTCCATGGAAAATAGAAGCAGTCAAAAGACAATTTCCATACATTCCCACCCATATGCTCTACCCAACATCTGCACCCTACCTTGCCTCTGAAGAAGGTACTTCCCATAGTAAGGACAATTCTCCTATTCTCAATATATTTCCCCTTTCCTCTCCTCAATGATATTGCTTCAGCTTTTGAATCATCCTCTTTTTTCTTCTCTCTATTGCATCATTTCTAACAGCATTTAAACTTTTTTTCAGAAGATTCCAACAAACATTTTTCTTCCCTTAATTCCACTTTTCCCTCCAGCTTAGCCTCATGTTTCTTTTGTTTTCTTTGACAACAATACTCTTTACATATCTTCAAACAAGTCAGCCTTTCTTCTTTCAGAGTCTAATCAACTCTGGGAAACTGAGGCAGCATCTCCGGCTTGACACAGTGGTTCCAATGAACTAAAATATCCAATTTCCTTCAAAGAACATTTTTATCTTTCACTAGATTTCAATACCAATTAGAATTACTGGGATGTGTTTTGGGTCAAAGGTACACAGAGAATTTGATTGCATACAGTAAAATACCTAAGTATTTGATGAGTGGTACAGAGAATGAGGGCTGTAGAAATTAATTAAAAAGGATAAATTAATATGAGGTCATAAAAGGTTTTATGGGTACGATGGCTCTTAGCTGTACCTTGAAGAGTGAGTAGCATCTGGATAAATGAAAATAGTAATAGGAAGAGACAGAGTAGGTAGAATTCTTGAACAAGGCAAGGAGCAACAATTAAGAGCTGGGAATCAAGAAGGATTAAATTGTCTAAAAAAAAATAAGCCTATTTTAGAAGGTAAAGTGCATGAGATGTTTACACTTGGCTCCTCTAAATTTAATGAGCTTAGTCCTTCTACATTCTGAATAATCTTTAAATTCAAATTCACACAGATTCCCTGATAACATTGTGGCAAGTTATGTGTATTTAAAGCATCTTGGCCTAATTGTATTTTTTAGAAAAGAATATATTTATTCTCAAAATATGTAAACATTAAATTTTAGTAGTCATTTTTTTTCCTATTTAGGTGGAATGATATTCACAGTCATGTTGTTTGGTTTAGAAATTAGGTAGTACCTTTCTCATAAGGTATCTGACTTGACTTTTAAGCATAAATCTAATCATATCTTATTACCACTCAACTTCTAGGCAGCACCATTGGATAAAGAGCTTGTAGAGAAAGATATACAAAGTCTCAGTCTCTTCCCTAGTGCTCTCAAATATGTGTTTTCCAATTCATTGACCCAGAGTAAAAAAAAATAAAATAAACTATCATTCATGCTCAGAAACATTATGTCAATGACTCAGTATCAGCACCCTTCTTCTCCATCCATTTGTTTGTGTGTGGGTGTGTTTTCTTTTTGCCCTTTTTCAAGCCCTGTTTCCATAATCAATCTTTGGCTGTTACAAAGCTCTATTTATTTATTTGTTTGTTTATTTACTTAGTGTTTTATTATTTTTTAGAGAGAGAGGAAGGGAGAATAGATAGAGAGAAACTTTGATGAGAGAGAAACATCATGGACTGGCTGCCTCCTGTACACTTCTACTGGGGATGGAACTGTGCCCTGACCAGAATGTAACTGAGACCTCCTGGTTCCTGGTTCAACACTCAACGACTAAACAACACCAGCTGGGCAGGACGAAGCATCTTTTGTGTTTCTAAGATATTGCAAGGAAAAATGAAGGAGAAAATAGCTTATTTATGCACTAGTTTTACTTGTGCTCAGAAACCAGTATCCTTGCCTTCATCTTTTTTTCCATGCATAGTCTGTTATCTCAATATCTACTCAAAAGATAAAATCTCACAATCTGAGGTTTCAACCATACAATGAAAATTGGTTTCAGAAAGAAAATTTGGTCCTTTCTTTGCTAAATTATTACATTGTAAGCTTTTTATTACATTTTTGCTTAAAGAAAAGAAAGAATAATTTCACTTCAGAGCCATTTAGAAAATGAAGATTTTGTTTTTCACTTTGTTTTTTGAGCGTGAAGGCAGAAGTTCAAATTTGGCAGTAACGGTTCTTACTTATTCTTTTCTGATAAAAACTTCTCTCTCTAAACAAAAACAACAATTAACAGAGAAACTTCAGAAAATTCTATCCAACTGGAGAAAATTGTAATTACTTAACTTCATAATTTCCAAACTCCTATTACCAATCATGACTATGTTCTTTGTTAACTGTACCAAGAAACTATAAAATGAACACTTGAAGATAATTGATTATTTTAGTATATTGCATTATATCCTATCTAATAGAAAGTAATATGTAAATTGACTATAACTCCAACACACAAGATGACTACCCCCATGTGGACACAAGATGACTGCCACAGATGGCCAGCAAGGGAGAGCAGTTGTGGATGATCAGGACAGCAGGGGAGGGAAGTTGGGGGCAATCGGGCCTGTAAGGGAGGGCAGTTGGGGGTGATCAGGCCACAGAGAAAGGCAGTTACAGGAGACCTGGCCTCAGGGGAGGGCAGTTGGGAGGGACCAGACCTGCAGAGGAGGGAAGTTTTTGGGGGACCAGGCCAGTAGGTGAGGGAAGTTGGGAGGGACCAGGCCTGCAGGGGAGAACAGTTGTGGGGGGGGGAGGGCGTGCTCAGACTGCAAGGGAGGCCAGTTGGGAGGGACAAGACTGACAAGGGAGGGCAGTTAGGGATGACCAGCCAACAGAGGAGGGCAGTTAGGGGCAATGAAGCCAACAAGGGAGCAGTAGGCATCAATCAGGCTGGGAGGGGAGTGGTTAGGGGGTGATCAGGCTGGCAGGCAGAAGCAGTTAGAGGCTATCAGGAAGGCAGGCAGGCAAGCAGTTTGGAGTCAGCAATCCTGGATTGTGAGAGGGCAGTCAGGCATCCATCCCTCAAGGTTTCCCAGATTGAGATGGTGAAGGCTGGGCTGAGGGAACTTCCCTCCCCCATGCACAAATTTTGTGCACCAGGCCTTTAGTCCTATATAATAAAAGCTTAATGTGCTAAGTGTTAGACCATTCATTCAACTGTTCGATCAGGGGGCAGACACTGACTGGTAGGTTAGCTTGCTGCTGGGATCCAACCAATCAGGACTGGGTGAGATGCCCCAGACATGTCCTGGAGCCCTCCTGTGGTTCCTCTCCAGCCTGATCATGCACTGGTGGGGTCCCTTAGCCTGGCCTGCACCCTCTCTCAATCTGCAGGCCAGGCTGAGGGACCTCACCAGTGCACAAATCTATGTACCAGGCCTCTAGTTTGAAAATAATCCTTATATTATCTGATACTTTTTAGTGATAAAAACCATTTTCAGCCCTACCCAATTTGACTCAGTGGATAGAGCAATGGACTGTGAACTGAAAGGTCCCAGGATTGATTCTGGTCAAGGGCATGTACCTTGGTTGCGGGCACATCCCCTGTGGGAGGTGTACGGGAGGCAGCTGATAAATGTTTCTCTCTCATCAATGTTTCTAACTCTCTCTCTTCCTTCTTCTCTGTAAAAAAAAATCAATAAAATTTATTTTTAAAAAAACATTTTCATATACTTAACTTTTAATTGTTTTAAAAATGAAGTTTTATCCTTACTCTTCTCCCTAATCAATGTTACTCATTTTTCATGATGCCATATTTCCAAAGTGTTAAGAGAATATTGATCCTTGTTGCTTTCATTCAGAGTTTAAGTAACTCCTAACTTTAAATCTTTGGGTAAATAATTATAAGAGAGAAGAATGGTATTGCAAAGAGGAGACCTGAAAAGCAAAATTTAATAGGTGCTTTTTATGATTCAGTCTAGGAAGAGATAAAGAATTCTAAAGAAAAATATATTTGAACTGAAACTCTACCCCTTCCCTGCTGAATGAGAAGACTAAAACTTTTGGAAGAGAGTAACTGACAGAACAAGATCATGGCATTTTCCTATATTTTGTGAATTTAAAGTGGACTGAGGTAAACTTAAGTTCTTATAACCCAGCATGATAAGGAATAAATTTTAGAAAGAATTCTTAGCTATTTATGGATTGTCCCTCAGCTTTGCTCAACTGAGTCAGTTAGACAACAAGAACCAAAACCTGAGAACTGCTTCAGAGGAGGCAGGAAAAAGCAAGACCAGTCACATATTTTATTAACATATGAGGATTGCTTGGTCATTATTGGCAGCAAGAAGACACTGGATCATATAACCTTATGATAAGCCATCTTTTCAAACAAACACAAAAATAAAAGTCAATACCTCTTTGGAAGTTATTTTCAAGCTAGTTGTTGGAATATTTAATGTATTTGCATGAACAGCATAATGAAAAAGAGGCAGGAAGAAATTTAATTCTACCTGGTAGTTTTGCAATAAAATATTTTGAGAAAGAGAGCAAGCAAATGTAGGGGTACCTGAAATTCATGAACTCATTACAATTGACCATCTATTTTATACTCATATTTTGAAGAAGTTTAAGATTTTAGCTAGCTAATTTTTACTCTTTTAACAGCGATGGCCACATGCTTAGTTACTGGACTTCCTATTGAAAGACATGTAGTAGAAGGTGTGACTACTTTCCCACCAGTGCTCACATAGTCCTAGTGTACTCAGCTGAGCATTTAGGAGGAGATCGACATGGGGGTCTATGTGACTCTCCCCGACACCCAGGGCATATTTATATTAATTGATTGCATAACAAATCTGGGAAGAAACCTGTGTTGTTTGGAAGGGTTCTGCAGTGTTGTTGCATTATTTTGGCTGTAGACAAAGAAAGGAATGATTTATTGTACAGATAGCTAGGAGAGAGGAGAAACCAGCCTGGTCCTGACACATGCCAGACTGAAGAGAACCATTAGAGCATGTGGCAGCTTTTAGCAGGAAAGCAGTCGTTTTCATAAAAGCATGAATTGGCAGAACTGACAAATGGCTCTGATCAAAGGGTTCGTGAGCTTTTGATGAAATAGCCAGAGTAGAAAAGTATTTCTTGTTTTGCTTGTTCAGCATCCATTATGCCTTCTTCTGCTAAGAGCACTTTGAATTTCCTCTGTAACCACCCCAATGTCAGCCCCTGTTGGACTTCCCTTATCCTGCAGGAGTGTGATTTAACCCAGATCTAACAAAAGAGAGCACTGTAAGAGATAATACACATACCATAAAATTCATTATTTTAAAGTATACAGTTCATTGATCTTTAGTATACTATATTGTGCAATCATTACTAATGTCTAATTTCAGAACATTTTAGTCATCTCCCCCAAAAACCTAGCACCTTTTTGCAATTGTTCCTCATTATTATCCACCATTAGCCCTTGGCAAGCACTAGTCTACTTTCTATCTCTATGGATTTTTCCCATGTGGACATTTCACAAGATACAATATATGGCATCTTATGCCTGTCTTTTTACACTTAGCATAATGTTTCAAGGTTTACTCATGATATAGTATATATCAGTATTTCATTCTTTTTATGGCTGAGTAATATTCCATCATATGGCTATACCACACTTTGTTAATCTATTTATCAATTGATGGACACTCCACTTTTTAGCTATTATGGCTGATGAACATTAGTGTACAAGTATTTGTGGGACTATATGATATCAGTTATCTTGGTTATATACTATGAGTGAAATCACTGGGTTATATAATAACCTTAGGTTTATGAGTAATCGGGAAACAGGCCTTGAAGAAGCTGCAGTCTCATTCTTTTCTCCCTAGTGTGTCCATGCTGCTGGTTTTCCACATTAGTGTAGCAGGCTGGTTTTCTAGGTTGCTGTAGTGCTCAGAAAAGAAGAATGGGAGTAGATGGTAAAATACTATATTTCTCATTGCTCTTATAAATATTGAGATTTTTCTTAAATAAACACTCCCTAGATGGTTTGAAAGTTTTAGTTAAGATGCAGAATTCTGAAAAGGTTGATTGTGACAATATCTGCCAGAGTTCTCATTGCTTCTATGAATGAAAGTATTTTTGGAATTCCTTACTTGGCCATTTGTAACAGATATTACTATAACCTTAGTTTTTGCCATGGCCGATTTTGTCAAAGTATGTGATTTAATCTTGTTCTAAGACAAATAATTTTACTTTTGTTCATGCAGACGGTTTGGTATCTGAGTATAGTAATTATTTTAGGTGCACTGCCCATATCCCCAGGTTCTGACTTCACTGCATGCCTGCTAACCCCCAGTTGCAAATATTTACATATTGTTGTAACCTAAAGACTCTCTAAAGCCATTTAAGTTGACTCCAATCTCAGGTACATCAATCTGGACATTCTTCCCATAAACAATAATCAAGAGTCTAATCTTCCTGGCCACTTACGTGGTACAACTTTGAGCTCTGTGTTGCCTAAAGTCTCTCATCAGGTTTAAGCTCCAGTTGTCCAAAGTGGCAATTGATTTTATAGTTCATTCCTTATTGATCTCTTTATCTATCCTGTTCTGCTCTCCCCATTTTCCTACTTACATAACCTGCATGTATCAGATAAATCCATTGGGCTTGAATCTTTTTCTCAAGGTCTGTTTCTCAGGGAACCCATCTTAGACAGAATGAAGCTAACTTCAAACAATATATGCATTTTACAGTGAGAAAGCTAACCTAGGAAGAATCCATCTGGGGCTAAAATATTAGTACAGTGAGCTGAGACCTGGTTACAATGTTTAAACCTCTTTCTTAGGTCCTGACATTTCCTGCTGGACCTTCAGTTATATGATCCAAAATATCCCCTTTTTGGTTTTAAATGAATTTGAGTTAGGTTTTCTATTTTGCCTCTGAAAGAATTCTAAATAATATAATATGATATAATATAATCCTATCTAATAAAAAAATAATATGCAAATTGACCATCACTCCAACACACAAGATGGCCACTACAAGATGGCTGGCAGGGAAGGAGAGTTGGGGGTGATCAGGCCAGTAGGAGAGAGCAGTTGGGAGGGACCAGGCCTTCAGGGGAGGGCAGTTAAAGGGACCATACCTGCAAGAGAGGACAGTTGGGGCAACCAGGCCAGCAGGGAAAGGTAGTTAGGGGTGACCAGGCCTGCAGGGGAGGGCAGTTGGGGGCAACCAAGCCAGCAGGGGAAGGCAGTTAAGGGTGACCAGCCCAGCAGAGGAGGGCATTTGGGGGCAATTGGGCTGGCAGCGGAGCAGTTAGGCATTGATCAGGCTGGCAGGGTAGTGATTAGGGGTGATCAGGCTGGCAGGCAGAAGCAGTTATGGGCAGACAGTTGAGCAGTTGAGAGCCAGCAGTCCTGGATTGTGAGAGGGGTCCCAGATTGGAGAGGGTGCAGGCTGGGCTGAGGGACAACCCACTGTGCACAATTTTTTTGCACCGGCCCTCAAGTCTATATATATAAAATCCTAAGCAACCACCAGGGGCAGATGCTCAATGCAGGAGTAGAAACCACATTCATGGAAACATGGAGCAGATTAATGAATCTCAGAGACAAGTGGGGAGAATGAAGAGGGAAAGAAATGAACCAAAGATCTTATATACATACTAGAGGCTCAGTGCATGGATTTGTCTACCAGTGGAGTCTCTTGGCCTGGCCTATGGAGATAGGGTTGAAATCAGCTCTCTGACATCCCTGAGGGGTCCCAGATTGCGAGAAGTTGCAGGCCAGGCTGAGTTACCCCATTGGGGCATGAATCCATGCACCAGATCTCTTGTAGAATATAATAGTGTGGACTTACACTCACTCACGTGCGCATGTGCACACACATGCATCCACTCAACATAATAGTCTTAAATAAGCAAAACTGTGAAACCAATTGATAGCACCCAGATAAATCCTTAGTCATCTCTGACAAGGAGAGAATAAAGGTCCTTATAAGATTTAGGGACTAAGCTCCAGTGATTTAAATGTCTTTCAAGGTTTGTAACTAATTGAGATTGAGATAAAAACAAAAACAAAACATGACATAATTGCTTAAGACTGGTAGACACAACGTAGTGATCACCTTGAAGAAAATAATTAAGCTATTTGCCCAGTTGAGCAGTCCATTGTCCTCTGAGAAATATTTACCCAGATGAACAAACTGTTTATTCACATAAGATAATACGCAGGAATATCCTGAAGCAAATAGTGCAGTTATTTTTTGTTTTAAAATCTTCCTGGAATAAATAGTTGAATCTTATTGACACAGGTGTTCTCTATTTTTAATCCTGATACTTAAGCTGTGTGATAGAGGTGGCCCTAATGCTTATAAAGATGAGTAGGACTTATTTTTATGGGGAAAGAATCCAGGGTCTGTGACATGGAAAGAATTTTGGGAATAGAGAAAGGACAATAACATACAGATAATAAAGAATAGACAAATATTATGAACAATGCTAGAGTATATTAAATAAAAATTAGCTAAGGAAGGGAATTTTGGTGATGGGTGTAAAACTGAGAACAAGAACTTTGTCCTCTCAGTGTTGAGGTGCCTTTAAAGATTATAAAATACCGCACTCTTGAGAAATGCTTA
Organism: Lasiurus cinereus; assembly: GCA_011751065.1. Taxonomy (NCBI): domain Eukaryota; kingdom Metazoa; phylum Chordata; class Mammalia; order Chiroptera; family Vespertilionidae; genus Lasiurus; species Lasiurus cinereus. Next base: position 23,388,686 of record JAAGEH010000043.1, on the reverse strand, counting down.
TTTGGCTTTGTATGTTTCTGAGAAATCTTAGTTTTTTAGTGGTCACACAATATTATGTACCATTAACTGAGGAATTTTGTTGCTTCTAATTTTATTTGATTATTTAAATATATTTTGTATTTTAATACCTAGCCTTATGCTTTGAATGTTGATTGGAAAATATGAGTTAAATTATTATCTGCAATAAATTTTAGCATGAGAGTGAGACTGTGACTGTCTTGGCATCTGTCTCTGCATATATTTCAGGGGCCAGAGAAAGGGCATTATTTTATTTCTTCATTATGGAACTGAGGATGGAACAGGCTAAAACTTGACTTAACATTTGTCAAGCAACACTCCAAGATTTATGACAAAGAGCTTTTATACTCACCAATATATGTTTTCCTGATTCTGAGAAAGCTCAGCAGGAACACAATAGCATTCTAATATTAAACTAGCTATGAGCTTCACATTTAGACCACTCTAGATTCATATCCTGACTCAGGCACTTGCTAAAAAGATGACTTCAGGCAAGTTATTTAACACCCTTGTCCCTCAGTTACCTTATGCAAATTTTGGAAAGAAATAATACGATCTTACCAGTGTGATGTGAACATCAAATAAAATGAAAATTAGAGATTAAAAGAGTTTGACCCCAAATTGGGAAACCTTAAAGATTCGTTTTTGGTTTCATTTTTTGCTTTTTCCCTGAAGTAGGCTTCTATGAAAATATGCATAGCAATGGAAAAGTAAAATAGGCCAACTTGTAATGGAAATAAAGGCTGACTTCTAAGCCTCCAAAGCTCTGGGTTCCTATGCTCATGTGTTTGTGTCACTTAAAAAAATCTGCTCTCACACTCTTCTTATTAATATCACAAGGAAAGTTGAAATTTAGGTTGACTTCTCTCAGGAATATCTGTCCTTTAATGCTTTTATACAAAAAGGAATCATTTTGATTACACATTTGAGCATTGGGTAGAAGCAGACTTCTAGGAAATCACTCTATGGATGTAATTCCTACACTATTAGCAAGTGTGAGGAGTTTAAGGGCTAAAATGGAGGGGACAGACAGTGAGGTATTAGGATACACAGGCCCTGCCACTCTCTGTAGACATTTAACCATGTGTCACAACTTCCTGACATCTCAATTTCTTTGTCAACTAGAGGCCCAGTGCATGGAATTCATGCACAAGCAGGATTCCCAGGCCTGGTTGGCGATCAGGGCCCATCAGGGCCTTACTTCATTCCACACTGCCCCCTGGTAGTGAGCATATGTCATAGCGAGTGGTTGAAATCCTGGTGGGTAGAATTCCTGAGTGGATAATTTGCATATTAGCCTTTTATTATATAGGATGGGAGACTTTCCAAGTCCATCATGAGGATTATATGAAACAAGGCCGACTGAATTACTTTAAGAATTGTATGATCATACATGACTGTAAATTTCAATAATTTTTCATACTACTTCCCTCAAAGAGATGTAAAATTAAATCAAATAAAATACGAGGCAGCAGCATTCAGGCTAGGGACTGATCTCAGAGGTTTTTGTGGAGTCCTTTCTACCATGGGCAGTATGCCACTGAAGATTAGCAATGGTGTCATGGAAAAGCTTCTTAGAAGTTTGTAAGTGCTCAATGCATGAGATTGTAGCAATAGAAAAACATGAAGAAAGAAAAAAGTCCGGCAAAACAAACAAAGACACACAAAATGCACACATACCGAAGCCCTCTAGACATTTTTCTCACATTTTCTGCACAATAGGAAAGGCAAATTTGAACATTTACTCTCAATTTGGGTTTCTTAGGGAAGATATTTTATCATTAAATAAGTACTTATTGAGCACCTACTGTGTGCCAGGATGCTAGATGTCCTTTATGGAGAGCCATCTCTATGCCAGAGGTCATATAATGCACAATTGCATCTAACATATTTATATAATTAAATAACAATGTGTAAGGTTGGCCTTGATATACCCTTCTTGATTTATCAGGAAATAGGCTCGGAGAGATGAAGTAACTGACTTAAGATAGACAATAGGTGGCTTTTGGCAGAAGTGAGAGGCTATGCCTGCAAACACAGTGCTCTACTGATACACAGTTAAGTGTGGAAATCTTTACTCTTCTTCAGTTGATTTAATTAACTCCCATAAAGTTCTCTAAAATAAATGCAAGATGAAGTTTACTTCACTTCAGTTTTTAAAATGAACTTGCTTCATCCAGCAATTTATGAACCGGTTTGGAAATGAAAATGGGATAAACAGTCAATTGAAAATTCTCATCCAGAAAGTTTATGTGCATTTTTTACATTAAACTCTGAACAATAGGAATTTAAACATTCCACATCATGTCCAAAAAATGTTGGCGTCAGACATCAGCTGTTCAGAATATTTTCTTCATACTTTAGGATAGCGGATCTTTATCTGGTATTTTTTGCAGCCCAGCTTATACTACTTAAATATGATAAAAAAATATCTCTGATGTTATTCCAAGTTTATATGGGATGGTATACCTGAAAATACCAGAAAGTTGTTGCAAGTGTGAAAGTGAAATGAAAAGCAATAAAAATAAGTAAATGGGAGACAGAAAGTGGGTCTCTTTGTTCAAAACTCTCTCATCAATAATATTGATGCACTTAGATGTTGAAATGAAAAACCTATAAGCTAAAAATACTCAAGTCCAGAAACTTCCAGTTGTGATGTCATCAAAAGATGTTAACATATGTGCACTTACACATAGGAAAACAAACCTACCGTCACTTCAAAATAAGAGTAACTATGGATCTTAAATTTGGTTCTTTAAAATTATTCTTCAGAATGAATATTATAGGGATAAAGAGTTTGCATCTTGGACCAAAATACAGTTTTGAGGCCAACAAATGTTTCCCATGGATACCAACATATCACACAGGCAGGTAGCCATACCCTAACCTGGCTTTCCATTTATCTGACAAGATTTTTGTCACAGCGGAGGACCTGAGATGGTGCAGAAGTGTTTGTATCCCAGCAGCAGGCAGAAGCAGGGGTTGTCTGGAAAAGCTGTAAACACATGTATTCTGTTGTGTAGCTGAGAGACAGCTGCCTCACGGAATATGTCATGGGAAATTCTAAAGTTGATGAGGCTAGACTCTGTTCTGCAAGGGTCCACAGCACATAAGTCCTGGAATGAATATGGCTGGCTGCCATTAGTCAGAGATCCATTGTAATTGAAGCTGAGCTTTTTAATTGAAGGGGCTTATGCATCCTATCCATAGCAGGAGAGGAATTCAAGTCAGTAAGTTTCATTGGGATGGCGGTTTTTGCTAGCATGTAACTTCAAGCACTAGAAACCATTTTTCATCTATCAAGTTATCTAGGTTATAGGCAATGAAGCTAATGTAACCATTCTATAGGATAATTTAGAAACATGTATGAAAGGCTTAAAATGTCTACAGTATATGCTTTCTTCAGGCAATTTTAATCCCAGTAATTTATTTTAAAAAGGATGTGTTCAAAGATTGACTTAAAAATTTGTTGTTCATGACAACATTAATCATAAGAGTAAAAATTAGAACCAACATCATTAGCCACTAAGAAATGCAGTCAGTACCACCAGGAGAGATCACTGTACACCCATTTGGATGGCTAAGAGCCCTGGCTGAAACAGGGTATCAACACTGGAAACTAGTTTGCATTGCCACCATGGTAATCCGTGGAAACTGGGACTGCTCCTTGCCCGGTTGTTGCCAGAAGGAATGCTCTCTTGTCAGTATCTGGAAGAGTCTTGTTGAGTGAGTGCATAGATTAGCTGAGGTTAGGTTATTTCTCTACAAACTTGCTGCCACAGAATACAGAAAAAAAGACAAAGTGACTCTAGCCTAATATTCAGAGACAAGTTCAGCTTTTCACCCAGACTTGAAAGGCAAGGAATTTTCAAATGTAGAAAAAGTGTACATATACTGGATACTCAGAAAATGAAGAATGTTCACCCTGGTATGGATATGGATGTGGCTACTTCCATGTAAAAGAAGTTGTACAAACCACTATATATATGTTCATTAAAAATGGTTATAATACCAAAATCCTATTTGTTGGGACATTGTTTTTTTTTCTTCTACTCATCAGTATTCTGTAAATAATTTAAACAATGAAATGGTATTTTAATAGTAAAACCAATTTAATTGTGTTTTAAAGAACTGATTACTAAAGTAATCTTCAATCATTGCTTTGTTTTCCTATAACTTTTAATACTTTTACCTATTTGAATACTATACACATTCCTCCAATAGCTTGTTTTTATTTTAATTAAATTCCTAATATCATTCATAACACTGAAAATAATTATTTTTAATTATTTTGAAATTGCTGATACTGTTACAAATGTCTCCCATTTTCCTTCCCTTTTCCCTACCTCTACCCAGCCCCCACCTCCATCCCTGGCCTTTACCATATAATTGTCTGTGTCCATGGGCTATGTCTATATGCTTTGATAATGATTATCTCTTTTACCTATGTATTTGTGAAAGCTTCACATAGTATCATATCTGTCATTTCTAGTTCAATCATATACTCATAAATCTTCCATGGACAGTGTATTCTATTGCTAATGAAATGCTTCAGCTTAGAATAAGAAGCATTCAACTGATGCACTTTCAAAGTCTTCTTTCATTCAAATTGCTGAGGAAGCTTTAAATACCTTGCTGCCCAAATGACTTAGTGAAATTAATGATCCAAAATAAAAGTTAAAACCTCCATAGTTCTTTCGGGAAACAAAATCAGAGTAAGAAAAGCTAGGAGAAAGCATGCCAGGGAGGTCTCACTATCAAGTCAGAGTTACCAGTAACTTTTCTAAGTAGCCAATAAATCAATATAATTTCAAATTGCCAGGGTTCATTGAAAAGAGCAATTACGTTAGTCAAAATAATAAGGTTGAGGCTGGGATCTGAATCACATGCCAAGTGGGATGGGAATGTCTATATCCAGGATCCAGGGCAACAGTATAATTTTTTTTTTCAAATGAGATATGATTTTGTGACAAGCTTAAAAGCTCAGGCAGTGCAATTTAACAAAGATGGGCTCATATATGGATTCTTAACAGTTGTATGACCTTGGCGACTTACAGACAGAAACCATTACATGAAAACAGGATGCATTAAACCAATTATACTATTTTCTGCCCATAGCAGAAATATAAAGGTTTTGTATATATATATATATATATATATATATATATATATATATATATATATGTATATATAAAACTTTGCTCCACAGACAAATAGTACCATGAATTCACATAACTTAAAACTTAATAACCAATTAACTTTCAAGAGGCCCCTTTCTCTGAGTTATTCATCTACTAATTAATTCAACAAATATTTACTGAGCACCTACCATGTGCCTGGTAGAGCTGTGTGTCTGAGTGTGGCAGCAGAATGAGGACTAGTGAAAAAGAGAATGCACATAAAGATGCTTGTTTTCAAGTAGCTCCTATTATTGAAGGGAAGTGGAGAGCAGCTCAAAAGATGCTCATGAAAACATACACATACATATTACTACTTACTGGCCAAAGTATAAGGTGTAGCACCGTTATAATTAAGGATAGTCCAGAAGAAAGTCTGATTCATTCTCTGAATTTTTAACAGATTTAAACTTGTAGTATATTTGTTAGCTATATAGTCATTAAGATCCTTCCTAACCTGAAGATTATAAAGTACTGTGACTTAATACAGTATATCGATAATATCAATAAAGTGAATAACCATAGGATACCTTGTAAAAGTTATTTTCAATTTGACTAGGAATGGAAGGCCCAACTTTAATCTGTATATAAGACAAACACCAAATTTAATTCAGAAAGGCTAAGAAACAAAAGGATGGGCACATACATACTAGGCAAATAGAAACAAAATAGGCATTGCTCTGATGATTTCCCAGTAGAATTTACATTATAAAGTATCAAACTAAATTAAGGTCACTTTATTAATGTTAAAAGTTACAATTCAGGATGATTATATAATATAAACATCTGCACAAAAATGACAGCAATTGTCTTTATAAAGCAAAAACTATAGGATATCCAAGGATTCAGAGGAAAAATATAATAATAATAGAACAATTTTAGATTCAGTTCTCTATACAAGACAGATCAAGCAGCCAGAAAGTAAATAAGAATATAGGATCCTAAATAAAATATGGCCAATAAGGACAATCTTACAGCTGTAACTTGAATTATGTATGCATCCTGATAATAGAGAACACACTTGAGATTTTCACAAAAATTAGTCATTTGTAGGGCACAGAAAACCATTAGTAATTTCTTTCAAGTAGAATTTATACATATTTATTACAATGTAATAAACTAGAAACAAATCCTATATAATAAAAGCCTAATATGTTAGGTGTCTGGTCATCTGTTCAGCCAATCAAAGCATAATATGCTAAGGATATGCTAAAGCCGCTCAAGCCCTCACTATGATGTGCACTGACCACCAGGGGGCAGACACCCCAACTGGTAGGTTAGCTTGCTGTTGGAGTCTAGCAGATCAGGACTGAGCCAGATATGCCAGACACGCCCTGGACCCCTCTCGTGGTCCCTCCCTGGTTGGCCAACCTCCCATGTCCCTTTCCAGCCCTGATCATGCACCAATGGGGTCCCTTGACCTGGCCTGCACCCTTTGGCAACCTTCACCCCTCAGGGGATATTAGAGATCTGGTTTCAGCCAATCCTGCAGGCCAGGCCGAGGGACCCCACTGGTGCACAAATTCTGCACCACGCCTCTAGTAACAACATAAAAAAGGCCCTTGCCCAGCTGGTAATTCAGTAGTTGAGTGTCAGTCAATGCACCAAGAGATTTCCAGTTGATTCCCAGTCAGGACATATGCCCCAGTTGAGGCTCGATCCCAGGTTGGGGGCATGCAGGATCAATGTGTCTCTCTCTCATCAATGTTTCTATCTCTCTCTCCATCTATCCTTATCTCTCTCTAATTTTTAAAAGAGGTCCTTTAATTTAACAATTGAAAAAAATATTAAAAAATAACTTAGAGCTGAAAGGGGAAATAAAATTCAAATTACAAAATTTCTAAAATTCACTAATTTACTATATGTCAGAATCAGTGGGACATTTTTAAAGAATTGTCAGCAGATCATTAAATAAACATAAACAAATTCAAGAACCATAAAAAGTGAAAACAATAGATTAAGTTTCCAATTAAATTGCTAGAGAAAAATTAAAACAGAGCAATTTTTAAAAGCATAGAAAACAAGTGATTTAATTACAAACAAATATTTTTAAAGTAGTACATAGTTGTAATTTAATAAATAAAAATCCCATTTTTATTAATAAAGTAGACAAATTAATGGTTAATCAAGAGAAAAAGAAAGCATAAATACACTAGAGAAATATATGACTATATATATTATATAGTCATATATAATATAATAAATGACTAGAGAAAAATAATTATAAAAACAGAAGAAATTTTTTAAATCATGAGACTATAGATTGTTGAGAACCTAGTAGGAATGGAAAACTTAACTGCTCCAGTTTCCACAGAAGAAACAGAAAATGTCATTAAAGAACAACAAATAAACACAGAAGGATTATACCCAATATCAAACACTGGAAAATTCAAATGATACATAGATTTCTTCAAAGGCAGAAATAAAAGACACTTTCAAATGCCTTTTTAACATTAATGCCTACACCTGTTAAAGACTTCAGAAAAAAATTACATATTTGTAACACATATAAAAATTTGAAATAAAACATTTTTAACAGATTTCACCAACATAAGAAGAAAATAATGCCCTATGATCAAGTAAGATTTACTAGAAGAATGCCACTTTCATTTACTCTTAGGAAATTTATTAATATGAGATATATTAATAGATCTAAATAGAAAAACTACAAAATAATCTCCATGGATGCTGAAACATCATTTGACAAATACAATCTCATTTGTAATTTAAAAAAACAACACACCAGCATATTGGAACTGGCTATTTTAAATACACTAGATGTTATTCTAAATACAATGAAAAGCCAATGGAGAATATTTAAGCAAGACAGTAACATGATCTGATTTATGTTTCAAAGATATCATTCTAGTGAATATCACTTTAGGATACAAGAGAAGCAACAGTAGAAGCAGAGAGAACAGTAGTAACTACTTAATAAATCTCTGAAATTTTTTTAAATATATTTTATTGATTTGTTACAGAGAGGAAGGGAGTGGGATAGAGAGTTAGAAACATCCATGAGAGAGAGAGACATCCATCAGCTGCCTCCTGCATGCCCCCTACTGGGGATGTGCCTGTAACCAAGATACATGCCCTTGATGGGAATTGAAACTGGGAACGCTCAGTTCTCAGGCTGAAGCTCTATCCACTGAGCCAAACCGGTTTTGGCAAATCTCTGAAATCTTGACCTCCCGAACCAGGTGGGAATCTACAGCTCAAGAAAGAAGAAACCAGTGAGTTTTCAAGAAAGGGCCTTAGAAAAGGCCCTGAGTTATTTTTTAGGCCAGAGGTTGGGATCAAAAGCATCTACAAATCCTGAGGAAGTTAGGTCAATGTTATGAACTATTTTATACACAGTTTCTTTTATATAAAACTAATTATTGCATAAGTCTTTCATTAGACAACTCAATTCAATGTATAAATTATTATAGTTTTTCTAGAATAGATAGAACCCTCTGGATTGTGTTAACAAAAACAGCTCTTTTCACTCAATCGTTATTAAACTGTTTTAAAAAGTATAATGCAGCCAGCCACTATTACATTGCATTGATTTGCATTTTAATTACACATTGCATGACTGAAAGTTAATCTGATGGTGATTGTCCACTCTGTAAATATTGGGGAGTGACTAGAAAGTTAGGGATTCTCTTGAGTAGTAGTTAGGGATTCTCAGGCAGGGAAAGGAATCATTTTTTTTTTTTTGCCTTTTATAAATAGTATAATTGCAACTCAAGGCTATAAAGATTAAGTAGAATTTGTTAGGAGCATACATATCAGCTCTTATCTATGTGTCCATCAGAAAGCCTAAGCTTTCAGCCGAGACCGGTTTGGCTCAGTGGATAGAGCGGATAGAGCATCGGCCTGCGGACTGAAAGGTCCCGGTTCGATTCCAGTCGGGGGCATGTACCTTGCTTGCTGGCACATCTCCAGTGTGGGAGGCGGCTGATCGATGTCTCTGTCTCATCAATGTTTCTGACTTTCTATCCCTCTCCCTTCCTCTCTGTAAAAAATCAATAAAAAATATGTTTAAAAAAAGAAAAGAAAAGAAAGCCTAAGCTTTCAGCTAGAACTTGACATGAAGTGAAGCTGGAAGAAAAGGTTGAACTGACTTGGCATGGACACTGAGATAGGTAAACCTTAAAAAAAAAAAAAGTATCCTACTCCCTTTTCTCTTTTAAGATAGAAAATACTTTTTCATTAGGGATATCATTTCCCTTGCCCTTTTACTAGTAATTATTATGTCATATGTATTTGTCATATTTTAAGCTCATTGCATGCATATTCATTTAAAACATGACTCCCAACTCTTCTCCCAGGGGATATTTTCCCTTTGGATTGAAATTCTAAACTCTATTCCCTAGAAGAGGTTGAGAGACCCATTCTTTTGTTACATAAGCTAAAATGTCACACAAGCAAAAAAAAAAAAAAAAAAAGAAAAGAAAAATCATAGAAGGATGTAATCATGTTACTTTTTGACTTAAAATCCTTCAAAATTCCTCAGTAGTTACAGAATAAAGCCCATGTTTTTAGCTTCATTCTCCAAATTCAGAATCTCACAGTTACTTCACTCTCTTGAAACTCTTCCTCTGATTGTTTTTTTTTAAGTTAGCTATTCAAAAATTGTAAAAAATTAGAAAACTATAGACCTAAAAAATATTTAGTTACTGTCTGAATCACATGTCTCTTCAAGACACTTTACTAGTAACATCTACCAGATACTTTTCCTGTGCACACTATAAAAGGCCAGGGTAAGCACATATTCACCTCAAAACTCTGATTTCTGAATCTTGTTTCAATTTAGTGATGCAACCTTCCTAACCCTGGAGTAACTCCCAGAGATAGTGCTCCCACCAGCACGGGTCAAGTCTTCACTGAAGACGGACAGTCGCTCTGCAGAAGGTGGAATGATCTCAAAAACCAGTTTTCTACTCGACACTCATTAGAATCTACTCTCTCATTGGTCCTCTTTTTACTCTTTTTTTATTTTTCATTTTTATTATGTGACCACGAGTGCCACATGAATGCTAATTATGATTATGTTTTTAATTTTTTTATGTTTCTTTTAAGTTTATTTTCAGAGAGAAAGGAAGGTAGAGAAAAGTAGAAACATTAATGAAAAAGAAAAATCGATCGGCTGCCTCCTGCACGCCCCCTGTTGGGGATCAAGCCTGCAACAGGGCATGTGCCCTGACTGGGAATCCATCTGGTAACCTCTTGGTTCATGAGTAGATGCTCAATCTCTAAGCTACCCTGGCCAGGCAAATTATGTATAGAATTAAATTTCAAATGCTACACCTCTATAGGTATTTTATAGCAGTTTTCAGCTTTTTCTCTTTTTTTGCCCTCTGAAAACACAAATCAAATGTCTAAGTTCATCTTCCTTTTGAAGTATGAAGCAATCCCGCTGAGTAATTATCCCTTTCTTCAATCACCACCTTTATCCACAAATTGCAGAATGAGGTAGAAGGTTTACAAATTGGCTAATTTCTGCATTTGTATGAACTATTCAAGTATTTTAACAGTATTAATGAAATAAATCAATCAATGATTATACCCACTGTGGATATGTAGCACTGCTTAAGAGGAAAGACATTTTAGGAAAATTATTAGATACTTAATAGTAATTCATGATTATAGTCAAGTTATCGTTATCATTTTTTTATCTAGAAATCTGATTCATTAAGGAAATTAATTTTGACTTTGTTTCCTAGTTCATTTTTTGAATGAATGTTTACTTGACTAACCTACCTCAGCTCTAAATGAAAACCTATTTATATACTACCATTTACAAGAATAATAATAGAGATAATAGTGATAAAAACTATGAAAGTTACTCTATTAGGGGCCTACTATGTGATATAGATAATTGGATGCCAATTTTACAAATGAGGAAATTGAGACTTAAAGAAGTTAAGACACAGCAAAGTTTAGATTAGGTTAGTGCTAACTATATAGAAATATAAATGAAAGCAAACATGCTATGTCATTATAAAGTAAATAAAATAGCACAAGTCTTAGAGAGTGATTACAACTTCCTATTAAAGGTGTTCTTTGGGATAACAAAGTGAAATAGCTTGGGTTAAATCCATATTTTGGAGGTCTTTAAGCTCAAAAAATTTGATGCCCTGTTTAAGAAACAGTATAAAACTATCCTATCTAATAAAAGAGTAATATGCAAATTGACCATATCTGTGCTACACCCAAAAGCCACGCCCACAAGCCAATCAGAGCCAGTGTGCAAATTAACCCAAACAAGATGGCTACTGACACAGAGAGAGCAGGCAGGAGGCTTGGGTTGCCCCTGGCAATGGAGGAAGCCAAGCTTTCCGCACAACCTGGCTTGCTCAGGCCTCTGCTTAAGGCAACAGTTTCAATGACTGTGCAAGCAGAAGGCTTGGCCCTACTATAGGTAAAAAAGTTTCAATTGTAGAAGATAAATAAATCCCAGATACCAGGGCCTCCACTTGGGTCACCAGGGGGCATGGCTAGCTTGCAAACCACTACAGGCCCCTAGCACAGGCTGCCCCACACCCCAAGGGAACACCCACCATGATCTAGAACATGCTTCAGGGCAAACTAGCTGGCCTCCATCCATACAGCAGGCCTCTATCCTATCTAATAAAAGAGTAATACACAGATTGACCATCACTCAACACACAAGATAACTGTCCCATTTAGTCAAAAGTTCCTGCCCTCATGTGGACACAAAATGGCCACCACAAGATGGCCAGTAGGAGAAGGCAGTTAGAAGAAACCAGGCCTCAAGGGAGGGCAGTTGTGAGCAATCAGGCCAGTAGGAGAAGGCAGGTGGAAGGGACCAGGCCTGCATGGGAGGGCAGTTAGGGCTGACCAGGCTGGCAGAGGAGAGAAGTTGGGGTTGACCAGGTCTGCAGGGGAGGGAAGTTAGGGGTGACCAGGCCCACAGGACAGGTCAGTTAGGGCAAACAGGCTGACAGGGGAGCAGTTAGGTATCAATCAGGCTGTCAGGGGAATGGTTAGGGGGTGATCAGGCTGGCAGGCAGAAGCAGTTAGGGGCAATCAGGAAGGCAGGCAGATGAGCAGTTGGGAGCCAGCAGTCCTGGATTGTGAGAGGGATGTCTGACTGCTTGTTCAGGCCCGATCCTACCTGAGTCGGGCCTAAAGGGGCAATCAGACATCCCTCAAGGGGTCCCAGATTGGAGAGGGAGCAGACTGAGCTGAAAGACACCCTGTCCCCAAGCACAAATTTTGTGCACCAGGCCTCTAGTCTTCTAATAATAGCTTACAAATGTTTCTTTCAGATTTATGGCTTATTTCAGTAGTATTGTGTAAATGTTTGGAAATTTTTCCAAGTTTGGGAATTATCAGTCAAGTATTTTTCATACATATGATCAGGCATATTCCAAACCATGTCAGCTTTTTTATATTTTAATCCTCACCTGAGGATATTTTTCCATTGATTTTTAGGGAGAAGGAAAGACAGAGAGAAACATGGATATGAGAGAAACACATCAATTGGTTGCCTCCTGCACATGCCCGACCAGAGTCGGGGCTGGAGAGGAAACTGCAACCAAGGTATGTGCCCTTGACTAGAATTTAACCCAGGACCCTTCAGTCCACAGGCTGAAGCTCTATCCACTGAACAAAACTGGCTAGGACTAGTGGTTTTCTTTTTTAATAAGTTTGTTGTCATACTTTTTATGTCATATTCCTAGATGAGTTAGCAAAGTGGGTGATAAGAATATACCCAGAAGCTACTGTTACACTGGGTTGATTTATAATAATAATGCTCAGACATTAGTGTGAGCCATATAAATACATCATACTGAATCCCAAGTAAATAGATCCCCAATTCAACTTGCACTTCACTGTATTAAAAATTGCTCATAGCTCCTCCATGCCTCCAAACTAAAGAGGAAATATAACTGAGGGGCAGTTAGAGTGGAAAGAGGCAGTAGTTCATTTTATTTTTAAAATTATATGAAAATTGATGACCTCTGTGAACATCTCTCTCAGGGACCCCCTCAGGGCCTTGGGAGAGTCAAGTGAGAGGCCCTGATGTTAAGCTTCATAAGCTTAATAGTAAATCCACTTCTGGGGAGAAGAATGAAAGTCAGGGCAAATATGAAATTCTCATGCACTGCTGACATTTGAACTTGAGACCAGTGCAGCTCCCTTAGATGCTGAGTGCTCCTCTATACTCATTACAATTCAGCTTCATTGTATTTTTTTTATTTCATGATGAGCAATTGTGTATTTGAATGGCAGCCAAATGAAAGGAGACCATAACCTTTAGCAAATGCATCTACCCACATTCATAGCCTGTAATGATGCAAAAACATCAGTCCATGATCTATTTCCCATTTTTTTATGATTATCTCTAGAGTTTGTAAAATTCTTTGTACTTTTTCCAGTTTAATTTTATCTAGATTCCATTACACACTGATTTAGTTGAACAAAAACCATTACATAAAAAGGCTTGGTGATTATTGCTTTTATAAACCCAATTTTAACCTATTTTATTCAGTTCAGTGCCTTCCCAAATGTACTGAATGAAATGAATTAAGTTTTCTCCTCTCACTTTCACCTTGCCTCAAGTTAAAATAAAAAGTAACATGGTGTTGAAAAAGTAATTGACTCTGTGGCAGGTAAAATTCTAAAATGACCTGCAACATTCCTGCCCTCTTATGTACGTACATGCAATAGGTAGTCCCCTCTACTTGGATGTAAGCAGGATTTGTGAATCTGATGGATATCAGTACCTAACTAGGCTAGGTTATATGGCAAAGGTGAAGTGATTTTATAGATGCATTGAAGGCCTCTAAACTTTTAATTTTAATCATAGAGATTATACTTGTCCTGAACTAATAAAATAAGTCCTTTAAAGTATGATTTAGAGTTCAGAGATAGAGGAGGTCAAAATGATTGACTACTGCCAGCCTTGGAGAAGCGAGCTTCTATGTTGTAAAGAAAGCCACATTTCAGAGAATAGTTAGCTGGTATAGAAGCCAAAGACCTCAGTCCTACAATCACCAGGAAATAAATTCTGCCAACAACCAAATTCATAAGAGAATTCCCAAATCCAGGCACTATTACAACCACAGACAACAACTTGATTTTGACCTGATGAGACCTTAAGCAGAAGTTCTGCCCTGAAATTCCTAACCCACAGAAACTGTGAGATAATAAAGTTTTATCATCATTCACTTTGAGGCAATAGAAAACTGATAAATCTGGCTTAACCTAAAATATAACAAAGTAAGCCAATAAACTAGTAAATTAAATTCCATAAAAATAATAACTACACAAAATTTATTTAAAAAGTACTTATGTGGGCCTCAATATCTTTCCACCTGTGAAATGGAAATATGAGGAAGAATATTATGCTTTAGCATGGCTTTTAGACTTTTAGCGTTTGTGAATCAAAAATTTCAGAAAATTATTTTTTAGGCCAATATATAATTTTCAACTATTTTATAAGAAAGTACATAACTCTCTATTATTAAACTTAGTAATAAAAATAAAGACAGTCGTAACCTAAGATGATGGTCAATTTTGTGTCAACTTGGTTAGGCAGTAGTACCAAGATACTTGACCAAGGTGTTGCTATAAAAGTACCTTATCAATGTGATTAAGATCCATAATCATTTAATTTTAAGTAAGGGAAATTATCCTAGATACTTTGGGTGGTACTGAATCAATCAGTGGAAAGGCCTTCAGAGCAGAGTGAGCTTCCCTGAGTAATTTAAGAAATTGCACCTATGGATAGCAACTTCAGAACACTCTAGCCTATCCTTCCTGATAGCCTATGCTACAGATCTCAGACTTCCCTTGACAATCTCAATAAATCTGCAAACCAATATTCTGCAATACATTTTTTAATACATACCTCCTATTGACTATGCTTATCTGGTCAAATCCTGACACACAAATAGAAAATAATAAAACACCAATAAATATAAATTAGAATGACCTCCTACACCACAATTGTTTTTATTCATTTCTTCATGAATTGACATTGAGATGGGGTTAGCCTTAGCATTCAATGATTTAATAACACTGCCTGTGCTTTATTCTTATCATTTCATGCATCCATAAGCATTAGAATAAAAATCAAACAAAATCATCCAATATCTTCAAGTTTGCCTAACAAGCAAATAAATAAACTCGGTAAGGAAAGTTATATGGATACCCAAGATTTCACATTATAGAAACAAGAAAGAGGAAGGATAAAGGAGGAAAGAATGAAGAAAGTTATTATCCCACTGCCTGATTCCTCCATCTTCTAAATTGATCTTACCAACACTTGAAAGACTGCAACAAGTATATATTCCATCTTGTGAGTCGTAGTCATATAAACTCTACTCCTGATTTAAACATAGAAGAACAAGATTCACAATGATTGGAATGATCAATTTGTAAGCCAAAGCTTGGCAGAATCGCTATTAGAATTGCAATAAGCAATATCATTCCCCATTTTCAAGAAGTATCTGGTTTTTCTGATTGCTTAAATTACTACACACATTACTTTCAAAAGTTGGGTTGACTTATACAGAGTCTGCATATCAAAAATAGTGTTATTCAGAGGAAGTGCTGTGTGTTCTTAACAATTACATTAGTTCTCAGCAAGTACTTTATAAGAGTACGTAGGAGAGGAACACCTTGTTTAAAAGCATAGTATTTAACTGACATCTTTATATTCCTAGGACATTTTTGTTGAAGAATTGACAAATTAGATTTCCTGGTTAGTACTTTGGCAATAGTTTTAGGGCTACATGGCAGCTCTTATACAGAGGTAAAATCCTTCAAGCCATGAAAATTTGATTCTGTTCAAGTAATGTTTATTGATCATCTTACTCTCCAAAGAGGTTACTTTTATTTATTTTTATTTGTTTCTTTTTTTCACCATCTCCTTCCACCCTGACACTAGGGAGAAAGAGAGAGGAAAAATCTTGAGGGGATTAACTTTAAATCTGAATTGACTATTGACTCAGAATTTAGCCTCAAGATAGGATTCAGTTGAGACCTAGGCAAATGAAGAAAGTTGCTATTCTGCATGTAGAATCCTTGCAATATCACACCCTTTACACCTCAGTGTACTGTCTTCATAGTAAAGTACAGCACTTGATGAGCTATTGTGAGGCTCCAATTCAATTATGGAGAACTTTAACAAGGACGGACCCTGGTTGATGCTGTCATGGGAGGGCAGGCTGCCTGGGTTTGAGCTATTCTGGCCAGACGAGGGTCAGAATCACATGGCATCCCTTTGAACTACTGAAGCCTGGGAAACATTCAGGGTTTCTGATTAAGTGTGTTGGCTTCAAGAAAGAAAATACATACCAAGACAGGCTCCTGGTGGCTAACTGGGCTCAAATTTAAAAGCTGAGCCTACCCAGGCTGGTGTGACTCAATGGTTGAGCATTGACCTGTGAACCAGGAGGTCATGGTTTGATTGCCTGCCAATCAGGACACATGCCTGGGCTCCATCCCCAGTGTGGGGCATGTAGGAGGCAGCCAATCAGTGATTCTCTTTCATTATTGATGTTTCTCTCAGAGAGGTAACTTTTAAACAATTAATTGCAAATAAGAATAATGGGTTCAATAATGAGAGACTTAGGAGTTGTGAATTCCTTGGGATTCCTGGGGTAATAACAACAACAACAACAAATTTAGGTTCATGTCTATTCATTGAATTCATTGTATTCTTTTTATACAACTAAAGTCAAAAGAATCTATAGGAGCATTTATCAAAATTGTTCTCCTTGATGGAGTTTAATAGAGTTCATAGAAAACCTGTCCCATCAAATTCCAGAAAAGGGAGAGGTTTAAAGTGTGTACTTTCCAGAATCATATTCTTTATTATATTTATGAAGAAAAGTACTCTCAGAGGTTTGTTATCATCTTGAATTTCTGCCAACTACACCAATCTGAATTTGTGGAACTACTGAAAACTTAAAAGTGAAATAGATTATTTAAAAAAATGTATATAGATTCCTATCCAGCCCATAAGAAGTCCAAGCAGGCTATAAAAATTAGCAAATATTTTCAAAAATAATTAGCTAAACTAATAGAAGAGTCAAAATGAAAGTCTCTAAGCAGATATCCTCCCATCAAAAACAACTAAAAAACATGGAAAAAATATAAGAAGTAACAAACTGAGGACATTGGACAATAGCTCAGAAATGCTTGAAAGAAAGCCCAAATAGAGAGCATGGAGCTTTCATTTACTTGTGCAAAGATGATAGTTTATGTGTCTAAATACTCAGGCAGCCAGAATGTGCAAGATTGGATGACATAGAAGATAATTGTGTGCCTAAATCTGAATGGCAATGCTTTCACAGCTTTGGCCAAATATTAAACTGTGTATTTATAGAATGAAACACTATGTGGCATGGCAAAGAATGGTTACTTGGAGGGAATGAACTGAGTAGACCATGGGCTACTACTGCAATCAGACAGAGTGGAAATATAGACCTAATTTAACTCCCAGGGAATTATTCAGTTAATATTCTAGCAAGGTCAAAGCTTAATAATAGTGCTATACTAGCATTAGAATAAAGGATATTCTAGATCAATCCTAACAAATATTTAATTCAAGCAACAACAGTATAAAGCTTATCCTCCACTAAATTAACAGGTTGCCAGAGTAAAATTCAAACTTCTATAAAGGAATAAACTAAAATCCTCTCTTTCAACAATTTGGTACTCACATCCATCATAAAATTAAAAATTACCACATATGCTGAAAACAAAAATGTGAGTGATAACCAGGAGAATAAACAGTCAACAGAAAGAGTGCAGTTAAAACACAGTTATTGGAATTAGCAGATAAGGATGTTAAAATGCCTTACATTACTTATTTGTAATATGTACAGTATATATTACATAGATATTACTTTTACTAATATGCATATGTTATATATATTACTTAAATAGTACTTATAGGCTATATACTTATGTAATACACTTATATATAAGAACATACATTATTACTTAAATACTTTCATAACAAAGAAATGGGAAAATCTCAGTTGAGAAATAAAAATTATAAAAAAGAAACAAATGGAAATTTCATAACTGGAACTTAAATAAAAAATCTACTGAGTGAGCATTTTAGATTAGACATTGCAAAGGAGATCAATGAATGTGAATACATGTCAATGAAAAGCATCCAAATTATAGCACAGAAAATAAAAGCAAGCTTCTGTAAAAAACTGCATGTTATGAACTTTGTCTATCAAGGATTGACAGGTGAGAAGGTCTAGAAGTGGGAGGGAACCCAACTCTCAGCTTTAGGGTGAGCATCTGTCTTTCCTCTGTGGCCAGAGTGATTCCCTGCCTGTCTCTATTATAGTAGTTCATGATTCTAGGGCTGAAGTGACCAGGTACTCATATATTCTAGATGACAGCTTCTCCTAAACTTAATTGAACCCACCAGAGTGGTGCTGGGGTGGAAATTGGACATGAGCTGGGTGGTCTCTATGTCAGATGCTCGCTATATGGCAATTGGTATGTCTGTGGCCTCCTGATACCCTCACAGTCCTAGCTGCCTTTGCAGGCACTCCTGGCACATCTCCTCTCATAACTGCACTCAGCATGAGCAATCAAGATTTCAGGGCAGTGGTCATTAGAATCTGAGTCATAAGCAGGGGCCAAAAGAATTGATAAGTAGATATGGAGGAAAAAAACAGATATGAAAAAATCTTAATTCCATCAAGTGGTATCTTGGTCTAAGGGGAAGATTTTTTTTAACATGTTTATATTGATTTAAAAAAAAAAGGAAGGAAGAGGGAAAGACAGAGAGCAAAACTTCTATGTGAAAGAGGAACATTGATCAGCTGCCTTCCACATGCAGCCTGACAGGGGATGAAGCCCACAGCCTGGACATGTGCCCTGATAGGGAATTGAACTAGCAACCTTTCAGTGTACAGGATGATGCTCAACCAGTGAGCCACACCAGCCAGGGTGGGAAGATTATTTTTAAAACATTTAACATGTTGATTGCCAGATATAGCTTCAAATTGCAAAATAGTATGTACTGGTAATTGGTATCAATAAGCCCAGAAAAGCTAAATGCAGAGCCAGGGTCTTGGCCAAGGAATGATGTAGCTAAAGATCAAGCCAGAAGGAGTGAAAATTGAGAAAAACAGATTATATGTCACATGAAGTCCTGAGAAGAAAACCAGTTAGAGTGATTTTCTTAGAATCACAAACAAGACAGTGGCAAATGGCATTCAGAGTTTAAGTAGGAAAGTTGAGGTGAGCTTTCTGAATTCTAAGTCAAGTACAAACTTCAGCACAGGTGTTAACCAAGTCGAGTCAGAGATCTAGATCATAAAGAGATGAAAAATCTAAGTGTATAGACAAATATCGAGGTTGAGGTTCTCTTTGGATATGAGTAGGAACAAGGAATAGAGTTTGAGATAAAACAGGGATTTTTTAAAATAAAATAAATATATTTTTATTGATTTCAGAGAGGAAGGGAGGGGAAGAGATAGAAACATCAATGATGAAAGGGAATCTTTGATTGGCTGCTTCTAGCATAACCCCTATTGGGGGATTGAGCCTGCAACCCAGGCATGTGCCTTTGACCAGAATCAAACCCAATACCTTTTAGTCCACAGGCCGATACTCAATCTACTGAGCCAAACTGGCTAGGGCAATAGTAACTTTTAGACATTCTGTTTTTTAAATAATAAAAGTTTTTATTTAAATGAAATCTCAGTATAAGGAAGAGATGAAGGTTCTGATTGAAAGAAGGGCCATATTTCAGGAGACACATGAGCTCTGTTCTCTCAGCTTCCACTGTTCTTTTTGTAGGAGAATTTCAATCATTCCCACAGAGACCTAGTACTTCAAGGAACACAGCTTTGAAATGTAGTGGCCCAGGACACTGAGGTACCATCTAGAATCTGGAAGACGCATAGAGCTAAAATCAACACCCTTAGTGTGGCAGAGAACAGGGGTTTGGAGTTTGATAGACATAGTTTTAAATACAGTTCTCAAGGTGTGAGTTGTGGCTTTGGGGCAGAGGCTGCTTTCTGGGCTGAAGGTTTCTGTACTTTCTCTTATGGTAAAGGTTCCAGGGAAGTACCTTTAAGTGTTTTCCTAAATATAAAATGAGGCCTTCATAAAATTTCTCCCAACTGCTTTTTCCAATGTTAGTTTCTTCTGCTTCTGAACACTTGGGACTGATATTTAGCAGGTATGATTTGGCAGAAATGTCTCAATTATTTAAGGTTGGCACTCACACTGACTGAATGTACCTGTGTCATATTGATTTGAACATTTTGAGCATCATT
This sequence comes from Lasiurus cinereus, assembly GCA_011751065.1. Taxonomy (NCBI): domain Eukaryota; kingdom Metazoa; phylum Chordata; class Mammalia; order Chiroptera; family Vespertilionidae; genus Lasiurus; species Lasiurus cinereus. Next base: position 23,368,210 of record JAAGEH010000043.1, on the reverse strand, counting down.
CCAGCCAATGGGGGATTAATGAATATGAAACGGTGAGTACAGATGCTATGTCAGGCATGTGCTAATATGATATATACATAACTCAGATTATTTTTGCATGTTAGTACCATTTTATAGATGTGGAAACTCTAGTTAGATCTTTCTAAAGTTTTACAGCTAAGAAGTGACAGTGCTAGAATTTAAACCCAAATTTTTCTTACTCAAAATTATTTGATTTTTTCACTAAACCATATTCTCTCTGTCAGCATAGATATTTCATAATGAAGAAGGCTGAAACAAATTGAAATAAGATGGTCTATTATATAGTACTAGAGGCCCAGTGCACAAAATTCGTGCACTGGGGTGTGTGTCCCTCAACCCAGCCTGCACCCTCTCCAATCTGGGACCCATCGAAGGATGTCCAACTGTCTGTTTAGGCCCAATCTTACCTGCTAAATGCATCTAATCATGCTGAATTTCATGTGTTTAAAGCTGGTATCCTACCTGGTAGGATCGGACCTAAACGAGCAGACGGACATCACTCTCAAAATCCAGGACTGCTGGCTCTCAACTGCTCACCTGTCTGCCTTCCTGATTGCCTCTGTTTCTGCCTGCCAACCTGATCACACCATAACCACTCCTCTGCCAGCCTGATTGATGCCTAACTGCTCTTCTGCCAGCATATTTGCCCATAACTGCCCTCTCTTGCAGGCCTGGTCATTCCTAACTGCCCTCCCCTGGAGGCCTAGTCCCCCAACTGCTCTCCCCTGCAGGCCTGGGTCCCCCCCAACTGCCCTTCCCTGCAGGCCCAGTCACCTGCCCCCAACTTCCCTTCTCTGCTGGCCTGGTCACCCCTCACTGCCCTCTCCTGCAGGCTTGATTACCCCCAGCTGCCTTCCCTTGCAGGCCTGGTCCCTCCCAACTGCCCTCCCATGCTGGCCTGATTGCCTACAACTTCTCTCCTTTGCAGGCCTTGTCCCTTCCAACTGCCCTCCCTTGCTGGCCATCTTGTGGCAGCCATCTTTGACCACATGGGGGTAGCCATCTTGTGTGTTGGAGGGATAGTCAATTTGCATATAATCTTATATTAGATAGTATTTAGGAAAAATGTCTGCTAAATGCATCTAATAATGCTGAATTTCAAAAGCTTTTAAAGCTGCTATCCAAGAAAGTTGGAAAAAGATAAGCAAAAACTGATTGTACAAGCATGGTAAGATTTTTTTTTGTGTGTGTGTGTGTATTAATTCAAACAGGCTTAAAATACACAGTGTCAAAGGCTTAACAAGAGCAGTAAGAAAATGGTCTTGGTAATTTGTTGATTTAACTAGCTTTTGCAACATTAAGTGGGATGAAGATACAGACCTTATCTAAAATGGTAAGGGAGTCTAAAAAAGATCTATTATTAGTTTTAAATATTGGCTTAGTGACAAGGATATAAATATTTTTTTGTGTCTGTGCATTCATAGAGCATTGGTTTTATGGTTAGCAGCTTATCTGCCTTTTAGCTAAATAGACTTCATAATTTTAATTGTGTGTCCAAATAATATTGTGTGGTAAAATGATCTCCCATTAAAATGTCTGAAAGTTTCAATGGGAAAACACGCACACACACACACACACACACACACACACACACACACAAAAGGACCATATGTAATACTTTCAAGAATAAAGGTAAATGCAAAAAAAACAGTCTGCAAGTTATTTTCTTGTTCCTGATGGCTAAGGATAAGGATGAGCATTATCTAGAGCAAAGAAGAATATTAACTCTTATAGACTTTCTGCTTAGCTGAACATATGATCTTTAGGGTTTTTTTTATTATTATTAAAAGAAATGCAACCATCTTTCATAAATGGAGTTTTTAGAAAAAATTTAATCTCTGGCTACCTTCTTTGATTCGTTCACACTAAAATGGACATTTTAAAAGACTAAAAATATTTTATTTGGAGACATGAGATGATCTATTTGTATTTAATTGAATTCCTGGGGATGTTTTGTTTTGTTACAGACAAGAGAAGCCTAGCATCATTTTACACAGGCAATAGGATCAGTGTATTTGGTCAAATGCACTGAATTTGTTAAACTGGATTAAGATTCTTTATCATTGATAAAGGTCTTGTTACATCAGCATAATCAAAGATATTGCTAGTTTCCTTTCTTGAATTAATATCTACCCACCACCAGAATTGCAAGATTACATGAAAGTTTTCTCTCAATTAAAATCTTATTTACAATACACACACATACACACATACAACACACACACACACACACACACACACACACACACACACCTTTGGATTTTGGAAATCTCAAAGATGGTAGCACATATAATCCTCTTAGTTCTCACATGAGTCTAAAGACTCTAATTCCTCTTGCTTATCCAGTTTATTTCCTGTATTACTTTCAGATTTTTTTCTGTGCTCTTTTGGCATTTAGATTGGAAAAAAAATCCTCTTTGGAAAGATATATGAATTCTTATATTATGGTAGGAATAAACACTCATCAGATTATCACATACAGTAGCAAGACATCCTGGGGAACTAGATAGAGTTCAAGGAGTTTTCTCACCCCCAACCACTGAGCTCTTCAAAGGAATCCTGCATGTTATTCGCAATGCAAAGAATATGCTCATGATTTAGCATATTTCAACATAGACTCTGGTAAAAACCTGCAAGCCATGTTCCCTTGTTTATCCGAGATGATAAGAAAGTCTTTCCTGCTTATTTTTGACTGTTTCTAGTTCTTTTTTTGTTGTTTTTAATCCTCACCCAAAAATATTTTTTCTATTGATTTTTTGATAGAGTGGAAGTGGGGGGAGAGACCGAGAAGGAGAAACATCCATGTAAGAGATGAAGCATAGTAATTCCTCCTTTGGAAAACTGCTATTTGAACTACTCTGTTATTCTTAGACAGTCTTATTCTGTAGGTCAACTCTGGTTTTTTTTTTTTTTTGTGTGTGTGTTTTAGATAGTCCCTTATTCTGTAAAATAACTGTTTTAGTTTGAATAATAGAAAAAGATAAAAAAAAAATAGCTGTCTGACCTTGCAAGCTAGCCATCTGACATAACAGGCTAATACTGACACTGATAATAATTCCCATATTCTTATGCCAAGTATTGGTTCATTATGTATTCAAGGTTACAAACTGTCTGTAACAATAACCTACATAGACCTCTTTGTGAAATCTGTAGACAAAGAAGCTCAAAAATCTCTCTATATCAGAGCTCAGAGATTTGGGGAACGCCTCCCTCTGGGCCCTCGCAAATAAAAACTCCTAATTAATTGGCTCATTCAGGAGTCTCCCTCCTATCTATCTCACTGATTTACGATATAACAGAGAGACACATTGATTGGTTGCCTCCCATCAAGTCTGTAACTGAGGTACGTGTCCTTGACTGAAATCGAACCTGGGACCCTTCGGTCCTAGGGCTGATACTCCAACCACTGAGCCAAACCAGCTAGGACCTTTCTCTACTTCTAAATCCTTTGCTCAGCTCCTTTAGTTCAGGCAACTAATGCAGGGAAATGCTAAGACAGTTAGCATCCCCCAAAGGTCTAATGGTGACCTTTACTTTTTTATGTTGATGGATATTTCATGTGTATGATTTTTAAAATCTGCAATGCTCTTGATGAGCTCATATTCCCAAACCAATTAAAATTGGCATTCCCACAATAAGAGGTCTTTATTAGTAAAATTCGGCTTGTCACAAAAATAATTGATGTTCATTATGCTCACTTAAAGGCTTCTAAAAATTCCCAAGTACCATCTGAACCTTCAGAAAAATTAAATTGAGTTCAAAAGAGATACATGTCTATTATTTAACTTTGAATCTATCTCTTTATTCTATATGATTATACTTTATTCAATTTTATATTTAATTCACTATATATTCACTTCTATATCATCCCACATAATGGCAAAAGTACTGAATTGAATTTAGGCTATGTATGATATAGTCTATATGGTAAAGGGGAACTAATGCTTCTTGAAATCCTGTTATATTTGAAACGCAGGTATTGTCTTAAATAAACATGGTAATTTGTAACAGTTTTAGATGTACAGAAAAGTTGTGACTATAGTACAGAAAGTTCCCATATATTTCATATCCAGTTTTCCCTATTATTAACTTCTTACATTAGTATGGTACATTTGACACAGTTAATGAACCTATATATTATTAATAATTAGAAACCATGGTTTACATTAGGGTTTATCTGCTGTACAGTTCTATGGGTTCTGATAAATGTACAATGACATGCACCCATTCTTACAGTATCAGACAAATACTTTCACTGCCCTAAAGATTCCTTGTACTCCATCTCTTCCTCTTTCCCTAACTTTCTCTGAACCTCTGGTAGCCACTGATCATTTTATTGTCTTTATATTTTGACTTTTCCAGAGTATCACATGGGGGAAATTGTGCAGTATGTAGCCTTTTCAGACTGGCCTCTATCACTCAGAAATATGCACCTACGTTTTCTCCATGTCTCTTTGTAGGTTGATAGCTCATTTCTTTTTTAACACTGAGTAATATCCTACTGTATATAAGCACTACAGTTATCCATTGACCTATTGAAAAACAACTTGGGTGCTTCCAAGTCTGGTCAATTATGAATAAAGCTGCTTTAGATATTTTTTCAATGTCCACAAAAAGACTTGATGGGATTTTTATTTGGATTGTATTGAATCTATAAAAGAAGTTGTGAGTTTTTCTATCCATACACACAAAGTATCTTTCCATTTATTTAGATAATTGATTTTTCCATCAGAGTTTTTACTTTTCCTCATATATATCTTGATTATATTTTGTTAGATTTATACTTAATTATTTTATTGGGGGGCTAAAGTAAATGATGCTGTATTTTATAATTTTAAATTCCAATTACTGGTTGCTGTTATATAGGAAAGTAATGGACATTATATATTAACCTTGTATCTTGCAATATTATTAGAATCACTAATTAGTTTCAGAAATTTTTGATTCTTTAGAACTTTCTACATAATCAATCGTGTCACCTGAAAAATAAAAGACAGTTATAGTTTTTACTTCCCAATTAGTATTCCCTTTCTGGTCTTATTGCGCTAGAATTTCAAGTATGATGTTGATTAGAAGTGGTGAGATAGTACACCTTTGTTTTTTCCTCGTCCCTGGTGGAAAGACAAGCTCCAAGTTTCTTATAACGAACTATGATATTAGCTAGATGACTTTTTAAAATATATTTTATTGATTTTTTACAGAGAGAAAGGGAGAGGGATAGAGAGTCAGAAACATCAATGAGAGAGAAACATCAATCAGCTGTCCCTTGCATACCCCCTACTGGGGATGTGCCTGCAACCAAGATACATGCCCTTGACCAGAATCAAACCGCAAGCCAATGCTCTATCCATGGAGTCAAACATGTTAGGGCAGCTAGAGTACTTTTATAGAGGTTCTTTATTAAGTTGAGGAAGCTTCCCTGTCTGGTTGCTGAGTTTTAAGTCACAAATGGGTATTAAACTTTATCACATGCTTTTTTGTCACCTGTTTATGTGATCAGATGATTTTAATTCTGTAGCCTGTTGATTTGATGAATTATGTTAATTAATTTTCCAATATTGCACCAGCATTGTATATAGGTTGTGGTGCAGAACTAATTTTATAATTTGTTGGATTTGAATTGCTAATATTTTGTTGAGGATTTTTGCATCTATGTTCATGAGAAGTACTAGTCATGAAATTCTTTTAAATGTCTTTCATGGCAGGTCTGCTGGTAATAAATTCCCTCAGTTTTAGTTTGAGAAACTCTAAGTTTTGAAAGATAATTTAATGAGTTATAAAATTCTATTTTGGATATAGTTTCTTTTTCTTTCAATACTTTAACTATTTCACTCCACGCTGATTTATTTCTAATTTTTCTATTTTATTTAGTGTTCTGCAGGTTGAATAATATACACCTAAGAGTGTGTGTGTGTGTGTGTGTGTGTGTGTGTGTGTGTGTGTGTATGTGTTGCTATTTCTCATCCTTGATGTCCTCTGAACTTCCTGACTGTGTAGTTTGGTGTCTATCATTAATTTTCTAAAAGTTCTCATCCATTAGTACTTCCAATATTTTATCTTACCTTTGGGAACCTATTGGAGTTCATGGAAGCACAGCCCATGAAAGTATGGGGACGATTGTAAGGCTGAAGCCACTAGGAGATTCTCACTCTCAGATCGTCCATACTCAACCTTCAGCAATTCATCAAAAGTACCATTTCAGTATTTCTACTATATATATAGCCCTACTGGATTCTGCTCCAGATAAGCTGAGCTTATGTGTAGTCTCTCAGGAAGTACCTATGTCTCTAGATTTGGGGGTGAAGGTTTGTTAGCAACCTCAATTATCCAGTGGGGTCCAAGAAAAGTAATTGATTTTTAGTTTGTCCAACTTTTTCTTGTTTCAAGAAAAAGAACTTGCAAGTTCTTTACACATAGGAACTAAAATTGAATAACAGCATTTTTTAAAATATACTTTTTTTCATTTAAGCTTTACATTAGTATTAAAATATTGGGAAGTACTTTGACAGACACCATCCAATTAGTTACACAGAAAAGTAGCCAGGGTTTAAATTGAGACCATCGGAATTCAAAGTATTCTGTCATCTCATTACCATTTGCTGCTTTTGCACATTTCTTCCACTGCTCCTTGTGATTACCAATGGTGGATCATTAAGCACTGGTATAAATAAATTCAAAAGGCAGTGGCTTAACTGGGGCACCTGAAACCTGCAATTATTTTCGAGCTGAAAATAATTTGATCCAGTAAATACTATTCAAGGAAAGGTCAAATCATTCCCCCACTGTACTTAGTGATGGATATTACAGTTCAAGGGCTTTCACATGGGGAGTTTGTAATGTGGTCATTGACCTTGTGCATCGGCACCTACATTATAAAGGAGTAAATTTACTCTATAACTGAAAACTCACAAACATTGCAATAGGTCAACACCATATATTGCACATCTATTAAAGGCCAACAAAAGCAAATGATATTGTATTTCAGGCCAAGAGAAAATAGCAATCAAAATGAAATACTGATTCTCCAGGTAATCTTTTGAAACATTCCATTAGTCCCCATAAGAACAAAAATGTACACTACTATTATAATTTAGAATCACCAATTTTAGGGATCTTATTATTATAAGTCTCAATGCAAGCAAAATACATATTATCATCCACACTTTGCAAATAAAGAAAGTAGAGAGGATAACTAATTTGCCTGAGTCATAGATTTTAAGTGTCTGAGTGCCAAGAATTGACCTGGGGTTCTTATTAACAAAGTCAATTTTCCTTCTACAAAATTAAGCTACAGAAAACTTGATTTGCATTTGTTTTTTATGGTAGAACTGCACAAGTGAAATTTAGGGGAGAGGGAAAAGTTGGCTAACATTGATAAAGTGATGACCTATACACCTTATAACTCCTTTCACTGGCACTCTTCAGATAGATTTTCTCTGAGGATATTGTGTAGGCAATGACAAAAGTCAGTTTCTAGCTTTGGCAAAAATAAATGCATAGCTACCTTGCAGCAAAGACCAGCCTCCCACCCACTGTTACTCACGAGTACCCTGGGAGTATACTTATGTTATTTGTCAGAATGAATGTTGTATTTCCTTATGCATATGTGGTCCTGCAAAAAACAAAAATGTGGTTTTTAGTCAGTTTGGGAAATTCTTTTTATTTACATGATAAACTGGATCTCTTTTGTGTACCCCTTTGCATGATCAGTGCTGTGTCAATGCTGATTTTCATTATAAAGTTGTTCCATACAAACCAATAGAATTGATCATGTAGGCCAACAGTAAAAACAGTTTTACTAATCCTGTTGTAATATGTATGATTCCCTGACTTTAAATTTAACTTTAAGTATAATTATTGTTATTTTGAAATAATAATAATTATTATGTAATTTCCATTAAGTCATGAGAATTCTAGTCCCTAGTATATACTTGCAAAAGAGATCTAAGGCAGGAAGATATAACTGTCTGCCCAATTTCATGTTTAGTGTCATTGGGAAGTTAACTGCCTAGAAGTATCTTTTACTAGCCTGTTTAAGTATGAGTTTTCTAACATTGAAGGTTAATCTGCTGATTCATCAAGAATTTACTATCGGAATATTTAATAATTATTTTGTATTTAGTGAGAGCCTACTCTATTAAAGTATTTCAATTAGTGTGAAGAAGTGGAGATTATAAAGATATAGAGATAAGACATGGAAATGAATTCATTATAAGGCAGCATGTGATTAAACTCTTTAATCTACATTGTTTTTCATTTAAAAAAACATTTAGACATCGCTGAGAAATTTTTTAAGTTTAGAGTCACTGACAATATAATTTATAAATTCAATTTGCCTCTAAGAAGACTGGCTTGTAATAATTAGAAAAAGATACTAAGATATCTGTCATGATACAGATATGACCTAAGGGCCACTTATCCAGGAGAAAAGAATTCTATTTGAAAAGACTAGGCTCAAATGGTTTCTGAAGAAAGTGGGATTTTAGCTGGGCTTTGTGAGAAGACAATGGAGAAGAATCAAAGCTGTGTTTAAATGGAATAAGAACACATGGGCTTTGGTTTAATCCTACCATGCTCGAACAGGTCCCTTAGTTGCTCTGCAGCTTAATTTTCTTATTTATAGAGAAGGGGAGTTAAGGTAAACTGGTAGTAAAAATTAGGTACATAGTTGCTACCACTGTCTCTTTTGTTTTCGTGACAGATATCACTAATCAAGCATGCCACTCTTGACAGAAAAGCCTAGAGAAAACCTCAAAATCCTTTCAAAAATAGCAGGTGGAGAGAAATAATCTTATGGAATTGACAAAAAAAATTGCTAGAGATAAAAAGTCAATTTAGCAAAGCTGTGGATACAAATACAATTCATTTATATTTCTATATTCTAACAATTAAATATTACAATATGAAATTAAAAATGCAATAGGTTACCTCAGCATAACCCTACAAACTCTATATCCTAGTCCATGCTCAGTACATTTAGTCTTTAATTTTAACCATTTTAACAGATGTATATCAATATCTTATTTTATTTATCTAAAAATGATTTATGTTTACTACTTTTTATATGCTCACAATATTTTTTTTTTGTTCAGACCTTTTAGTATATTTTGTTGGGTGTTTATATTATTGGGTTTCAGAATTCTTTTGTATATTCTTTTCTCAGATGGATGATTTGCAAGTGCTTTCTCAAAAATGTGCTGTACTCTCATTTTCTTAAGACTGTTTTTAGAAGCTCAAAAATTATTAATTTTGAAGTGAGTCAAATTTAGCAAATTATTTTATATATCATAATTTGGTGTTAAATCTAAGAAAAAAAATGTTAAATCTATATCACAAAAATTTTCTCCTATATGTTCTCTAGAAGTATTAGTTTTAGGTTCTTTATTAGTCTTTTGTTAATTTTTGCTTATGGTATGAGATATGGGATGTCATCTTTTCTAGTAGAGTTTGTTAAAAATACTATAATATTTCCCACAAATGACCTTTGCAACTTTAGCAAAACCCAATCGACCATAATGTGTTTTTCTGAAATTCATTCTATTTCATTGAACTCCATTCTATTTGTTCTTCTCTTTCAAAGTGGTCTATTTTACATCCTTTGCATTTGAATTTTATGATCAGCTCATCAATTTTTACAAAAGCACCTACTCAGGTTTTTATTGAGATTGCATTGAATCTACAGATCTATTAGGACAAATTTGGCATCTTAACAATATTGATTCTTTCTATGAACAAAGTATATCTATAATTTTACTTAAGTAATTTATCTCCAAAAATTTTACAGTTGTCAGTATACATGTTATGCACAACTTTTGTTAGATTTATCCTAAAGTCTTTCACATTTTTGGCACTATCATAAATTATTAGCATCAGATATATAAATATATGTTATATGACACTTAAATTTCAATTTTTAAATGTTCTTTGCTAGCATATATATATACACACACAGTGGTACCTCAAGATATGAGTGCCCTAACATACGAGATTTTTGAGATATCAGCCGTGGAGCGAGTGATTTTTGCTTTGAAATACGAGCAACTTTTGAGATAGGAATAATCGAGCGGATTGGCCGGCTGCACACAACCCACCAGTTTACCACGACTTGAGTGTCTCATAGTTTCCCACACCTCAAGGTTACGGAACGAATTAAACTCGTATCTCGAGGTACCACTGTATATATATATTTCATTATATATATCATTATATATGTAATCATTATATAAAATCATTATATATATTTACCTTTTGTTTGTTTTTGCAGATTAAGTTAATTACCTCTGTCTGTAAATGATCATATCTGCAAATAAAGACAGTTTTACTCCTTCCTTCCTAATCAAGTGTCTGTTATTTCTGTTTCTTACCTGACTATGATGACTAGAAATGCCAGTACTTGCTAACTAGAAGTGCTAAGAGACATTTCCACCCTTCATTCCCTATTTTAAAAAGTTGGTCAAGGGTCTCCTCACTTGCATTGTTCATAGGCCAGAGTGGCTCAGTGATTGAGTACCAACCCATGAAGAAAGAGGTCACCAGATAGATTCCCAGTCAGGGCACATGCCCATGTTGCTTGCTTGATTCCCAGTGTGGGGCGTGCAGGATGCAGCCAATCATTGATTCTCTCTCATCATTGATCTTTTCTCTCTCTCCCTTCTGCTCTGAAATCAATAAAAGAAATATATTAAAAATAAATTTTAAAAATTATGTCATGCTCCTTGTCTTTATTTCCTTTTCACATCATGTCTTGGCTCACTCAATACAATGGGCTCTCCCTGTACTACCACCTGTAAACTACCTACAGGCATTGAGCTAAGGAAATAATAGGGTTTCCCTCATTTGTTTATTATACATCAGGGATCGCTGTCCCTTTTCATCTAATGTCCAGTAACTTGGGAGCAATTTTTTCACATATATTTTGCCCAGTTTTTAAGTAGTTTTAAGTAGGAGGGTAAGTTTAGTTCCTGTTACTTGGCAAGTAGTGGAAGTTTATTACATTATTAATTACTGCAGTATTAAATGACTGCCTAACATGGTCTTATTAAGAGAAAGTTGAGCCTTAATTAAATTAAAGGAAGAGGAGAATATTCCATATTCCAGACAGAGGGAAGGCCCCAGACTAGGAATGACCTTCTGCATTTCGAGAATACCCAAAAGCTAATGTTGCCTAAACAGAGTGAATGAGGGGAGAGAGTAGCTGTGAATAATTTTTTAAAAAGACAAGAAAGAGCTAGGTGATATAGGACTCTAAGAACTTTAAATCATTTTCTAATCATTCTGTCACATTATGGTTCTCATCAGGGAAATGATCTGATTGCATATCCATTTTTAAAATAGCACCTTAAGCATTGTTGGGGAAATTGACTCTAGGAGGCAGGAGTAGAAATAAGGATGAGATTTAGGAATTGTAATAATCCAAGTAAGAAAGACGATAGGTTTTATTAGTGTTAGCAGTGGAAAGTGATGAGTAGTGGTCAGATTTACAATATATCTTATTGATAAAGACTAAAAGAATATTTAAAGAACTGCAAACCAGGTATAAGGAAAATAGATAAAGCAAAACAACTCTTGGATTTGGGATTGTAGCAATAGTATCATTCATTCAAATTAAGTTGAAGGGAGAAAACACTTTAAAAGGTGAATCAAATAGAGAGTTTAATTTTGGAAATGCTCATTTTGAAATGATTGGCATCCAGGTGAAAATTCAATTAGCCTCTTAGAATCTAAGGATAATCTTCTGCAAATTAATGTTCTATTGTAGCAGAGAAAACTCTCTTCATTCAACAAACGGTTTGGGTTGCCTCTTCCTTCCACTATTAACCATGTTTCCTCAGAAGCATACACTGAGATTGTCTCCAGGTCACACTGTAATCTTCCACCATATTTCTTTATGCTGTTCACTGTGTAGTACTCAGACCTTTTACTCTGTTAGAAAAGTCTCATATTGTTCATATCACCCTCTCGAAAAAAGTAACTCTTGGGAAGAACTCTATAGTGAGCATCATTCTTTTCAGATAATAAAACTGTATAACCACTTCCACCAAAGCCCCAAGGTCTGAAATAAGACTCACAAGAAAGAAGTCTTGATTTCCTTAAGGAAATCTATCGGAATCTGAAAACCAATCAGCATCTCCTTAGTGTCATGTACATGGATTTTACCACATTATTTGGCCCTTATTCCTATGTAACTCTGAATCTGTGTAAAATTTCTATTCATCGCAATAAAATTGAGCAATTCAAGGGTGGATTTCTGCCTTATTACCTTTTCCTGCTGTGCTAGATTCTTGAAAAATTACAAGTAAGAGTTTAGTAATTAGGAAATTCATAAGAAGATTCCACAGTACAAGATTAGAGAAGAATTTGTTACTGCTCTGTGCTAATGACAGATTTAATAGTCAAATATTAATAACAGCAATAATCATTATATTCTACATAGCAAATCTATTTACATTTCTAATACATTCACATCAATCATCACATCCTTTCTTTCTACAACAGATGGTCTCATTTGCTGGGTATTTTCACCTTAAATTCCCTTAATACATTTCTCTTAAATTTTATTTAGGATAAATATCTCCTAAAATGGCAATGACCACCATATATCATTTGATGCATTTAAACTGAGAAAAAAGAAAATGTTCACCTCAAAATAGTGCAGCATGACAAATCTGAGGCTAAATTCAGATAATAATTTTAGGCTAAGTCTAACTAAATTGTTAAAGAGTTAAAAAATACTTGTCATAAGTCAAGTTAGTTTGGTATAATTTGATGATGTAATGTGGGCATCCAGATGGCTCATGAAAATACTTTTCTATATTTATGTGGCCAGCATTACACAACATAGAGTTAATTTATTAGATGAAATGTCAGCCTTCCTAATTTAAACAGTTTCCCCTGTTTATATTTTTTCCACATCTGTACCCATTCATCATCATCATTTTTAATCTCACAGTTCAATCGATGCTTGAGTAGAGAGTGTTGGTGGCTTCAGTTCTTTATCCCATTGTGGTTTTGTGGTGGGTGGGGTTGGGAGACAGACTATTTAATCTATCTGTCTGTTGGGATCAAAAGAGCTTTTATCTCTTAGACTGATTAAAGAACCTTCTTCTTGATCTACAGTTGAACTAAATATACTTAATTTTCTCTAGATGAGTATTATTTACATACACACATACACATACACAAAAATAACACAGAAATGATAAGGTCAAATAGAAGGATTTTTTAATGCTGCTTATCATTCCCCACAGATGCATAGTTGAAAGTCACTCACCACAAAGAAAGTAAAGCATTAATAGCTTCTCATATTCTAGAATAGTAAAATGGCATTATGTGATGCTGCTAACAAAGGCACATTCTTCAGGAAGCCAATGTTCATGGACCAGGTGGGTTTATATGTTTTACCAACTTGGAATTTATCTACTTTTGAAAGTTGCCACAAGATTATTTATTTCTAATCATGATTTTTGGTGGCCATATTCTATGTACTCTGATTTCCTATTTAACTCCCTTTGGATACAGATTAGACTTGTTCCTTCTTAATCTGCTGTATCCTGCTCTGAGTATAAGCTATGCTACTTTGGTAGAGAAAAAAAAAACTGAAAAGTGGCATTTGATGGATTTTTTTGTTAACACCCAACACTCTTTATATCCCTACCAGTAGTTGGCCTATGCAGGAGAATGTTCATATGATATATTTCTGACCAATGAAGCTTCATGAATAACTCTCACTGAAGTGGGAGTTAATTTGGGGAAAGTCTCGCTCATTCCCAAGAGATAGCTACAGAAAGAGGCTGCCCCACTCTTCACCTCGTTGTGGCCCTCTCTGAGTGTAACTCTACCAGTGCTGAAGCCATTGGGGAAGAAATCTTCCAAAGGTGAAAGAATAAAAACATAGAAAAACATAGGGTTTTAATAATCCTATTGATCCACTGATAATATTATTTCGGAGCTCACACTATTTCTGCTATTTAAATTAAATGAGGGTTATACATTTCTTTATTGTTTTCCTGTATTTTGAAAGAGTATTTTTCTTGATGAGAGTAGAAGAATCCTAATTAATACAAAATATTAAGGTTTTCAATTAGAGACGCTGCCTACCAGGGATCCTTTTATGATGAAGTCCAGGGTTTCTAACAGATGCTTTAATAGGAAAGCATTAGTGGGAACAGTAAGTTTCCCTTTTCCCCATTTATATCAGAATTCTTAAAATTAATTTCTTATATGTCTGGGCTCCTGTGATATTAATAGATATATTCTTCAGAGAGTGAAAGTCTGAATCTTTCTATTTGAATGAAGGAAGCACTAATCAAATGGAACTTTTATCACACACACACCTGATCCTACTTGTCTAGTGTGAATACCAGTCAGAAGAAATAAAGTCATGACATTTTATGGATAAATTATGTCTCCAAAAGTTGTTGAATGAACTGAAGAATGGCTGTGCAAAAGCAAATTTAGATCGATCAATACCTTGGTGTGTAACACTTTCCTGATGTAGTCTCTCTTGTATCTGTCTGTGCTGGCTAGACCTCAGAGAATGCTGCTGAAAACCTACTTACCAAAATAGAAATTAGGACATTCCCATCATCCTAAGGATAGAAATGAAAAAAAGACAATAGTTGGAGATTGGAAGATTTGGTAGCATATTTTATTTTAGTTTTTAACTAACAGATTAGGTATTTTTCTCTTTAATAATTAATATTATTGATAACAATATCATCATGCCTTCTTACAGAATAGTTTATTACATTGGTTAATAGAGATTTTAATATCCTCTATACTGTATTTAAAATGTGACTCCTCTATTCATTAGTGTTATTATATGCTACACCATTATATTAGATGTTATATGGTAAATCATATATCACATCCTATCTAATAAAAGAGTAATATTCAAATTGACCATACCTCCACTATACCCATAAGCCATGCCCACCAGCCAATCAGGAACAAGTATCTAATTAACCTAAGCAAGATGGCTGTGGCTATGGAGAGAACAGGAGGCTTGGGTTTCCCAGTAATGGAGGAAGCCAAGCTTTCCTCCTGCTCTGGCCAGCCCAGGCCTCCACTCAAGGCTACAAAATTTCAATTATAGAAGATAAATAAATCCCAACAAAAATGGTTGCAGCCATGGAGCTGGAGAGAGCAGGAGGCTTGAGTTGCCCCCCATGATGGAGGAAGCCAAGCTTCTACAGCCCTGGCCTGCCTTGACCTCTACCTAAGGCTACACAGTTTCAATTATAGAAGATAAATAAATCCTAGATACAAGGGCCTCTGCTTGTTCACCAGGGGGTGTGGCTGGCCTGCAAACCCCCACAGGCTCCTTGCCCAGGCCACTCCATGCCCCAAAGGAACCCTTACCCTGATGTGGGACACCTTTCAGGGCAAACCAGCCAGCCCCCACCCATGCATCAGGCCTCTATCAAGCTAACCAAATAATAATATGCAAATTGACCATCACTCCAACACACAAGATGGCTTGCTTCCATGTGGACACAAGATGGCCACCACAAGATAGCCAGCAGGGGAAGGCAGTTGGGAGGGAGCAGGCCTTCAAGGGAGGGCAGTTGGGGGAACTCAGGCATGCAGGGGAGAGCAGTTGGGGGAGACAGTTATGGGTGAGCAGGCCTACAGGGGAGGGCAGTTAGGGGTGACCAGGTCTGCAGGGGAGGGCAATTAGGGGCAAACAGGCTGGCAGGGGAGCAGTTAGGCATCAATCAGACTGGCAGGGGAGTGGTTAGGGGTTGATCAGGCTGGCAGGCAGAAGCCATTAGGGGCAATCAGAAAGGCAGGCAGACATGCTAGTAGTTGGGAGCCAGCATTCCTGGGTTGTGAGAAGGATGTCCAACTGCCCGTTTAGGCCCTGTCCCTGGGATATCCCTCGAGGGGTCCCAGATTGGAGAGGGTGCAGGCTGGTCTGAGGGATTAGATACACCCTCTGTGCACAAATTTCATGCATGGGGCCTCTAGTATGGTATATTGTTGGAGAATTCTGAGTTCTCATCATTTTCTGTGTAATATGGGGTAAGCCAGCTATTATAAATCTCATTTCTCTTATCTCTAAAAAAATGATGATAGTGGGCCACTTACTTATTGTAGCTGTTACAAGCGTCCTCAATAGTAATGTAAGAATATAAACAGTCAGTTATGTGCATAAGAAAAAAGTTGTACCTTTAGCACAATGCCTATTTGATTGAGACACAAAAAGCTTATTATTTGATTAGTGGCCTGGTGCATGAAATTTGTGCACCAGGGCAGAGGTCATCCCTTAGCCCAGCCTGCATCCATTCAGGCAGTATATTATATATCATATCATATCTAATAAACCCCTTGGGGATATCCCTCTTGCAATCTGAGATCGCTGGCTCCTAACCACTCACCTGCCTGCCTGCCTAATCACCCCTAACCACCTCTCTTCAGCCCCACCATCATGGCTTTGTCCCAAAGGTCTCCCAATCTAATTAGCATATTACCCTTTTATTAGTATAGATAGAGGCCTGGTGCACAGGTGAGGGCTGGCTGGTCTGCCCTGAAGGGTGTCCCCGATCTGGTTGGTGATCCCTTGGGGAGTAGGACCAGCCTGGGCGAGGGGCTGATGACCGTTTGCAGGCTGGCCACACCCCCATTGGGGTGAGAATCCTTGCTGGGGGTGTATGGCTGGCCTGGGTGAGGGGCTGAGGGCCATTTGGGGACAGGTTTGCAGGCCGGCCAAGCCCCTGGCTTTGAACAGAAGGTCTCCTCCAGAAGGTCTTCCAATCTAATTAGCATATTGTTCCTTTATTAGTATAGATGCATAAGCCAAATAGGCTATTTTATAAAATAGAGCACTGTACATGAAATAAGCAAAATACAGTAATCAAGTGACCTAAAGGAGGGGGCAATCAACTTGGTCTGAGGCAATGGAGGAAAATTCATTAAGAACTTAATATCTGAAAGGACTTAGTTCTTGAGCTGGATTTGGAAAACTTCTTTCACAGAGTTAACTTTTCCCTCATTGAAAATAAAGGATGCCACATATAAAAGCATGAAGAGAGCATGTTATGTGCAGAGAACCACAAGAAAGTCAGGGTAGCTAAAATCTAACAGTCCTGGGATTGGGATTGGGGTAGATTTGAAGGTCAGGTTTAGTGTAGATTCTAACAAAGTGTGAATCTAATGAGACCAACCCAGAAGACTCATGGGTGTTCTGATGAAGTACTTGGGCATATGCTGTAGGCCTGACTCATTATTGGAATGATACTGAGAGTTTGGAAACTATAAGAATCTTTGCTGAGGGATGAAGTGGGTGGTGAGACTCAGAGATATATCTGTACAACCAAGATATCCTCAGATTACAAAACCACTGATCTGCTGGAAAGGAAGCCACTGAAAGATTTTGACCAAGAAAATAACATGATCAGTTTTATATTTAAAAAAAAAAATCACTCAAGCATCTGTGTTGGGCAAGGCAGGAGGGAAGTACAAACTCGGGAATAGAATTCAGGGGATAGGAAAAACCTGGGTACTAGACAAGAAAATTGAAAGCAGCCAAAAAGCTGGCAGCTAGGGCTAAAGTTGCTAAGGGAGCGCTGACAGGGCTAAGGGAGGGGAGAGCAGTGGGAGATGAGGTTAGTGGTGCAACAGCATGTAAGGCAATGGAGGCCTGGTGGCCAAGAATAAGATCGTGATTTCCCTAGAAAGAGATAGGGAGCGCTGGAGGAATTTAAGCAAGAAAGTGACATGATCCATTGCTTGGAAATGGATTTTGACCTAATTGCGGGCAGTTTTATCAATGAGTGGCACTTTAGCAAAGGGTTCTTGGCTCAAGGGGAACGTTTCTTTAGCAACTGGGGCCTTGGGTAGAAAGCCAGAGTAGCTGGTACCTGACATCTTCATCAAAACTCCAGTTTGGAGAGCATGTTAATCAATTCAGATTAATAAAGACAAGGAAAGGTCTGATTTATTGGAAAACATTAAAGAAATCTGAAGGCAAATACCCTAGAGTAAGTAAAAGAAAGGAAGTTCTTAAAGCCAAAAAATCAGCTAGTGTTTTACTCAGGGAAAATAAGTAATGCTCTGGGATTACTGAAAGTCATCAAACAAACACAGAAAATTCTGCTTTATGTGTCTATAACTGGTTGAAGTAACATACCTCTTGGGTTTCCAAAAAGTCCCAGTTTTTTTTTTGTTTTCTTCTGTTTCATTCTCACCCCATAATATGTTTTTATTGAATAAGAAAGAGAGAGGAAGAGAGAGAGAGAGAGAGAGAGAGAGAGAGAGATGAATGTGAGAGAAAGATCAATAAGTAGCCTCCTGTATATGCCTTGACCTGGAATCAAACCTACAACTTAGCTAATTGCCCTGACTGGGAATTGAACCCATACCTTTTGGTGCATAGGACTATTCTCCAGCTAAATGAGCCACCAGGATGGGGCTAAAAGTCCCCTTAAGTACAGCGGTACCTCAAGATACAAGTGCCCTAACATACGAGATTTATGAGATACGAGCCATCCAGTGAGCAATTTTTGCTTTGAAATATGAGCAACATTTGAGATAGGAGTAATCGTGCTGATCGGCCAGCTGCACACGACCCACCAGTTTACCGCGACTCGAGCATCTCATAGTTTCCCACGCCTCAAGGTTATGGAACGAATTAAACCCGTATCTCAAGGTACCACTGTATTCAACATTATAGCCATGTGCCCATTTCTGAGTCCTTGTTTTGGGGGGATATATTCTGTTCCCAGTTTCATTTGGCCTTATATAAGTCATTTACATCCCAAGTTCATTAAAGTGAACAGAATTGGATTTGCAATTAGGCAGATCTTGTCCCAAGTTCTTGCACCTGACATTTGAACATATTTCTTAAACTCTTGGAAACCTAGGTTCCAATTTCAACATCCTATCTATAAAAGAGTAACATGCAAATTGATCATACCTCTGCTATATCCACAAGCCACACCCACTGGCCAATCAGGAGCAAGTATGCAAATTAACTCAACCAAGATGGCTACAACCATGGAGTGAGCAGGAGGCTTGTGTTTTCCCAGCAGTGGAGGAAGCCAAGTTTTCCGAACATCCTGGCCAGCCCTGGACTTCACTCAAGGCTGCAAAATTTCAATTATAGAATATAAATAAATCCCAACAAAAATGGCAGCAGCCGCCCTAGCTGGCTTGGCTCAGTGGATAGAGTGTCAGCCTGTGGACTGAAGGGTCCTGAGTTTGATTCTGGCCAAGGGCACATGCCTGGGTTGTGGGCTTGATCCCCAGTGGGGGGCATGCTGGAGGCAGCCAATCAATGATTCTCTCATCATTGATGTTTCTATTTCTTTCTCCTCCTCCCTTCCTCTCTAAAATCAATAAAGAAATATATATATTTTTAAAAATGGCAGCAGCCATGAATCTGGAGAGAGCAGGAGGTTTGAATTGCCCCCAGTGATGGAAGAAGACAAGCTTCCACATCTTTTGCCTGCCTTGGCCTCTGCTCAAGTCTACAAAGTTTCAATTATAAAAGATAAATAAATCCCAGATACCAGAACCTTCACTTGGGTTGGCAGGGGATATGCCTGGCCTGCAAACCACCACAGGCTCCTCACCCAGGCTGTCCCATGCCCCAAGGGAACCCACACTCTGATCTGGGACACCCTTCGGGGCAAACCAGCTGGCCCCCACCTGCGCACCAGGCTTCTATCCTCCTATCTAATAAAAGAGTAATATGCAATTTGACCATCACTCCAACACACAAAATGGCTGCTCCCATATGGTCAAAGATGGCTGCCCCCATGTGGACACAAGATAAATGTCACAAGACGACCAGCAGGGGAAGGAAGTTGGGAGGGACCAGGCCTGCAAGGGAGGGTAGTTGGGAGTAATCAAGCCTGCAGGGGAGGGCAGTTAGGGGTCACCAGGCCAGCAGAGGAGGGAAGTTGGGTGTGGGTGACTGGGCCTGCAGGGGAGAGCAGTTAGGGGCAAACAGTCTGGCAGGAGAGCAGTTAGGCATCAATCAGGCTGGCAGGGAAGTTGTTAGGGAGTGATCAGGCTGATAGACAGAAGTGGTTAGGGGCAATCAGGAAAGCAGGCAGGCAAGCGATTGGGAGCTAGCAGTCCTGGATTGTGAAAGGGATGTCGGACATCCCTCAAGGGTGCAAACGGGGCTGAGGGACACCACACACCCCCATACACAAATTTTGTGCACCAGGCCTGTAGTCTATTTATAAGGTCATTATAAGGATCAAAGAAGCTAAGTTAAATAATACTAGTATACCAGAATGGTGCCAGACACATAATAGGTCCTGTGTAAAAGCAAGTTGCCTTTCTCCAATTGATTTTCTTCATGATAATGATGGGAGAGATAAGGAAGTAGAACAGAAGTGTCCAGCATGCAGTCCCTGAACTGGCATTTTTCTTTTCTCCCTTCATGGCCAAGTTTTTAAACTGTTTATAGCATTCATTTCCAAACTAAAAGAAGGTTCAAAATCCTTCCTAACACATAACCTTGAGCTGCTTCTACCGGCTGCATGAATGTGACATTTGAGATGAAGTCTATTTGATATTCTTGATTATCTCTTAAGATTGCAGCCAAGACAATCTGAATCCATAACAAATAAAGCCTAAGTCCCAAAATCATACATCTGAGTGAAAGACAAATTTTTCAAGATTAAGAAGATACTGGTAATAAGATATAGCATGGAATAGCCTACTGCTGGACTATTTGGGGAAACCTAGAGAGTGGAGGTGAGATTGAAATTGTTTTCTGTGACAGGCAGATTTATGACCTGACAAAGTTGTCTATGTTTTAACTCCTAGAATCTGTGAATATACAACCTTACATGGAAAAGTGGATTTTTCAGCTGTGATTAAGGATATGGAAATGAGAATATTATCCTGGATTACGTGATATAATTATCCTGGATTATCTGTGAGGCCTTGCTCAGATCTTGATTTTAGCCTGTAATGCCCAATATCAAACTATTGATTACTACAACTGTAAAATAGTAAGTCTGTGTTATTGTGAGCCACCATGTTTATGGTAATTTGTTGCAGCAGCAACAGGAAACTAATACAATCCTTGAGAGAAGGGTTTGAATAGACAATAAAGAGAGATAATTTGGGTGACTGATAGGTAATGAACAAAGACTGAAATGTGAGAAAAAGCAAAGTAACCTTATTCATGGTAGGGAAGTACAGGTCATGACCCATTTGAAGAGGTGGGAGAGGCCCTAATTGGTTTGGCTCAGTGGCTAAGAGCATCGGCCTGTGGACTAAAGGGTCCCAGGTTTGATTCTGGTCAAGGGCATGTACCATGGTTGTAGGTACATCCTCAGTAGGGGGTGTACAGAAAGCAGCTGATCTATGTTTCTCTCTCATCAATATTTCTAACTCACTATCCCCCCCTTCCTCTCTGTAAAAATAATAAAATATATTTAAATGTAAAAAATAGAAAAGGGACAGGCTGATGACAAGAAGGAACACTACTCAGCTATAAGCAAAGATGACATACTGTCATTTGCAACAACATGGATGGACCTGAAAATATCATGCTAAACAAAATAAGTTGGACAGAAAAAATTAAAAGCCATATGATTTCACTCATATGTGAGATATAAAACTGAAAGCAACAAATGAACAAACTGAAAGCAACAAATGAACAAATTTTTTCTAGACCGGAACAAAAAATCTCATAGAAAGATAACAGTATAGTGGTTACCAGAAGGAAGGAAGGGTAGTAGGTACAAACAGGTAAGGGGGTCAAATATGTTGACAGAGGATGATTTGACTTTGGGCACACAATTCATATACACATGATGCCTCAAATAATGGTTCACTTAAACCTATATAATCAATCTTATTAATTATTGTCACCCAAATACATTTAATTAAAAAATAAAAATAATTAAAAATTATAAGTTGCAGGAGATAAAAGAAGAAGAAACCCAGCTCAGGAGTTAAGCCCTTAGACTGTCTGACAGCCTGAGTTTCAATTCTACCCCATAAGAATAGCAACCTGGCCTAGTAAGTCACTTGATAAGAGTATTATTATGATACACCAAGATTGCAGGTTTGATCCCCGATCAGGATACGTACAATAATCAATAAATAAATGCATATATAAATGGAACAACAAATCCACATTTCTCTCTCACTTTTCTCCCTCTCCCTTTAAAAGCAATCAATAAATAAAATAAAAATAACAATATTATCTACAGAAGGTCCTGGAATAATATTGTTTCATCATATTATTAATGAGATGGGAAGAAACTTAACTCTTGTTTATACCAATTGGTTTATGGTAAAATTGATTTTAATGTTAGTCATTTTACTTAAGGTCATAGAACCTAGTGATGATGTTCTATGTAAGGACTTACTGTATTTCATGAGGTTAAATGAAACAGGAGATGTACATTTTCTAGTACTGAATAATTTTTTCATAATGGAAGGTGTATTTTTATGAATGGAAGGCAAAGTTTGAACTGCCAGTTTACTAGATTATAGAAAGCTCTGAATACCAGAATGAGATTAGGAATCTACTTCCTACACATTGAATGACCATTGGATGAACTTGATCAGAAAGTAACTTCAAAACACAAAAATACTTCTGTGGTGGATTAATATGGGAAAGAAAAAGGACAGGAAAACCATCTCCTTAAGGGAAAGTTTGAGAGACAGGCTGATCTTCACATTCAATAGTAAACATTAGGTACATTTGCCCCAAGCATCCTGGATGACTCTAATGGCTTAATACAGGGACATGGTGTTGTCATGGGAATATCACCAGCTGAGGAGTGAGGAGTTTGAGGTTCCTAAAGCTGTTGGTTACTACTTTGAGCAAGCCCTAATATATGTGAATTTGGGTCCCCACTACTGAACTCAAATAACCCTTGTGGCTCAGCTTTTGCGGAGGCCACGCTATTTCCAAGTCATACTTCCCCTTGGGCTTATCTTCTCTGTGAACCTAAGGTCAAATGATTAATCTTCAGAAAACTGCAAGGATGAAACAGCTCTCCTGAAAGGCAAATTAATTCTAATTGCTATGAATTTCAATGCCTATTTAAGCCCTGCACTTACCAAATAATTAGGTCTTTTACAAATATGTGGAGACTAGCTAAAGGACATTAATAAGGAATAAATCAACATGGAAATACTGTATTTTGTATGCAATCCATGGTCCTGTCTGTGCTAAGCATCCTGTGCAGCATCATTTAGTCAGGGCCCTTTACCAAAAATAAGCCAGGGAAAGGGAACAACTTTTCTCCCACACTCTGCTTTTCAACTAGATTTTCACATTAATGCATCCAAACCATGAAAGTGTCACCTCCTCATTAAAATGGCACACTTATTAGTGCCATAAAATTATTCTCAAAAGGGAGAAAATCTCTGATAAAATTGCCCAAATAATGTATGAAAATCAGCAAAATATAAAAGACTTAAATAGTACTAGGTAAAAATATTTTCAATAATTAAGTAGAAACAGAATGCTTCCTGACTTTAACCAGTAAACCAGAGCCTTATCTACACTTCAGTACAGAGTGAGACACTGGAGACAATTTGAAGAAAAGTACTGTCATCAATAGTCAAGAGTCAACAGTTAGACACATATGACACCAGGGGTAGCTATTAAACCACCCTTATTTTTTAAAAAAAGTAAATAGATAATACAGCAATGGACAGTAAAGACTGCAGACATTCGCAGGTGTTATTTGCAGTGTTTGAGCATCACTGCATCCTCCAGCATTGTGAGATCACCTTGTTTTAGTGTCTAAATAAAAGAATACCAGTCCCCAATCTCACGTAATGTGGGAAGCCCAGCACCTTGCCAGGAGTTGGAGAATTCCTGAAGAGGGGAGAGTGGCATTTATATATGCCACAGGATTGTTCTAGTCTCCAGCTCAGTTCTTGACTTCTCTCAGATTGACCCTTTCACTCTGCCATAATCGAAGCTGCCCCAACACTCTCTCTTGTCTGTTTTGCTCTGAAATCTAAGCATATTGCCCTCTCCCACACTGTGCTTTCAAAATATTTGCTACATAAGTTGTCTAAATAGAGTTTAATGGAAGGCTGAGGGGAAACAAAGCAGAATTACAGAAACAATTAGGAAATATCTTAAAACTGAACATCAGATTAGTGTGTTCCTGTTTCACTCTCTGTAGCCATCACTTCTCACCATGTGGCGGAAGCCCTCTAACACATGTCTTATATTTTCTTTGTTCATAGACGGGAAACTTAAAATTCCTAGTACTTTATTAGGTAAGGTCATGTAACTCCTCTACACAAAAGTTCAGGAGCTGCTATTACCTCATAAAT
The DNA here is from genome assembly GCA_011751065.1 of Lasiurus cinereus. Taxonomy (NCBI): domain Eukaryota; kingdom Metazoa; phylum Chordata; class Mammalia; order Chiroptera; family Vespertilionidae; genus Lasiurus; species Lasiurus cinereus. The sequence goes on along the minus strand of JAAGEH010000043.1, from coordinate 23,343,910 downwards.
ACTAGTATGCCCAAGTAATGACTTCTCTTAAACAAAAGTGCCATCTAACCTGAGGTTCCATCCTTAACACAAAACAACCAGCAACATGGAGTTTGGTATTTAGGTCATGGCTTTAGATTTATATACTTAGGATTCTCCAGAGAAACAGAGCCAATGAAATGAATAGAAAGGTAGAATGAATGAGAAATTGGCTCATGCAGCTATGGAGGCTGACAAGTCACATGATCTGCCATCTACAAGCTGGTGGCGTAAGTCCATCTGAGTCTGAATGTCAGAAACCCAGTGGACCCTATGATATAAATTCTAGTGGAAGGGCAGGAGAAGAGGAGATGTCCTACACAATGAATGAGACAGGGAAAAAGTAATAAATACTCCTTCCTCCATCTTTTGTTCAATTCAGACCCTTAAAGGATTACAAGATGCCCAACCACATTGGGGAAGGCAATTTACTGAATCTACTAAGTCAAATGCTATTCTTATCTAGAAATACTCTCATAAATACACTCAGAAAAAATGCTGAATCAGAGACAGTGTTTTAAACAATGGTACATGGCCACTCAGCTTGATACATAAAATTAACCATCACAATACCAATTATATTTCCAAACCCAGAACACCTTTAAAGGTTGAGCTTAACATGACATTTCTCATTATTCAGGTGTAGATAATATTCCTACCTTGGCCACCTTTCAGGCTCTCCTGAGGCTCTGTCTCATAAATGCAGATGGTGGGTAGCCTCAACCTGCTTTCTAATTCTGCTATTGTGAATTTTATTATGGAGTCAGAAACACTTAAATTTCAGTCTTCCTAGTATTGGTCTGTTCATTTTTGCCTTCCATAGAGTATTTTCCTCTCTGTGCCTCATTTTGCTCATCTGTAAATGGGAGTTAAAATGATACCTCAAGAGTTGTTGGGAGGATGAAATAAAGAGATATCCATGAATTCCTTAGTCCAGTGCCTGACACATAGTAAGAGCTCCATCGACAGCTATGTAGAACTGTTTTCTAACATTTGTATAAGATTCCACAGTATTTCTCTTATGGGCTTATTAACACAAAACATTCCTGAGAAACCGAACACATTTTATGAATATTTTACAAAGAAGAAAACAAGGTCTTAGAGAAAATGAGCAACTTTGCCTGGACTGTAGCAAAAATTAAAAGTCAAGCTGAATGCCAGCCTCATTTGTTTTTGACCCTGCGTTTGCTTATAGATAAATTATATTCACCTGAGCAGGAACCTTGTTCTTTAAGGAATCCCTTTTACGGAAACATTCTAGAAATAGAAAGTGTGGGCTGCCTGGCCCCCACTGCCACTGTTTAGGAGACTAAAATAGGGGTGGGAGGAAGAAAGAAAGGTTTCATCTCTGTTTGCAAATTCCCCAGGGGAGAAAATAATTGAAGAACTGTTTATGATAGAAAACTATAATTAGGAGTAATGGGATGAAATTAAGAAAAGGGGAATAAGAAGTTTATAATAAGGTTCCAGTATGAGGTATTCAAATCTAATTGTGTTTTTTAAATAATGTCAGACTCCCAGATGCTGTAGCGATGAAGACTGTATACAAATGGGTGCATAAATAAATGGCTTTATAACCCACACAATCAAACTGGTGTGCGCCTTACAAACCAAGATGCCATTTTGCAACTGCACATTTAGAATTGGCATAGCAACATGCAAAAAAAAAATTTTTTTTTAAATCTCCTGTTGGGTTTAGAATGTGATTGCTTCTGAAATCTCATAACTAAGAGGAATGGAAAAATCCTTTCTTCTCCACCAAACTAACAACAAAAAATGTTCAGTCTCTTCAGCTTATTATATTTGCATATGTTGTGATCCATTTTTGAGTTGAAGCATCACATACTAGGAGGTTAATTTATCCAATAGAATGCTGCAATCAACTACTTCAAATGCATTGCTGAGATCCTGGGAGACCTAAGGAGTGAAGGAGAGAATATATTCATACTAATGTTTAAGTCCCTCATGCTGCTACAGAGGTACAGCTAACAAAGTCTTTCAGAAACAGTGCCGTAAGAAATGTGGGAACTTGGAGAGGATGCCATGCTTTCCTGTTACTGGCTTCTCTGTGGAATCAATTTATTTTGATTTTCTTGTTTTAAAATCATTATTTTTCATTAGACAAGCTGCTGCTGTTATCCAAAAGTTAATAGTGGGAATATGTCTGGCTGACACATACAGCCATAGTTTCACAGTTATTAATGTCAGTAACAATTTGGGATGCAATAAATGACTGCACGGTGGTATTTACCATTCACACAATAGCAGGTAACTGTGCTACTGATCTGTCTTTTGAACAGAGAACATGCACACATAGGTATATACACAGTGAAACCATCATAGTCTCTTGCTGATTGCTACTAAATACATCATGACAACTAAATGGAATTTTATAAGTGGAGGTGTCAAAGTCTGATTTATGATATAAAAAGAATTATCATACAAAACCCTAGTCTGGGAATTGGAAGAGCTTAAGGCAATATTGACAATCATATTATACTCCTCCAGATGGTAAGGACATATGCAAATAACTCCCTACAATCTTAAAAAATTCCCTAAGCCTTTATATGTCCAGTGGGAATTGTGTCACTAGTCACTCTAGGGTAGCCCTGGTCCTACCCATTGTAACAGGATTTTACCATTCTTAAAGATTCACAAGATGTATTTGTTACTGGTAGAAGTGGCAGGGATCAAGGGATGGAGGGTGCCTTGTCCCCACCTGTTGTTCTTAGAAATGGAATTTTTACAACTCACAGGAGGATGAGGTATAGTGGAAAGCTTTATTTCTACCAACCCAAGTTTCCAAGGTTTCATTTCCCTCAATACTGCCAAGGAAGAAGTTCCATTTTTCCTTTAGTAGAGCTAAAACTGGAGCCAGTGTCCACAATTTCTATTCCGTATTGGAGTAGTGTCCAATCTAGTATCAGATAGTTTATCTTGTGTTTCCAACACAGTCCTAAATTAGTCCATTGTATGGGTCCCCATATGGGCCAATGCAAGGAAACAGGAGCAAATAAGCCCCATGAGCTAAGAGTCACAAGAGAATGAATTCCTTTGTTTGGGAGATTCAAAATTTTCATTAACTTGCAGTGGTCACCCCCATTCTGACTAGTAATTTCTGTTCCCAGGTGTGATTGACAGGAAATTATCCTATCTATGTCAACCCAACTTTAGTGGGCATGTACCTATCTTCCCTTTATTGGGTCTTTTCCCTCAATAATCTGTGGGGAATTGGCCCCTGATTCTCTGGGGAGTGCAAAGTTACAGCTTCCTGATGAAGCTACCCAAAGAACATGCCTACAATACTTGGGTTTCTCTTTGCTCGTTTTCTATTATTTATAACTAGCTAATTATAACAGTATCACATTGGCATACTGAAGTCTCCATGAAGCTCTGCAATCATGGACAACATACTTCAAAATTATTTATGCATTGAACACTTTGTGTACAACTTACTAATCAACATTCTTTTTTTATGGTAATTGCATTAATTATTTTTATTTAAAAAAAATCTTTACTGTTGGAAGTATTACATGTATCACCTTTCCCCGCCTCCAACCTCTGCCCCAGGCTTTCACCAACCTATTGTCTTTGTCAATGGGTTATGCATATAAGCGTACAAGTTCTTTGGTTGATCACCCCCCCTCCCACCCCTGCCACTTTTATAATTATTTTTTAATTTTAGAATGGAAGGATGGGAAAAAAGAAAGAGAAACATTAATGTATCTTCGGTTGCCTCCCACACGATCCCCAACCAGACATAAAACCACAACCTAAATATGTGCCCTGACTAGGAATCAAATCCACGACCTTCGGTGCAGGGGAAAATGCTCAACCAACTGAGCCACTCTGGCCAGGGCGGTCAGATTGCTTCTTTTTTTTTTAATTTTTATTAATTTTTTATACATATCTCCCCATTGCCTCACCTCCCTCCCAGGCATACCCCAACCCCCCAGTGTCTATGTTCATTGGTTATGCTTATATGCATGCATACAAGTCCTTTGATTGATCTCTTATCTACCTCACCTAACTTTAATCTTCCTGCTGTAATTTCACAGTCTGTTTGAAGCTTTACTGTCTCTGTATCTGTCCTTTTGTTCATCAGTTTTTAATGTTCTTTATTATCCACAAATGAGTGAGATCGTATGATGCTTCTCCTTCATTGACTGGCTTATTTCACTAAGCATAAGGCTCTCCAGTTCCAAACAGGTTGCTGCAAATGGTAAGAATTCCTTCTTTTTAATGGCAGCATAGAATTCCATTGTGTAGATGTACCACTGTTTTCTGATCCACTCATCTGCTGACGGGCACCTAGGCTGTTTCCAAATTGTAGCTATTGTAAATTGTGCTGCTATGAACATAGGGGTGCATAAATACTTTCTGATTGGTGTTTGTAATTTCTTAGGATAAATTCCTAAGAGTGGGATTACAGGGTCAAATGGGAGATCCATTTTTAGTTTTTTGAGGAAACTCCATACTGTTCTCCACAGTGGCTGCACCAGTCTGCATTCCCACCAACAGTGCACAAGGGTTCCTTTTTCTCCGCATCCTCGCCAACACTTGTCATTTGTTGATTTGTTGATGATTGCCATTCTGACAGGTGTAAGATGGTATCGCATTGTCATTTTGATTTGCATCTCTCGGATGATTAATGACTTTGAACATGTTTTCATGTATCTCTTGGCCTTCTTTCTGTCATCTTTTGAAAAGGTTCTCTTTAGGTCCACTGCCCATTTTTTTATTGGATCGTTCATCTTCCTTTTATTAAGTTGTATAAGTTGGCTGTAGATTTTGGAGATTAAACCTTTATCAGTGATAATGCTTGCAAATATGTTCTCCCATACAGTGATCTTTCTTGTTGTTTTGTTGATGGTTTCTTTTGATTTGCAAAAGCTTTTTATTTTGATGTAGTCCCATTTGTTTATTTTTTCTTTAGCTTCCATTGCCTTTGGAGCAGTATCAATGAAGAAGTTCTTTCGGCATATATCTGAGATTGTGCTGCCTGTGGATTCCTCTAGTATTTTTATGGTTTCCCTTCTAATGTTTAAGTCCTGTATCCATTTTGAGTTTATTTTTGTATTTGGTGTAAGTTGGTGGTCCAGTTTCATTTTTTTGCATGTATCTGTCCAATTTTCCCAACACCATTTATTGAAGAGGCTATCTTGGCTCCATTGAATATTCATGCCTCCCTTGTCAAATATTAGTTGAGCATAGTGGTTTGGGTGGATATCTGGGTTCTCTATTCTATTCCATTGGTCTATATGTCTGTTCTTGTGCCAGTACCAGGCTGTTTTGAGAACAGTTGCTTTGTAGTATAGCTTGAAATCTGGTATTGAGATCCCACCTACTTTATTCTTCTTTCTCAGAATTGCTGTAGCTATTCATGGTCTTTTTTTGTTCCAGATGAATCTATGAAGAATTCTTTCTAGGTCTGTGAAATATGTCGTTGGTATTTTAATGGGTAGTGCGTTGAATCTGTAGATTGCTTTGGGTAGTATGGACATTTTAATGATGTTGATTCTCCCAATCCATGAGCATGGTATGCTCTTCCATCTGTTAACATCTTCCTCTATCTCTTTTTTCAGTGTCCTGTAGTTTTTTGCATATAGGTCTTTTACCTCTTTAGTTAGGTTTATTCCTAGGTATCTTAATTTTTTTGGTATGATAGTAAATGGGATTGCTTTTTTAGTCTCTCTTTCTGTAATTTCACTATTAGTATATAGAAATGCCACAGACTTCTTAGCATTAATTTTGTATCCTGCTACATTGTCGAATTCATTAATTAAGTCAATTAATTTTGGAATGGAGTCCTTTGGGTTTTTTATGTACAATATCATGTCATCTGCAAATAAGGACAGCTTTACTTCTTCTTTTCCAATTTGGATGCCTTTTATTTCTTCTTCTTGTCTAATTGCAATGGCTAATACTTCCAGTACTATGTCGAACAGGAGAGGTGAGAGTGGGCATCCCTGTCTTGTTCCTGTTCTTAGGGGAAATAGTTTTAGTTTTTGCCCGATGAGTATGATGTTAGCTGTGGGTTTATCATATATGGCTTTTATGATGTTGAGGTATGATCCTTCTATTCCCACTTTGCTGAGAGTTTTTATCAAGAAAGGGTGGTGGATTTTGTCAAATGATTTTTCTCCATCCATTGATATGACTATGTGATTTTTATCTCTCAATTTGTTTATGTGATGTATCACATTTATTGATTTGCGGATATTGTACTATCCCTGCATTCCTGGGATGAATCCTGCTTGGTCATGGTGTATGATCTTTCTGATGTACTGCTGGATCCGATTTGCTAGACTTTTGTTGAGGATCTTGGCATCTATGTTCATGAGAGATATTGGCCTATAATTCTCTTTCATTGTGTTGTCTTTATCTGGTTTTGGTATTAGGGTGATGCTGGCTTCATAGAAGGTGTTTGGAAGTGTTCCTTCTTCTTGAATGTTTTTGAATAGTCTGAGGAGGATAGGTTTTAATTCTTCCTTGAATGTTTGGTAAAACTCTCCTGTGTAGCCATCTGGTCCTGGGCTTTTATTTGCTGGAAGATTTTTGATGACTGCTTCAATTTCTTCCATAGTTATTGGACTACTGAGATGTTTGGCTTCCTCCTCATTGAGTTTTGGAAGTTTATATTTTTCTAGAAAAATGTCCATTTCTTGCAGGTTGTCCAATTTTTTGGAATAGAGTTGTTCATAGTATTTTTAACAATCCTTTGTATTTCCACAGGGTTTGTTGTTATTTCTCCTCTTTCATTTCTGATTTTGTTTATTTGGGTCTTCTCTCTTTGCTTCTTGGTGAGCCTGGCTAGAGGTCCATCAATCTTGTTTATCCTTTCAAAGAACCAGCTCTTTGTTTTGTTGATCTTTTGAATTGTTTCTTTGGTCTCCAAGTTGTTTATCTCCACTCTGATCTTCACTATTTCCTTCCTTCTGAGTACACTGGGCTTTTCTTGTTGCTCTTGTTTTAGCTCTTTGAGTTGTAGGTTTAGGTAATTTATTACTATTGTTTCCTGTTTTTTGCAGTAGGCTTGTAGGGCTATGAACTTCCCTCTCAAGACTGCTTTCACTGTGTCCCATAAATTTTGGATTGTTGTGTTGTCATTGTCATTTGTTGCCATGACGTTTTTTATTTCTTCCTTGATCTCTCTGGTTACCCAGTCATTGTTTAATAGCATGCTGTTTAGTCTCCATGTGTTTGATTTCTTTCTATTGTTTTTATTATAGTTGATTTCCAGTTTTATGCCACTGTGGTCTGAGAAAATGCTTGATATGATTTCTATCTTCTTGAATTTGAAGAGACTTTTCTTATGACCCAACATATGATCTATCTTTGAAAATGACCCATGTGCACTGGAGAAGAATATATATAATCGACATTCTTTATAACCACATTAAAGAGTATTACTTTAGCTGATACTGGTTTGGCTCAGTGGATAGAGCATCAGTCTGTGGACTGAAAGGTCCTAGGTTCGATTCTGGTCAAGGGCATCTATCATGTATCATGGTTGCGAGCACATCCCCAGTAGGGGGTGTGCAGGAGGCAGCTGATCGATGTCTCTCTCTCATTGATATTTCTAACTCTTTATCCCTCTCCCTTCCTCTCTGTAAAAATTCAATAAAATATATTTTTTTAAAAAGAGTATTACTTTGGAAACAAAGTTTCTCTCTCTCTTAAACACACATAGAGAATTTTTATGTCAGTAGAAATAAGACTGCTCCCATATTCCTCCAACTAATGAGATGTTCAAATGGTTAGAGAACTGTTGTCAACTAAGAATCTTTCTGCTTTGCCTTCTCTACTGAACCAACAGCCCAGAGAATTCACTAGATTCACTATGGATTTTTTTTCTTCTATAAGCTGAGGAATTTCCAAACCCCACTATTTTGGGGGCATTTTCCATCTTTCCCATAAAAGCCTTCATATATAATTAAAACCAGAGCAACTCATATGGCAGAGAATAAAGCTTCTGGAGAACACTAATCAATGCTGTGTCATCAGAGCTTAGCCAAGTGCCTATCATAAGATCAAGGCTTATTAGTTCTGAGTAAATTAAATGAAAACCACCAGGGCTTTTCACACATCCATTAAGTTGGCTAGAAATGTGGCCAAAGATTTTTCTGGTCACTATTCTCTCAATTCCTAATTGCTTCATGCTCATCATCAATACGCAATTGTTCAGTAACCACATGAATAGAAAAGTGCTTCACGGGGCAAATTTAATTGACTTATTCCATGCCCTTTCAGAGCAGACAATCCCAATTTCTTTCCCTGGTAAGAGCACGTAACTTAATTCAGTTGATAGGATGTAACAAATTGCTATCATAACTCTCATATCCCTTTTCATTTCAGTAGTCTGACCCTTTCCTACCCTATTAGGTTCCCAGGCATATTAATATCTACTCAATACAAACTAAAAACATGCATATACCAGAATCCAGATTGTTTAAAGCATGACTTAGCTATTTTCATTTTCTGGTTAACTAAAGGTTGCGCTCTAATCTGCTGACCTTATTTTCTTGAGGCTGGATGATTCCCTAGTCATCACCCTATGTATCAGTTCTGTGCTGTGTTAGAGATGAAGAATTATTAAGGCTCTTAGGATGTCAGAAATGACAGAATCTTAGAGATTGTCTACAACTATTTAGCTAACACTTTCACTATCTTAACCTTTGTATAAGCTTGTTAAATTAGGATGTATCCTCTAATTATTTCAACTGGCCTATGACATTAGCAGAAAATGGATACATGGAGACAGTCATTTTCTCAAGATCACATAACAGCAGGATCTGGCACAGAACTTTTGCCTCTCAATTCAGCATACTTTCTCTATTGTCTGAAGAAAAGGAGAAAGGGGAAGTTCTGGAAGGGAGGGAACAGTTAAAAGAAAAAAAAAGATAAAAGGAGACAAGTACATACTTGCTGAAAGTATGTGGTTAACAAATATTTTGAATGAATAATAATAATGTTTATATGAATATAAAGTCTTTGCTTTAATTTCCTCATATTTAAAATCAATAATTTTCTCTACCACATGTTTGTTGTTGTGAAGATGAAATGAATAGTCAAAAATTAAAATATGTCAATGTCAATCATTACTAAATGTACAGTACTTCACAGATTATACAAATTTTGAAATTATTATAATTAATCTTTAAACATTACTCTTTGAAATTAGTGATCATATCCCCATTTTATAGATGAGCAAACTGAAGCACTAAGAGTTTAAGTGACAGCATCTAGGTGGCAGTATCTAACCTAACCTGTTTCCCCAAAAGTAAGACATCACCCGAAAATAAGACCTATGTCCAGTTTTGCCTCTCACTGTAATATAAGACATCCCCCCAAAAATAAGACTTCCCCAATAATAAGGCCTCCCAGAATATAAGGCCCCTGAAGCTACTGTAAGGCATCTGATTCCTAATTTAAAAAGACCTCACACTGCCTGAACAGCTCCGGCTGTGCTGCAGCCACTCAGTGAGCTGGTTTGTGATGACAACTACTACTGTAATATATACTGGTAATAAATTTCCTTTTTTTTTTTGTCCAACAATAAATGTGTACCATATTCTTCTTCATGGAAAAATAAGACATCCCCTGATAATAAGACCTAGCGCATCTTTGGGAGCAAACATTAATATAAGACACTGTCTTATTTTCAGGGATATAGGGTACATACCTGCCCACTCACAGCTGCCTCCTTCCAAAATGGGAGTGGAGACTCCACAGTGTAAATGGATGTGTCTACAATCTCATAGTTAATGCAAGTACCAATATTGGGGACATCTTACTTCTCTTTAACTATTTTTATTGTCAGCTTGTTATCTTGAGATTTGTCTCAATATCTTGATGAGAAAAGTTCAGGAAAAAAAAGTCAGCTAAACAGATGATGTAGTTAATTGAGCTCTAGTTATTTGAAGTTTTACTTTCTAATAATAACATCTCACTAGAACATCTTAAAAACACCTATTGTAAGGCAGAAAGCTGCCTGGGAAGGAGCAGGCAAACCACTCAAACAATGGTTACAGAAAACCAACCCATCCCCAATCTGGAGCTTTGTCTCTTTTTATCCCTTTCGCTTTTTCTATTCTGTTAAAGAAATAACAATATGCCCTCTTAAGCCATTTGCATCACAACCCAAGCTAATTCTCATCAAGAGGAAACAAAAAGAGCTGCAGCAGCCAAAGTCCCTGTTTGTGTAAGCTTAAATTAGGTCATGGCAATGACATGTTTTTTGCACATTCTGTCTTGAATGAATTGATCCCGTGTGCTGTACTGAGAGCTGTCTTCTTCCCTTTAGTTAGAAAGCACTCCCCAAAGTACAAACTGGCAATTTGCTCATTGGTTAGGATCCCTAAATCAGGTATGATGTGATCATGATATAATTATAGGTAATGTGAACTTAAAAGGCTGAGTTACATGTTGACCCCACTCTTATGCTTATACTCTTATTTCCTAAAAAGTTCACTGAAAGGTTTTGAGTCTCATTTTCCCTATCCAAATCTGGGAAAATAATATTTGCCTCCAGTGTTTGTTGGAGAATAATATTTACTTCCAATGTTAGCTGGAGAATTAATGCATGCAAGTTCTTGCATTAAAGTTACTTTATCATTAAAAAAATTCTATTATTTACAGTTAGGTGAAGTGTTGAATGTTGATAGCTCTTTTTTTAAAAATGCAATTGACTTCAGAGAGAGGGAGGGAGAGGGAAGGAAAGATCAAAACATCAATGATGAGAATCAGTGATAGGCTGCCTCCTGAATGCCCCCAACTGGGGATCAAATCTGCAATCAAGGCATGTGCCCTGACAGAATCAAATCATTGATGCTCATTCACTGAGCCACACCAGCCAGGCTGTTGATAGCTATTTTTTATTGTGAGGTGTTTATCATAAGTTAATTCTAGTCCCTTGGTTTCAAAATCCAAAGAGCCCGGATCACTCTAGTAAACCTTGAGGCCAAAGGCTAGCAAGTTCATTCTCAAGGGCTGAAAGGGACAATTTTTTAAAGGGTTTAGGGAAACTTAATTTTACCTTTGCAGTAAGATTAAGACCAAGCTTTCCCAAGTTGGTTCTCAGCCCTGTCAACATCTTTGCCTTTGTCTCTCTGTTAATTTTGTCCTGCAGGCCTGGCCTAATACTATAAGGTGTTTAGCTGTGTTAATTAAAAATACCAGCCAAGCAAGATGCTTAAGGATGCTGCTGCCAAAGGCAGACTCCAGTTTTAAACAACCATACTGATTTAAGAGTTGTTAACCAACTGCTCTATAAATTCCCTGGCCAACAGTTTGGTGCTGTGGAACAGTAAGTGGGGAGTGAAAGGCCAGTGGTTGGCAGGCTCCCTGCCATGTAAAAAAGCCATGGGGAGGGGAATGAGAAGGAAGCTTAATGTCCTTGGGGCAGTGAGAGAGGATCTGGGAGATAATGAGAAATCAAGAATATTAGCTCAGAGCCAGTTATAGAGGGTTTAGTCGCTATAACTCACAGTGGTCAGAAGGGAACTCGAAGGAGCTGGAGCAGAGTAGACTGAATAGGCTGCACTGTTTCAACAGACCAGGCTAGTTGTTAAAAACATAGAACTGAGGGCACTGCCTAGTACTGAGAGTGTTTATTTACAGAAGTCAGGCTTGTGAGCTATTAGAAAAGGAATAGAAGATGGTACTCTGTGGTGTTTGATCTGGAGAAAATACCCCGCTTCAGAGGCCATCAGAGCAGCTGGCCCGTCCATACAGAGTCCCATGGCCCAGATGGTGGACCATGGTAAGAGTCCCAACCATGAGCTAGGCACATGCTGAGGCCTCAGAAAGCAGGTGGTAATTTTGTGGTTCCAAGCAATCTGTCCATAGCAAGATTATATTCAATAAGTGGATGACAAGAGAGCAGGATCTAGTTCCCTTTCTGCCCAACCCTCCAATGGGATTAGTTTAGGCAAGATATCAGGGCCACAGCAGAGCTGTGTTAGATTTAGAGATGCCTTTGAATGTTCTGAAACATGTGGGACTTTCTCTTTATGTTTTGGAATTATAATTGAGACTCTTCTTTTTCAACACTGGCAGTGAAGACAAAGTCTGCTTGTTTTCCTTTGGGGGAGGCAGCAAAAAATATGCTCCAAAAGCTGATTCTGTCTTTGTCAAAAATGTAGTTAGCACAAGTTTACTGTGGAAATTATAATAATTTCACAAGCCAAAAGAATACAGGATAATATCTCTTAATAAGCCAAAGAAAGAGACTAAGATACTCCAAACAAATGACAGATGAATCATTCTATGGTTCCAGGCAGGGGAAGTTGAAGGAATGAATGAAGTCCAAATTTAACAGAGGTACACCTTTTTATATGAGGATTTCATTTCAGAGATCACAACCAACTGAGAGCTGATTTTTAGCTGCCAGAGCCCCCAAAAAACAAAAACAACAACCTAAAACAAAACAGAATGTTTTGACCAACAGTGGTATCCACTGTTGCTAGAACATTTTTGCTAGGAAACCAAGACACTATAGTTAATGGGTGGTTTGATCTCTTTCACAAGGTCCCTGCAAGGTTTCTTGCTTCTGTCTATGAGTTGCTTCACCAAAATAGGAGTTAATGTCCCAAGAGTCTTGAGAGTATTTTTAGGTTAGTGAGGTGTCACCGCATCCAAACTGAAATTCTCAAATAGTCCACACAGTCTCTCAATGTTTATAGCCCCTTGCCATAGTTGAAAGCTTAGTAGGTACTAAATAAGTAAAGCTATTTTTGCTCATACAGTATTAACTCTTTGTTCTTTAAAGCCTAGTTATAATGCAATTACTCCTGAAAGACATAAAACATTTTTTTTAAAAGGCAGAATACAACTATAGCAAGAATAAAAGCAGATTCTAGATTCTAGTTCCCATTCTAGTACTCTCTCTTCTTAGGTAAGAACTGTAACTTCCTGGACCTTAGTTTATTCACTGATAAATTGGACTCATAAACTCTAGTGGTATTCAAATCCATTGATTGTCTGAATGTGTGAGCCCCTACATAATGGAGTTTTAATTTTTTAAGGCAATGTTTAAAAAGAAAAAATTTGCTAGACTACTTACAGCCTGCAATATTATTGTTAATATCTGTGTTTTTAAAGAAAACGTTTGTTGACTCCTGGCTCTAGAGCAGCATTTATCAAACTGTAATATTATCATACTGGAGGTTTCTTAAGATGCAGATTCTTACTCAGTGGACTTGGGGTTGAATCTGGAAGTCTGCATTTCTAATAAGCTACCAAGTGATGCTGATACTACTTACTAAGAGACTCGGGTTGAGTAGCAAGTGCCTGGCTACTCAGATTTAATTGATAATTGATAGGTCCTGTGCTTTTATGTTTGTAAAGCTCATCAAGTGGCCATCATGTGCAGCCAGGGCCCAGAGCAACTGATCTTTGCAGGAGCATCTAAACAGAATTAGACCAATGAGCATCATCTTAGAAAAGAGAATCAAGTTTCTGAGCATGTGACTCATGACAGATGAGTTCTTCTAGCAGCAACTAAGAGAATGACAGACAAAAGGAAGAGATTTGGCTATTAATGTAGTTTATAATTGGACAGGACTCATTGCTCAGTTTTCAGTTAAGTATGTGAATGTTTGTAAAAACTAATGAGTATATTTAGGTTTGTGCTTGTGTCTAAAGCTAAGATTTCCCTTTAATGAATAAAAAATCAGAGAAGTACAATATGCTTTCAAGGGCACAATAAATAGAACTAAAGCCTCACTAAAAACAATCCACTTATAAATATTACAGGATACTGAGAATATTCACATATCCATTCACATAAGATCATTCATACTTGATTTCTGTGAGTTTTTAAAATTGACTATATTGGGGTAACATTAGTTCATAAAATTATATAGGTTTCAAGTGTACAATTCTATAGTATATCATCTGTATATTGTATTGTGTGTTTACCACCCCAGGTCAGGTCTCCTTCCACCATCATTTATCTCCTTTACCTTTCCTACCTCCCCCTCCCCTCTTTCCCTTTGGTAATCACCTTAATGATGTCTGTGTCTATGAGGTTTCTTTGTTGTTTTTACTTTAATATGTAAACATAATATTTATCTTCTTGCTGAGGTTTAAAATGGAATTATCTGTTTACTGACTGAAAAATATGTCCCATATTAAGCAGTTTTTGTTATATACAGCAGACAGCCTCATTGGGCTTTACTGGCTCTATCCAGAGAGGAGTTTGGGGAAGCTAGTAGGTCTCATCAGTTTCCATGGAAATAGATATCTTCTTTACACTGAAAGTCCACTGGCCTATGAGCCCAGACCCTCTGAGAGCCATTCCTAGCAGCAGCAAAGGGCAGGGCAGGAGACAATTCCAGCTGCACATGAGGCGAGCCTGAGTGAGGAGCCAGATGAAAGCCCAGTGCTCTACTGAATCTAGTTAAGGAAGAAAAAAAATGTGCCTCTTCTGCCAGCAAATACAACTTTTGTCATTTAACCTCCCTCTGCTTCAATTTCCTCATCTATAAATTAGAGGTAGTGATAATGTCTTCCTCATAGGTGCCTTATGAAAATTAAATGAGTTAATAAATGCCAAGCAAGGAGAACAATACCTGAGACCCAGTTAAGTGCTACATAATGTTGGTGATGACTATTAAAATAAACCTAACAATCAGAAAATGAGTTCTCAAATGATAATTATCGCCTCCTTTCTACAGTTACGTCTTTCTTAAGATTAAAAAAGAAATCAATTTGGCTAAACCAGGCATCAATTCTTTTATTGCCATATTCCCAATTGTAATTTGTCCCAATTAGAACAAGAACTTGAATCTAGATCTATCAACCTTTATAGCTCATGACTTTAGAATTCAAGTCTCTGCATTTTGGTATTTAGTTACAACTATGAAGTAGTGAGTATTGATAACTCTTTTGTTTGCATCAAGATTTAACAGGCGAACAAGCCAGTCACAGAACAGCTCACAAGCCCAGTTCAGCGGACATCCCCTGCAATTGCCTGCAGCTTCCATAGCTGGTCTCAACTATCTCAGTTAGTGAAAACGTTTGAGGAAGCGAGGAGCTACATGCACGGAGACATTGCACTTTCAAAGAGAGTACCAAATGAAGAAGCTCAATAAAAAATGGTTTAAAACCGTGTCTAAATTGAGACCAATCTGTTCATTGTGGGTATCAAACCTAATGAGGCAGTGAGAGGTGACTAACCCAAAGCAGAAGTTTCCCCTCATGCTTCACACTGTGGAGAAGCCACACTGCTGTTCTGGAAAAGACTTCCTGACAGCAGGTGTGACTCAGCTGAGGCACCGCAGAACACACCTGTACTCGCTCAGCAGGATTTGTGTGTGATGTGTCATTACAAAGGTTGTAACACAGGAAAAAAACAGAGACCCCTGGACATTTCTGTGACAGTAGCTAAAGGAGAAAATATTACCAGTGGAGAAAAATATGGTAAGCAACAGATTGAAAGCAAAGTCTTGCTCCCACAATAATGTTGGGTCGTTATGACTCCTGTTGTTTCTAAACCTAGTATTTTTCCTCGGTGAGAACTGACAAGACAATGAACATGAAGATTAGCAGTTCTTGTTCTCCTTGAGATGCCAGAGGGAAGGAATAAGAGCATAATGCCACCATAAGCAGAGGTACTGTTATGATGCACTGGAGAAGAATGTTTGAATTAAACATGATTCTGTCCCTGATTCAGGGAAACCATTGTGATTGCACTCTTAAACTTCGAGTACTCCCTTAATAAAGAAGGTAACATTAAGTTTGTGGTGAGCTTAACACCTTTTTAATAATAAGGTTGTCAAGTAATTCTGTGTCTGGAAAATAATCTACTCATTTAACATTTAATATGGGTGTTGTTACATGGAGTTTCATGCAAATTAATTATGTTAACATTGTTTGGTGACAAGAATATCTGTCCAGGAGTGCTGAGAAAGAAAAATTTGCTGCTGCTTGGCAGTGTTCCAGAAAGCTAATTACCCAATAGAGGGTTTCTGAAAGGCTGCAAAGATTGTTTTTCTGCACGTGATTCTGCAAAGGTGAGACTTTTGCTATTGGTTTTCCTTAAGCCTCCAAGTCTCCACACATGATCTGTCTGGGTTGAGGATGTTACTTGCCCTTATCTCTACTTTTTCTTGAAAATGCCTACTTATTTTTCTTAAGACTCAGATCAATTGTCACTTTTGTTAGAAAGCCTTTTTTGATTCCCCTTCATAATAAAAGTGACAATTATTTTGAAGTTCAAATCCAAATTCTATCATTTACTCTATTTGTATAGCCTTAAAGCATTACTTTTAACTTCAGTTTTCCAATCTTAAATGAGAAAATAATACCTCCCATTAAGTCATTTTTATCACTATAAAATAAAGATAATCATAACACCTATCTCATAAGTGTAATGATGTGGATTTAATGAAAAAAAAGAATAAAATGAAAGATTTCAAAGCTGTGCTTGGTACACAGGTGTTCAATAGTTTTATTATCATTATTATTATGGTTAATAAGTATATAATATGTCCAAAGCCCCTAACATATTAGTTGGCATATGATAGATCCTCAATAAATGTTAATTCTCCACCTCTACTTTCTCCCTTAAGATGTTCATTTTCTTTGTAAAATCTGAGAACTCCAGCAGATTTTCACAGTTAATGTTCTAAATGAACTCAGAGCAAATCTTTCTGCATCATTTTCCCAGCAGGAAAATAGCTGGTGCATTATTGACCTCTTTTAATAAGCTGAAGACTGATTCTACAATGCTAGGGAAAGATGATATACCAAATGCGGTCCATCCCTTTGTTCTATAATATTGATTGAATTACAACTCTACATCAGACATCATTTCGGCCCTGGAAGCATAGCAGTGAATAAGACAAACACACATCTATGTATTCAGTTAACATTTTAGGAGAAGTGAAAATCAGTAATCAGATCATCTGAAGAATAACAATTCAGCTATTGACAAAGATACTGAATAAGAGAAGGTCAGCTTTGTGTCCTAGTGTGACTATTGGGGTAAACAAGATGTGGTGAGCATGAAAGCCCTTCCTGGGACAGTGACATTTGAACTGAAGTCTGAATGATGAGAAGCAAACAATCTAAGGAAATAGTTGTCCAAAGTAACGAACAACAATGTGAAAATCTGAGGCCAGAAAAAAGTGTTGAGCTCACATTATTGGTATACTGATGAAGTGACAAGGGATAAGGCAAAGATGACACTCATTGCACTCCAGGGATATATGATTTTGGGTGTTTTCAACAATGCTCTGAGTTCTAGCTATGAATGTACCCCTGGTAAGCTAATATCCTATGTAATTACATTATGTATTTTGCAAGCTCACCATTCATGGCCTAGTACCAAATGATTTCTATTAGAGAGATGAACATTAAGCTCTTTTCCATTAGGGCAGAATGTTGTAAGCCTAAATTTCCTTAATTAGCAAAATTCACCACCCAAGACCTTATTTTCAGAATTAGATAAATAATCAATTTCCTATGATGGCCCCTCATAGTTAGAATCTATGGTATGTGTTTTTATTTTTATTTTTTGAATTTATTTATTTATTTATTTATTTATTTATTATTTTCCCTGTTGCCTTCCCCCAAGCCTTCCCCACCCCCCAGTAAATGCCCTCACCTGTCTCCCCCCACCTCCCGCAATGCCCTGTATCCATTGGCTATGCTTACATACATGCATTCAAATCCTTCAGTTGATCTCTTACAGCCCCCCCTCACCCAACCTCCCCTTCCTTCCCATTGTAGCATGACAGTCTGTTCATTGCTTCTTTGCCTCTGTATCCGTTTACCTCCCCCCCGAACCCCATTCTTGTCTTTAAAAACATTTTGCCTTTGTAAGCTAGGAATAAACTTTAAGAGCAAAAAAATGTTTGAGTCCCAATTTTCAATGTCCAATAGTTTTGAGTCCCAGTTTCAATGTCAGATAGTTCCTTATGTGTACATGTCATCAATGATATCTGGATAGTGGACAAATGGTGGTAATGCCGGTAAAACTTTTTACTTGGCTATAGCTTAGCTATAGTGTGTCAACAGTTTTGTCTGCATTAATAACCTTCAATGCAGTGGTGCCATAATTAAGCATCTTGGGTTTTGTTGTGGTTGTTTTCTTTATTGATTAAGGTATTACAGTGTGTCTTTTTCCCCCCATTCCCTCCACTCCCCAATCATGCCCTCACCCCCTGGTGTCTGTGTCCATTGATTAGGCTTATATGCATGCATATTTGATCTCTCCCCCTTACCCCTACCCTCTCCTACTTTCCCTTTGAGGTTTGACGGTCTGATTGATGCTTCTCTGTTTCAGGATCTGCTTTTGTTCATCAGTTTATGTTGTTCATTATATTCCACAGATGAGTGAGATCATGTGATATTTAAGCATCTTGTTTTGACAAAATTGTTAAAATACTGGTGTTTGGAAGGAGAAAAAAGTAAAAATAAAAAAGCAATATATTTTCCTAATGTTTAATGTTTATGTGTAGAGTAGACACTAAATACTTGTATATCCTATGCTCTGCAAATAAGTGGAATGAAATTGCCTCCTGTAATATTTTATATTATCAGTGTAATGTGGCACTTATAAAATCATAATATAATTAATTTTCTGTCTAAAAATAAAAGCCTTGTTGAAAGCCAAAATCTAAAATATTATTGAAAACTTGGAACTAACATTTATTTAATTGTTAGTATACACATGGAGAGTTAAGTGGGAAAAAAATTACTGATAAACATACTATGGATAAGGTACTAGATCAGATACTTTAAAGGGTTACAAAAATAATTAGCTATAGATTCTTCTTGCTCTGGGAGCCCACAGTATAGAAGACATAAAATACAAACCTGAAGGACTGTAAACTATTGACTAGAAAGTGATTTCTTATTTAAAAAAATTTTAAATTGTAAAAATAAATATTTAAATAAAATATTATGATAGTTTATAGTCAGGACTTTTTATCTTTTATAGAAAACATGGCATTTGAATAGGACATTTATTGAAAATGATTATTTGGCTCATCATAAATAAAAGTCTAGAGACAGCAAAATATAAAGATAAATGGAGTACTTGGAATAATTTGTAGGGCTACATGGGAAAGTTTATTAGTAAAAAATATGAAATAAAGGTGGAAAAGAGGGTGGGATTTTAACTGGGGTCCTGTTATGTGAACAAAGAGGGAGATACTCAACTAGCCTCTTGGTTGGCAGCCCACACATCTACCAGGTGCCAGCTTCCTTTCCTCCCTCTCTTCCTTTCTTCCTCCCTACCTCTCTCCCTTCATCCCTCCTTCCTTCTCTACTTTCCTTTTTAAAATGTATTGCTTTTATATAAACTCACCGTTCCAGCTAGTTGCTGGGGTTAAATAATACATAAAACAACCATCATTCTTGTCCTCACTATAGTTATTATTAATTTATATTCTAATGAGGTATACAGACAAACTTAACCATAAAATAATTATATCTACAGCATTGTAAATTATGATAAGGGTTATTAAGGAAATAAAAAAGGAGGGAAATTAGTGTGTTAGCTGCCTTAGAAAAGGTAGTAGAGAAAGTTTTTTATGAATATGTGGCCTTTAAGGAAGTGAAGCAAGGGAATATTCTAAAAACTGACACTAATAGTTGCACAGCCCCTGAGCAAGGTAAAATATAGACTGTCCAGGCTACTGGGAGAAAACAGGAGTGGCAAGAAATAAGTCAATGAGGAAAGAGGTGCACAGGTGTCAGTCACTGGTGAATTAAGTGACTGCTCTTGCTGCAATGAGAAGAATAGATCATTGCAGGTAGGGTTAAGAGTAAAATCAGGGAGACCAGCAAAAAGACAATAGATGATAGTGCTCTGTAGTATCACTAGTAGACGATCCTCAGCAGTGGTAGCAAAACTGGTGGAAAGAAATGAAAAGATTTGAAATATTTGGAAATGAAATTGGTAAACAATGGATTGATTGGGGGAGAGAAGGGAAAGGAAGAGTAAGCAGTTTTGTAGGTCCAGAAAATTGATGCTATAGATACACCTTGAGAACCTGGGTGACAAGTTGACACAAACTTGGAGTGCTATTAAAAATATGGCAAATATTGACAATACCAAGTGCTGTTAAGAATATGAACAACTGGAATTCTCATGCATTGCTGGTGGGAATGAAAACCATGCATGGAGAAGAGTTTGATACCCTATGGAAAATAATATGGTAATCATTATGGTATACATGAGAGGTACTCACCAATACTTCTCATTCTCCTTTTAGGTCCACGTGGCAGTTTTGCTTCTCTTTCTCTTGAGTTAAAAATATGGCCATATGCCTGTTAAAATTTGTGAAATATGATCATAAGTGTGTCATTTTTAGGCAGAAGCATTTAATTCTTGGTGTAAGTCTATCTAGAATGCTCCCAACCATGCTATGAAGAAGTCAATTTCATCCCTGTATTATGAGTGACAACACTAATTTTCAGAGAAGGCTAGGTCAGGATTCTAATTTGTGTGTTGCAAACCCCATGCTTTTTCCTACCACACCCTGCTGCCTATAGTTAATATTCATAACACACTAAGATGCACCTATCACCTTCCAAAATGAAATGCTATGCCTGTAATGAATTTATTTTTGCATCCATTATTCATGTGAAATTCAAGACACTACCCCACCAAAAGTTATAGTTTCATTTGTGTAAGTGGCTTGGGTTAAAGCCAACAATCACTTATTTCCCAACAAAAAATAGGTACCTATGCATTTCTTCCTTTGAGTTGATAAAACTATCATGAAATCTAATATTCCTCAATGTTATTAAAGTAAGTCAAACCATATGAATTAATAGGGTAAAGTACATCAGGATGTCTCTTCTATATTTTCCTGTTAGATCATTAAATAAACAGAAAATATGGGTTTCTGTTCTTCTTTTGCTCTGGTTTAATTTATATGCTTTAGAAAGTCATTAAACTCTTTAAACTGTAGTATCTTATTTGTAAGATAAACATAGTAATATCTACTTTGCAAGCCAACATGTTATTTTTACTTATATACTCAGGAAAATTAAATACTCAGGAGATTACATAAATAAAACAAAAAGAACACATCACCACCATTTCATACCAAAAAAGATACTATAAATATTCAATATTGTTATTATTTTATTCTAACTCACTTTTCTCTTTTATATTATTTTCATTGAAATCACTTATAATCATGTTTATTCTCTTTTATATAATCACCAAAAAAGTTAAAATTGCCCATCATTTCAATAATGTTTTCACCAATATCCTAAACTTGGAATAGTTGATAAACTTTAGTGGTCATATCTCAAGTCTGAATCTTAGTAACCAAGCAAGTCACTTAACAAAATAGATGGGAGTTATAAAATGTATTATCATCACTATGAGATGAGTGTTTAACACCACAACCAAAAATTTACTATTTTTCTGACATTCTCCCCAACTATTTTAAACATTACCAATTCTCCTAAAACTTCGATATGCCTGCTGAAACCATCCACTCTACATACATTCAAAGTGGGGCAAAAGTAGTTGTTCATAAGGAAAATAACACATTAATTAATATGTAATAAATAATAATGTAAGAATAAACTGTGTTTCATGTACTGTAGCTGTAAATCTAATTTATCCCCACCTGTGCCCAGTAGAACCTCATCTTTCTCTTCCCAGAGGGAATTTTTTTCAGCATAAATGCATTGACTGACTATTAAGTAGCAGGTATTGTTCTAGGTGCTGTGAATAGAATGATTTAGGGGCATATAATGTCCCTGGTTTCTTAGCTTTAGAACAAAAGGGAAAAAAACAGACAATAAATATATGGACAAATTTCAAATAGATAAATATATGGATGGTTAAATTCCATAATAGAAGGATAGGCAGATATAGATTGCTAGATATAATAAATTAAGGTAGTGATGTTTATGAAAACAATAAAACAAGAAAATGAGATAGTAATAAGGACACCTTACATACAATCAGTAAAACACTTCTGAGGAGGAGTCACTTGAGCAATGAGGCATTGAGTACTAGGTATTTATCTCAAGATCAGTACTTTGTTTTTAGTAATAGGTCTCCAATTTTTAGTGGGTACATGGCCACAAGCAAAAAAGTAGTACATTTCCTGTACTTGCCTACAGCTAGGTGTCACTAGGTGACCAAGTTGTAGTCAAAGAGCTTTCAGAAGTGCCTTATGGTACTATTTATTTGAAGGTCTTCTTAAAAGAGAGGGGATGAGCTCTTCTTTTCTCCTTCTTCAAACCTACTGCCTAGATATTTTTTGTAATTATAATAGGAACGCTTTGGCAGAAGTAGGAGGAAATATCTTTGGAATCTGTTCTGATTTGCATTTGAGAAAAATACTAGCTACTCTCTGGACAATGGACTATGGGGAACAGTTTGAGAGCAGGGTTGTGGTCACTCAAAGGCAACATGATGGTAGCCAGGGTAGCTGCAGAAGAGATGATAAAAGTGGTCACAGTTTAAAGATATTTTGGATATATTAGCTAAATGTGGAGAATAGCAAATGGGAAAGAGATACATTAAGGATGACTCCTAAATAGTTTATCATTTCAGTGAATGGGTAAATTATGCTACCTTCTACTGAAATTATAAAGACTAGTGAAAAGGCAGGTCTGAGGGAATGTGAGGGGTGAAGGACCAGAGTTTTATTTTAAATGTGAATGTTCAGCCTGGCATGTCCATTAAATATCTACATGGGAATGTTTAGAAGTCATTTGAACATATAAATTTGGAGGCCTGGGAGTAAAATGAAGCTGGAGATATGAATCAAGGAGTTATCAGTATAGGGGTGGTATTTAGGCAATGAGTCCAGATGGAATCAATTAAAAAGAGAATCCAGATTAATAAGGAAAGTGGAGGAAAAGACAATGTATCACTTTTAGAGTCCAAGAAGAGTGAGGGAAACCAGCAAAGAAACCTAAGAAGGAAAAAGCCAGGAGGAAAACCAGGAGGGAGTGGAATCACAGAGCTGGAAAAGAAAATGCTATAAGAATGGTATCTGTTGCTGTTGAGAGATTAAAAAGGAGTAAAAAAATAATTACTCATGGGTTTGGTGAGGAGACTATTATAACCTTAATAAAAGCTATTCCAGTGAAATGATAGGGGAAAAAATCTTCTTAGAGTGGAGAGAGAGGAGAGGGATAATATGGGTAGGTCTTTGGTGAAAAGGAACAAGGAAATTTAGCAATAGAAAGAGATAAATTCATTTAAAGGGAGAATGTCTTTTTATTTTATATTTTTGTATTTTATTTTATTTTTAATTAAATCTTTATTATTCCGATTATTACATTTGTCTCTCTATTTTCCCCTCCATAGCTCCCCTCCACCCAGCTCCCACCCTTCCTTTTATCCTTACCTCCCTTCCCATTGATGAGTCCATAGGTGTATGATTTTTGTCCAGTCATTCCCTGTACACCCCTCCCCACTTTCCCCCTGAGACTTATCAGTCCACTCCCTTTCTGTGCTCCTTATTCTGTTATATTGACCAATTTATTCTGTTGATCAAATTTTTAATTCACTTAATTTTTAGATTCATTTGTTGATAGATATGTATTTGTTGTTCATAATTTTTTATGTTTTACCTTTTTTTTCTTCCTCTTCTGAAAGAGTACCTTTCAGCATTTCATATAATACTGGTTTGGAGTCGATGAACTCCTTTAGCTTTTTCTTACCTGTGAAGCTCTTTATCTGCCCTTCAATTCTGAATGACAGTTATGCTGGATAGAGTATTCTTGGTTGTAGGTTCTTGCTATTCATCATGTTGGATATTTTAACATAGAAGATAGTTTAAAATGTTTTACAAGAGTAATTCAGGGAATAATGCAGGTGAGAATGGGCTCTAAAATACAAATGGCAAGTTTGCCTTAGCTTCATGAAGGCAGGCAGGGGTTATGTGTCATTGCTAACCATTGAATGAATACTCAGTGACACAGTGCTAAAGACATACTGGATGCTTAATAATTATTTGCTAAATAAAAGAACATAGTCAGTAATCTTAGCATAATTTATCATAAAACATCTTTAAATTAGGACATTGCATTCCCTGCTTAAAATGTTAGGGTCCTAAGAGTTGGCTTAATAAATTAATAAAGGAAACTGAAATTGGCACAATAGGGCATAATAACTAGTCTCTGCCTATTTTTCTAGTCTCAGCTCTCTACACATCTACTTGCTTCTTACATCCACACTGCAGGGAACAGATAGTTCTACAAGTTACATCACATTGTTTCCGACAATGGTGCTTTTACCACATGTGTTCTCTGCTTTTTTAAAAAAACATCCCTGCATCAACACTCTCTGTTTTGCTAACTCCTGCGGAAACCGGTTTTGCTCAGTGGATAGAGCTTGGGCCTGCAGACTGAACAGTCCCAGGTTCCATCCAGTGAAGGGCATGTACCTTGGTTGCGGGCACATCCCCAGTAGGGGGCGTGCAAGAGAAAGCTGGTTGGTGTTTCTCTCTCATGGATGTTTCTGACTCTCCATCCCTTTCCCTTCCTCTGTAAAAAATCAATAAAATATATATTTTTAAAAAGACAGCTATTAGGAACCTTTTCTGATTGTCTTTCTGAAATAGAGCTTCTCAGTGCTTAAAAGCAACTGTGCAAACTCTGACACATAATATAATATTATTTTGAACTTGCTAATTGGCTTGTTTATTTCCACCAATAAAATTTAGCTATAAAATAAATATGCTTTATTTATCTGCATACCCAGAACCTAGCTCAAGACATTTAATTTGTGCAATTAAATGAATAACTGGCATCTATATCCTGGTGATTAACATGTTTTTAATACACTAAAAATGTTTACTCCCTAAACATCTTCAAGAAATAGAAATCCTCTATTGAAATCCTCCTTGATTTTCATATTGCTACATAATTAAAATTTCAGGCACTTAATGAGCCCTAATCTTTGCAATAGAAGTGGGCAAGGTTATGTAAAGTAGTATAACATCATCCTGAGTTACCATAGAGATCACAAATTCAAAGATTTCTACCTGCCATTTTTTCAACCTTTGACAAATATACTTAATTAATCATAGTAGTCCTACTAAGACTGGATGTGGCCTTAAAAGCTTTGGAAATATAATTTTTTTTAGGTAGTCAGTATCAAAGTTAGCATAAGAAATGGAATTTTATTATCTACCCATGAATTAGAACAATGAGTTAGATGAGAGCAGTGCCCTGGGTAAATGAAACAAAGTTCAGATGAACTTTTAAAATGGGAGAATATTAATATGCTAAGGAAGGTTGAGAGCATGGTGTGTACTCCAGGAAAGAGCTCACAGTCTGGTGGACCAAATGATGTGCCTTAGGAAATGGGAATGAAACCAAGGATGAGATTCAATAGTTTCTTACAAGGCAATGAATTTTCTCCAGCCTGACATCAGTCCCCATGTACATTAGTGCAACTCTTACCATATGGTGAGCTATAGGGTAAGCCAAGTGCAAGGAACAGATTGATCTTAAATGATCTAAAATTTGGGTGTTTGGAAATATAGGTAAAAATGCTTCAACCAAGGTAATGCTCTAGCTGAATTCTGAGATTTTATTTTATTTTTTAAATATATTTTATTGACTTTTTACAGAGAGGGAGAAGGTTAGAGAGCTAGAAACATCAATGAGGGAGAAACATTGATCAGCTGCCTCCTGCACACCGCCCACTGGGAATATGCCTGCAACCAAGGTACATGCCCTTCACTGGAATCAAACCTGGGACCTTTCTGTCCCCAAGCTGATGCTCTAAACACTGAGCCAAACCGGTCAGGGCAGAATTCTGAGATATTAATGGCAGGTAGTATTGTTGTATTCTAAAGGCTGTGAACTTTTTTTTTAAATATATTTTATTGATTTTTTACAGAGAGGAAGGGAGAGGGATAGAAAGTCAGAAACATCGATGAGAGAGAGACATCGATCAGCCGCTTCCTGCATGCCCCACAGTGGAGATGTGCCCACAAGCAAGGCACATGCCCCTGACTGGAATCGAACCTGGGACCATTCAGTACACAAGCCGACGCTCTATCCATTGAGCCAAACCGGTCTCAGCTGGCTGTGAACTTTTTGAAGGCAAAAACTTTAGTTTAATTAGCCCTGAATTACTTAGCATAGGGGCCTGAAATATGATTGTCATCTAATACGTGCCCATTCTTGGACTTCCTAGTCTTATTTCTTAATCTCCACCAAACGTCTCCAGATCACTTAGGGAATATTGGTCCCATGAGCCCTCCCTAAAGGAATACACTGGGGAACAAGTTTCAAAATAAATTCAGTATTGCTTTCCCCCAAACACATATTCCCTACCTTTCATAGCAGGAAAGGTTTAAAACAATAACAACAAAGAGCTTATCTAGTGTCCAGATTGTGAAGCCTAGAGCTCCAGAGGTAATGGTTGGTTCCAGATATAGAAAGTATAGGAAATGGATAAGTCTAGAATAGCTTTTGATATTCAGGAAAGATTAAAAAAAATGAAAGCAATACAATTATCAAAATGTATGGGTCATGTCAAAGGCACCACATGAAGGGATCCATCTCTACTGGCTAGAGATGCATACAAAAAATTTAAATATCAAAAAGGATAACTGAAATTGACTCAAACTCATTGTGTATATAAAAATCTATGCATTCATTATAATATGTGAGAAAAAGAAATAGGGAGAAAGAGAATCATACCTCTCCCAATTAATTAATTATATTAGAAGAGCCTCAAATCTTTTATCTAAAAATGTAACAATTAAAAGCTATTCCTATAGAAATTATATTTTAGATCACCCAAATATATGATATAAAAGAATATTTTTATTTTTAAAATATATTTTATTGATTTCAGAGAGTAAGGGAAATAGAGACTCCTTGATGGACTGCCTCCTATATGCCTCCTATTGGGGATTGAACTCACAACCTGGGCATGTGCCCTGACTGGGAATTGAACTGCCGACCTCTTGGTTCATAGGTTGATGCTCAACCACTGAGCGAGCAATCCTGCCTGGGAAGAATATTTTTATTTATTAAAAAAATATTTTGCACCAAGACCGGTTTGGCTCAGTGGATAGAACATCAGCTTGTGGACTGAAAGGTCCCAGGTTTGATTCCTGTCGGAGGCATGTACCTTGCTTGCGGACACATCTCCACTGTGGGGCATGCAGGAGGCGGCTGATCGATGTCTCTCTCTCACTGATGTTTCTGACTTTCTATCTCTCTCCCTTCCTCTCTGTAAAAAAATCAATAAATATATTAAAAAAATATTTTGCAACTGATTCTGGCAAAGATTACTGGCAGGAACCATCACATAAAATGCTGATGAGAAGAAGAATAGAAAGATGAAGCTGTCACAGGCTAACCAACTGGTAAGTAGGCATCACCAGAAGAAAGATGGTTGAGCATTTTGTGATTCTGGAGCTGATAAAAATAAGGCATACAGTATCATCTGTGAAATATTCTTGCCAAAATGGTTAAACCTGATTTTAATAGAGTGGCAGTCTCTAAAGCTTACTTCCCATTTATATAAAATAATTAGAATAGAGGAAGCAGGGACATTTATAATGTGAAATATTCTTCAATTCAACTGACAGGTTTTGGTTTTTTGTTGTTGTTTAACAAAAATAAAATAAGATAAAGAGATTTACTATCCCAGCTTTAAAGAGGCTCAGATCCATATGCAATGGTGGGCCTGAGTTGTTTACAACCCATTGGTAAGAAAACAGCAGAGAAATTTTTATTATAAACTAGATCAGTGGTCAGCAAGCCACAGCTTGCAAGCCACTTTGGCCCCTTAAGTGTGGCTCTTCCATAAAATACCATGGCCTGGGCGAGTCTATTTTGAAGTAGCAATAGAAGAAGTTTAAGTTTAAAAAATTTGGCTCTCAAAAGGAATTTGAATTGTTGTACTGTTAATATTTGGCTCGGTTGACTAATGATTTTGCCAACCACTAAACTAGATATTAGATGTTCCCAAGGATTAGCATTAATTTTTCAGGGTATAATAGCAGCACTATGATTATGTAAGAAAATGGCCATAGATTTTAGAGATGTGTATTGAAGTCTGTAGATGGAAATAACATGATGTCTGGGATGTGTTTTAAAATGCTTCACAAAGAAAAAATAATAGAAGTGACAGATGAAGCAAAGTGTGACAAAATCTAGATAAAGTGTTGAGTTGGGGAAATGTATTTATGGGCTCCTCACACTGTTTATTATGTGAGAGTTTGAAAATTTTTAGAGTTGTCCTTACTAAATGAAAATAACACAAAGGAAAACATACATATTTGTTTAATAAAATATGAAAAGAAGAAAATAAATAAGCCTTCTATGAAAACATAGATCTCCAATTAGGAGCAGAAAACAGTGGCAAATTTGTCTTCAAAAATAAAATACCTACACAGCACTTCAAGCCATTTTTATGAACATTACTCAACTGCTGACCTTTCTAATTGGGATTTTTTTAAGTGCCCTAAGGCTATTTACATTTATTATTATGTTGATGGATAAAACAAAGGAAACCAAATTCTCATAGAAAAAAAAATTGCATCCCCTTTCTACCTGAGCCAAGCATAAGGGAGATTGGTAGCTTTCCTTTTTTCTGCATTTTTTAAAATTTCTTTATTGATTACGGTGTTACATATGTGTCCTTATTCCCCCATTACCCTTTTTATCCTCCTCCCCCATGCATGCCCTCACCCTCCTGTTGTCTGTGTCCATTGGTTAGGCTTATATGCATGCATACAAGTCCTTTGGTTGATCTCTCTCCTTACCCCCACTCTCCCCTACTTTCCCTCTGAGGTTTGATGGTCTGATCGATTTTTCTTTGTCTCTGGATCTGTTTATGTTCATCAGTTTATATTGTTCATTTATTCCATAAATGAGTGAGAGCATGTGATATTTATCTTTCTCTGCCTGGCTTATTTCATTTAGTATAATTTTCCAAATTTCCATCCATGCTGTTGCAAATGGTAAGAACTTCTTTTTTACTGCAGCATAATATTCCATTGTGTAGATGTACCACAGTTTTTTAATCCACTCAAAACCTATCCTTCTACATTTAAAAAAAAAAATAAACCAGTTAAGTTTGTTAGCAAGGCCTGTTCTGTGCTCAGGAAAGTTCTCCTGAGACTTGGGCATATAATGCCAAAAAATGGAATCATGGGTGGGGAAGTTGATTATTGTTTGACTTGTAAGAATGATAAGCCAAGTAATCTCACAGGATGCTAAAGAGATCTGAGGGTAGTATGTCCTTCTGTACATTCACAGTAAAAAATAAGTTATAGAACTAGCTAACCTCAAAACAAGCAATAGGATGTAGAGTTTCAAAGAAATAAAGAAGACTTGATCTATATAATTAAAGGTCAGTCATTTCTACTATTCTGTTATAAGGTTGAGCTTGAGGACATGTTCCTAAGTAAATTGCAGTGTAACTAGCCTTTCAGCAACCAAGTCACCTCCTTGGTTCCCCTCTTTCTACCTGGATGATGTCCTTTTTTTTGGCCAAACTTATGCTTTCTTGGTCCTTTTGGCTTACGACAATGATGAAGTCATGAATATATTCACTACAAGGAGTCTATGACTTGTTAGAAAAACCTTCTAGACTAGGCTACTGACATTTTAAAAGTGCCTACACTTGATCCAAAAAAAAAAAAAGAGCAATCTACTACATGGTTCTCATAAGTAGAAAGGGGAAAACAAAGGCAATCACACCTGATGGTAATCATAGTTAATATGGATTCATTCTCAATTAAGCATATTGAAAACTAGACTATGGGCCAGTTCTTTACATGCACCATTCATTTAATGCTCAATCCTGTGAACCAGGGACTAGTGTTATCACTGAATTACAGAAAACTGAGGCACAGAGGAGAAAATCAACTTGTGCTGATCAGAATGGCAAAGCAATGTCAGAACTGAAAACTAAGTGATTAACATAACCAGGCAATAGGCACTTTACATTATACCCAGACTCCCCTTTCCTCTGAGACTTGTCAGTTCATTTATTTATTCAGTGACTTGGCTGAATTAATTTTGTGAAGTCTAGCTTCTGCAATATGAAGCATATGAGTTTTTCTACTCATAATTGTCATAATTTTAGCCAGACTTCTTGGGGTTTGCCCCTGAGGCAGCATAATCCATGTATTGGTCAAATGTTGTGCTGAAGTCCCATTGGTCAGTTAAATTCTTATTCATAACCTTTAGATGTGTATGTGGCTTGAAGATCGCGTTCACAGTTCAGAAAGTTTACAATTTTGCCTCCTTTTCATCCCGGGTCTAGTAGCTCACAAGTTTCCTTTTTCAATTATTCTTAAGAAGGCTTGGCCTTCCAGAACAACAGGAATGAGGGTGATTATTTTTAAGCTTGGCTTCCTGGGCATTGCCTCAGGTTCAGAGTATCACATTGTTCAATTAGGATTTGGTTAGATATTGTGTTTAAGCCCTTTGAGTCAGAAAGGCTTCCCTTTTTGTTGATGGATCTGTATGCTGCTTAGGTTGTTCTTGAAGTGTGCCCTGATCCCACTCTGATTGTTCCTAGTGAACTAAGCCTAGTGCATGTCCCCCCAGGGACAAATATGATCTTAGTAGGACTCTTCTTGTATGTTTCTTTTCCTCTATCAAACAAAGCTGGTCTTTCATTTTTATGTGTTGTACTAGGATCATGGAACTAGCAGTCGCTTCTTAATTGCTTGGCAACAAAATCTCCATTGTTTTCAACAATGTAAGGCATGAACTCCTCCATGCTTTGTCTCAAATGAAATCAATCTTCTCATTTAGAGCTGGGGAGAGTGAAAATTATGGCACTTCAACTATATCTTATAGGAAAGGAATTTCACTTGTACAATTAACTCAAGTAATAAAGATCTTGGTGGAAGCCCCAAGGTAAAAAATAATGCTAAACCTTGATCTTAAGATTCCTGTTGATGTCGCTAAGATAAGTCACATATAATTTTTTAAAATGTGTTTTATTGATTCTCTACAGAGAGGAAAGGAGAGGGATAGAGAGTTGGAAACATCGATGAGAGAGAGACATCAATCAGCCGCTTCCTGCAGGGGATGTGCCTGCAACCAGGATACATGCCCTTGACCAGAATCAAACCCGGGACCCTTCAGTCTGCAGGCTGATGCTCTATCCACTGAGCCAAACCGGTTTCAGCAGTCACATATAATTTGAGCCAGTCTTGAAGGATAAGTAGGAGAAAACAAGTTAAGGAAAAGGAATAAGGGTATTCCTGGCAGAAAAACAACAAAATGAATTATTGTGTCCTCAAAGATAGGAATAATGGACTTATTAATAAATTCACAATATATAACACTCAGGCCAATAAAAGAAGGTACTTGAAAATCTTTTTTGGATGAATTAATTCAAAGCTTGGATCATGAGAGTAGAAAATATGCTGCAAACAGTAAATATAAGAGGCAAGAACACGGTAGTTGATTGAAGTAGTAGGCTGCTATCATCGAATACTTGCTAGAAGTTCATGATATATGTTCCTAAGGAATAAATAACTGAGAAGACCATACTGTTAGATTAGCACACAGCATGTGTAGTGATTCCATTTATCAGGAAACAGGTTTGCCTGACCAGTAGAGAAGTCTAAATATAACTAGATTCAGAGAATACATTTGCTAGCATTTCTGAGATACTTTTGCACATTCTGAAAGACTGGCCAGATGTTCCCTCAGGAAAGGAAGACTGTTACTCAAGTCTTTTAAAAACTTCTAATGGTGCTGTTCAACATATGTTTATCCAAGAAATTGTGCAATCTGAGTTAGTTCAACTCAAAACAAGATGACCAAGATAATCCAGAACTGGAAATGCAAACTAGATTTTTCTCTCCTGCCTGAAGATAAATTGGATCTGCCATCTACCTACAGGCATGCTGATATTGGTTTTTTTTTACTGGAAGTACATGTGGGATGGTGGAATGCATACTTTTGACCCAAGCCAAAAGACCATAATTTTAAAATCACCTTAGTGTTTTGTGTCATTGAGTCTTTTTGTAACACCATGTACAACAAGACAAGAATCATATAAGCTAGGGTTACCATTAGGATTTGCTTGTATATCTGCTTTGAAGAAAAAATAAGATACTAAAATTAAGGTAATTAGGCTTGTTTGCTTGCTTGTTTGATGTCACTCTGCCCTTTGGGTTGCCCCATTGAACCCCAAAGAAGAGACAGTGAACCTATGTCCTATTACAGCAAAAATAAATAAATAATTGAAGGGTAGATCCAAAGCCTGGCACTGGAGAGAGATGGTTGATTTTTTTCTTTAATATATATATATATATATATATATATATATATATATATATATATATAGAGAGAGAGAGAGAGAGAGAGAGATTTCATAGAGGAAGAGAGAGGGAAAGACAGAAACATCAATGATGAGAGAGAATCACTGATTGCCTCCTGCATGCCCCACACTTGGGGATACAACCTACAACCCGGGCACGTGCTCTCACCTGAAATCGAACAGTGATCTCTTAGTTTATAGGTCAACACTCAACCACTGAGCCACCATGGCTGAACCAAGTTGACTTTCTTAGAGTTGCCCTGACAGATCTTGCACACATCCTGTAAAAAGTCCTTGCTGCTCTATAACTGAAAGTAGCAGGCTGGCTTCAAAGGATCCCAAGTGGTATTGTTGAAGCTGCAGAACTTGGAGCATCCTAGCAGCTAACAGAAGAGTTCCACAAAAGTTGTGTGAGCTTTTGGTGGCAGAAGGCAAATATTGGTCAGAGGTTTCATTTTAACCTAAGTTAGGGTTATGTAAGGTAGACATTATTTTTAAAATGCATTTTTATTTGTTTCAGAGAGAGGAAGGAAAGGCAGAGAGAGAGATAGAAACATCAATGATGACAGTGAATCATGGGCTGCCTCTCCTGCATGCCCCCTACTGAGAATCAAGCCTGAAACCCAGGCATGTTCTTTGGCCAGGAATTGAATCATATTTTTGTGATTCAAGGCTGGATGCTCAACCACAGATCCACACTGGCTGGGCAGACATTACTAATCATCCCTACATTTTCTTTATTAGAAAGAAATAGAAAAAAAACAGAGGTGGGGGATTTATAAATAAGCTAGGTAGAAGTCTGACATGAAGAGAGGCCTTGAATTGAAAAGTATTAACAAAGGGGGGGAATAAATAAAAGCCAGTCATCTATATTTTCAATGTTGTTTAAGAACTCAAATGAAATTATTAAGAGGTAAATATATACACAACCAATAGCCAGGCTATATGTAAAAATAGACCTCTGACTCACTATCTGCAGCAATCAGCCCAGGGAACCAACACACTATCTCTAGTAACCAGCTCAAGCAGCCAGATAACAATCTGTAAAAATCAGCCCCAATAGCCATGAAATGATAAATAGCTGACATTTTCTCAAAATGTTCTCCTCACTTTCAAGTTAGGATCAACAGGAACATGCCAAATATGCACCTAACTAATCATAAAATATCCTACATCTACTCAGCCTGTCTGCAGCTTCCCCATGCCAACAGCCCCCTTCAGGGCACACCTAGAGATTTCTCTTTTTCCCCACTATAAATCTTTCTCATCCCTCTACCTGTCTTGGAATCTTTGCCAAATACAAGTGATAGTGGCTGGCCCCTGGCTATAGCCAGCTCTGAATAAATGGCTATTGCACATTCTCATTGGGTGGTCTTCATTTTTTTCTACATAATAAATTAAAAATGCTTTATAAATTTAGAAGCATTATTTACAAATAGTATTATAATTATCATTTTGGTTGTTACTTCTCAAATCGGGGCTCATAGAACTTGAAAGGACATTTAAGATTTCTAAGTCTTGAATTTTTTTCTTCAAATTAAAATGTAATGGTAGCTCAGACCAGTTTGGTTCAGTGAATAGAGATCGGCCTGCAGACTGAAAGGTCTCTGGTTCGATTCCAGTCCGGGGCATGTACCTTGCTTGCGGGCACAACTCCAGTGGGGGGCGTGCAGGAGGCGGCTGATTGATGTTTCTCTCTCATTGATGTTTCTGACTTTCTATCCCTATCCCTTCCTCTCTGTAAAAAATCAATGAAATATATTCCCAAAAAAATGTAATAGGTATTACAAAGCCTAACTTATCTGTCTTGTCTTCTCTATGCCCTTTAATTCAGGCCATACAATGCTCATTCTAAAACTACTAATCTAGACGAATTCCATCATTACTCATATTATAAAAGTGATACTCAGAAAGAAGTAACTTGCTCAGAATTAGCCTGTAAATAGTCAGAATTCTTATCTTTCAATTCCCTAGCAAAGATAATCTCCTGTACACACCATGTCAGTGCATTCTAAAACTGAGAAAGCTATGTGTCCTGCCAAGTTAACAGGGCTGCAGAGATTCACAAACTCTATGCAAATGCTTGGAATCAGACGGCAAGAGAAGAGAAAAGAAGAAAAAGATGACATTCTGGAAAATAAAAAACATATACCAACACATTTTCTGTCCTGATTTAAAATAATAATAATATTAAAGTAGGTATGTAGAGTTCATCTATTTCCTTTTTTATAATTATAAATAACCATTTTCCTTTTCTATAATTAAAGAGGAAAATAAAGGGAAGGGAGAAAAAAAACAAATAAATGGGAAGAATAAGAAAATGCTATGGAGAAACCTTGTCCAGAGGTAGCCTTGTTTGGGTAAGGTTAGATATATTGATATATTGATGCACATGTTGCTGGAATGACTGGGAGAGAAAGAAAAAAAATACTGAATGACCCTGAACAGGCAGTGCACATTAAGTGGTGTTGATGGATTTGAGCATAAATTGACTGAGGAAAAATGGTTGCAACAGATAGCTCATGCAGGGGCTCTGAATGGATTTCTAATTGGATTAAAGGGATATGACTAGGCAACCCACATTATGCTAGTCATTATGCTCCTTATCACAGTCCACATTCCCCTGGAGGAAAGAAGAAATCAAGAGGGACATTGAGGAAAATGCAAGTAAAGCAGAATCTTCTTTTGCCTGGATATGTTCCTAGCTCCCTCTGTGCCACTTTGTGTAGATTTAAAGCACAATTACAGTTTTGATGAGAGAATTGTTTCATTGGACTATGGAGTTCATATTTTATGTTTATCCTTTAAATGATGCATCTTTTTTAAATGATAGGTTTTGAATGGGAACCAGACTCACTCAAGCTATGCCAGGCTTGGTTTTCTAAGGTGATTATCATTATTGTTGGGATGCTTCAGAGTTAATAACTCTCAAAGAGTAGCCTATAATTGAGTCTCTGGATGGCAGTAATTCACATGCATCTTTTCAATGAGATTTATAGTTGTTTTTCCACTCTCAATTTAATAAACCTGTAAGGCTTAATGTTTTTTTTCTCTATTCCATTGATGAAACACAATATTTTATTTTTAAATTCTAGTTTTCTCTCATCCCAAGTGTTAGAGGAATTTTTAGAATCCTAGCAGGGGGTGGGGAAGAAAAGAAAAAGAAATTTAATTACTCTGATCTCTCATTTTTTGTAATAAGAAAATCTATATACAGCTATATTAAGTGCCTCTGCCAAGGCCACAAAAGAGTTTGTGTCATGGTATATCTGAACATCAGATAACCTTATGATTTCATTCAATTTGATTAAAAGGTCTAGGTACTCCTTGAATGGAAAATGTCGTTTTAAGTTAACTGGCAAAAAGAAATATTTTTTGTGGTTGGAAAATTCATTGGGTGTCACTTTGGCACACACATTGTAAAAATTGTTTTGACAATATTAAAACAAACCCATACAAATTAAATCCAAGAAAAAAATAAAGTTTCTAATTTAGTAGGCATATATTCTGAGAGGCCAGATTATTATGATCTCTGAACGCATAAAAATCTGGTCACTCAGTATGTCCCTGTGTGTGTGTGTGTGTGTGTGTGTGTGTGTAGAGAAAGAGAGAGAGAGGCCAAGTGCATGAATTCATGCATGGGTGGAGCCTGCCAGTTTGGCCAGGGGGAGGGAACATGGGGGGTTGGCCGACCTGCCTGCAGTTAGAACTCAAACTGTTATCTTATACATTGATTATAAATCATTAAAAAAGTAAAAGTAAACAAAATAAACCATTTGATCTCTTTTGTAAATCATAGTATTAATATGAAATTCAATGAAACTCTTGGAAGCTAACTGGGGCCAAAAGAATTAATTAGAGTAAATATAATCAAAACAAAAAATAGAGGGAAAAATAATAATCATTTTGCTCTAAATCAGCTCGTTTGCATGGTATTTTATAAAAAGAAACAACATATATTTAAAGTTGTTCTTATTGTTTGCAAAGCTAAAACTAGATCCACAGAGAGTTCTGGTAACAGAAAATGTGCATATAGAAATCAATAAAAATCACAGAGTATTTGATTATTAAGAAATAAACAAGTAGTACAAGAATAATGACTCAAATTATTTTCCTGAGAGTTCAGTCAAAATGGGTGCAGGATCTTTTGACCACATGGGGCCAGTCATCTTGTGATGGTCAATGTGCATATTACTCTTTTATTAGATAGGATAGAGGCCTGATGCATGGTTGGGGCCCAGCTGTTGTGCCCGGAGGGTGCCCCAGATCAGGGTGGGGGGGTCTTGTTAGGTAAGTGGCATTGACTCAGTGTGTGTGGGGGCGGAGGCGGGGGGGAGCCTGGTGCTGAATTTGTGCGTGGGTGGGGTCCAGCCAGCCTGCCCAGGAGAAGGGGACATGGGCAGTTGGCCAGCCTGCCTGCTGGTCGAAATCCTGGTCGAGGGGACAATTTGCATATTAGCGTTTTTATTTTATAGGATATACACTAAGTGGCCAGATTATTATGAATTCAGAGATCATAATAAACTGGCCACTCAGTGTATGATTTAGATGGTAATTGATCAACAATGGTAGGCATTTTTGATTTTACACTGATTATAGAAGTCATTTATTAGGTGGGGAAATAGTTGAATTTTTGACTTGCAAAGATAAATCATAAATCTACTTAATGTGCCTGCCTGCAGCATAGCCATCTTAAATTATGAACATATTACCCCAGAGAAGCATATGTGTGTGTGTGTGTGTGTGTGTGTGTGTGTGTGTGTGTGCTTTCCTCCTAAGTTTTCTTAGAAATAGAATAACAAATGTCAGTTTGGTTTTGGCTAAATATGTTTACATAACCATGTGTTTATTACTTGGCCAAGAATATTTATCAAGTATGCATAACATGTAAAAAGGTAATACTAGTAGATTAGTCACAGAATAACCTATTTTCAAAAAAAATAGCAACCATAATTACAGAGCCTCTCGAAGGAAGATATGAATATCATTTAAGGGAGCTATATCCTCAAAAAGTTCAATGTTCTTAAATTGGACACGTATTAGAGTATCTTAGGGGACTACAAACAAAATCCCTCCTTTAAAGATTCTAACTGTATATGTTTAGGTTGAATCCTGAGAATCTATATTTTTCCAAGTTCCGTTGACAGTCACACAGTCAGCCCATGTGTCTACTTTCACAAAAAAGAATATTATACTTCTCCTGAAAGTCAACTATATTGCAGCAAGAGTGCACATTAGAATTTATTAAGCATATTGATAGCATTCAATATGAGTAAAAACTTTTTTTAACCTGAATTTTTTAAATATTTATTTTTCCCATCACCATTTTTACCCCTTTTCCCTCCTCATCTTCTACCTATGCTCCTCCTCCTGCAATCACCACACTGTTGTCTTTGTCCATGAGTTCTTTCTCTTTTTTTCCTTTGCTTAATCCCTCCGCACACCCACAGCCCCTCTTCCCCTGGCAGGTGGCAGCCTGCTCTCTGTCTGCAATCACCTATTTAATAAAAGAGTCTTTCAATGAAGAACTATACCAGTGCTTAAGCAAAGATGG
Organism: Lasiurus cinereus; assembly: GCA_011751065.1. Classification (NCBI taxonomy): domain Eukaryota; kingdom Metazoa; phylum Chordata; class Mammalia; order Chiroptera; family Vespertilionidae; genus Lasiurus; species Lasiurus cinereus. The sequence continues at coordinate 23,306,075 of JAAGEH010000043.1, read as the reverse complement.
CTCGTACTCCCCAGTATCATCTGAGGAGCACTTAACTCCAAATACTTCTCAATAATATCTAATCTCTCTGGAATTCAATTTGGCATTAATAATTATATTATCTGAAAATCTGTATAAATAACCAATAGGAAAGGAAAACTGAACAAACACAGGGCTCAGAATCAGAACATCTACTTACCGTCCTGGTTCTTCAACTAACTGGCTGTCACTTAAAGTATGTGCGATGTTCCTCATGTATAACACAAGGAAATTGGGTAAATGCTCTAATTCTAATAACCTATGAATAGCATGTCCTAGAAAATATTTCTACCACTTGTTAACCACCCTATATTTTTCTGAAAACACACACAGACACATAATCATACTCAAAAAATATCAGTCATCTGATACCTCACTTCTAAATGCCTGCCAACACTTAATCTGGCAAATTTTGTGGATGAGATTCAGTGACCTTATGGTTTTACTCCAGAAGCAATTGCATTTCAGTAACATAAGAGCACCTTCTAAGATGTGGGCCCTTTGGAAGAAGTTAATATTTAAAAGTCACCAGTTGGAATCTCTGATGGTAAATAGTTGGATCAATCAAGCTAAACTCTAGGCTAGTTTTTAAAAAGCACTGCTCACATGGTGAGTTGCTGAATCTGTTATCTTTAATCATGGCTTTTTAAAAAAACATATATTTTTATTGATTTCAGAGAGGAAGGAAGAGGGAGAAAGATAGAAACATCAGTGATGAGAATCATTGATTCCCTGTGTGGATCGAGCTTACAACCCAGAATGTGTCCTGACTGGGAATGACATGTTACTTCTTGGTTCATAGGTCAATGCTCAACCACTAAGCCACACTGGCCAGGCTATTCACAGCTTTAATGCCTGTGTGCTCCATGAAGATGATACTCTGCAGGTAGTTGAATGTGCTTTGAGAGAAGATAGCCCAGGCCATACATTTATTCAGATGAAAAGACAGAGCATTTGAATCTCAGGTAAGTGGCATTGACCCACAAATACAATTGCCTCACAGCTCCTGACAGCCATTTAAAACATTCCAGAGAACCAGATTCTAGAATGCTTTGACACAAACCATCTGGGTGACTCGGCATCCTGCTTATTGAATCCTCAGCATTTAAGCTATAGATCAGCATCTAATCTATAGTAAAAACTAAATTTGCATTTGTTGATCTAATGAAGGGGGTAAACTTGATGGTCTCTAGGGCCCAATTAGATCCAGCATTGAATGGCTATGTCCTTTCTGGCACACATTCACCTCTTCCAAAGTCCTTGCCCTGGGACACTTCCTCTATGCTCCGTATTGATGACTTAGGCAAGAGCTTCCCTCTTGGGTCAGTCCCTGCCTCACTACTTGACTTCTCATTACTTTACCTATCGTTATCACCATTAATTTAAATTAATTTCAGTATAAATCCACCTCTTTTTAAGCCTGACCTTCTGCACTGCCATGCATCTTTCACATTTGTATGTTGTCTATATGTTCATTTCCATTCTCTGGAGGCTTTTTCTTTATTTAGATCACTGCATAGTAAATTTGCACTTATTTAAAAATTCAATAACATGCTGGCACCAAAAAAAAGAAAGGAAGCAAGAAAGAAAAAGATTTTGCTTTCCATATATGCTGTAAAGCTATAGAGAAGAGAGTAATTAACAGCAAATTTCTTCCTAAGGTATGAGGTTAGATGAGGTAAACCACATCTTGCTGAGAACAATGACAAATACCACCAACTTGTAGAATTACAATTCTCAGTTCTGAAAAAAGTCTCAGTGATTCTGCCCCTTCTCTGTACTTCACTGATCCAAGTCATTTGTTTTCCTGTCTTTCCTTCAGAAAACATAAAAAGTGCCAGGGTTATTTATTTATTTGTTATTTTCCCTGTGGCCTAACCCTCTGAGTTCAGGACATCTTTCTTAAGATGCTTGTTTGGTCTGAATATAAGATTTTTTTAATGCCCTCTATTGCCCTTTGAAGAACTGGAGTAACAACGAAAATGTAATTGCTTCAGGGAACTGACAACTAATTATCCCAAAGCAAAAAGAAGGCCATGCATTTAGATAATGAAATGTCAATCTGTGTAATAGAAGTGTCACTTACTTAATACTTGTCTCTGTTTGAAAGGAATGCACGTTATGTGAAGACACATTTGTGCAACTCTGCAGCCAGAGCATTGTGGTCGCACACACACTGTGGCTCTTGCCACATGTTTAAAGATACTGCACCAAGAACATAGCTAAAAAGCCTGGAGTAAAGAAAACTCCTGTGTGTGTGTGTGTGTGTGTGTGTGTGTGTGTGTGTTAAATTAACGGATTCTCTTCAGGGCCAGTCTTCTTGACATAGAACTTTTGTGGATTCTGCATCTGCAGCTGCATTTCTGCAGATAGGATATTTTGCTCAGAGAAAGCTGCAGTGCCCATGATATTGAACAGTGCCAGAAATCTAACACCAGTCCATCAAGCAAGGATTTTGAATGAGTAAAAAAGGGAAAAGTTTCCATGAATATTTATGGGAAACTGTGCTCTGCATGAGTGAGAAGGATAAGGATGTGCTATTGATGATCAAGTTAGGTTGTTATTTATATGTGATAATTTTGAAATGGGAGTCGGGGAGAAGAAGCCTACCTTTTATTAAACAGTCCAGACATTAGATGATTTAAATGTTGTTTTGTATGCTTTGGCTTGTTCCATTTCCTCTTGTGCTGAGATTGGATTTTCACTTCTTTATCATGCTATGTATGAGCGGCTTCACTCTCCAGAGCACAGATAAACTTGCTTTATTGAAAGCACATCACATTTCAGAAGTGATTTCTTAAAACTAAGTGTGATGATAAACAAAATCTAGTTCCATGCAGTCTCAATCCTCTGTCCCTTTGTGTTACTCAGTTGTGAATGACCACTTGCCAGTTCTGATCATGACAAAGCAGGTAAAGGTGTCTATTAGTTTACTGAGGCTGCTGTCACAAACTTTGGCAAACCAGTGGCTTAAAACAACAGAAGCATCTCATTTCACAGTTCTCAAGGCCAGAAATCCAGGTATTGGCAGGGCCACCCCCCCCCACACACACACACACCCACAGGGCTTCAGGGGAGAATCTGTCCTTCCCTCTTCCGGCCTCTGATGGCTCTAGGCATTCCTGGGCTGGGATGCAAACTCCCACCTCTGGCTTTGTCTTCACAAAGCTCTCTCTGTGTCTGTGTTGTCTCCTCATCTGTTTCTCCTAAGTGTCATTGGGCTTTGCTCTCTCCTGGATGAAATGGGATGTTCTCATCTCAATGTCTTCATTCAATCATATCTGCAAAGTCTTTTTTTTTTTTCAAACAGAGCCATATTCAAGGGTTCTGGAGATCACAACAGGAATTTATCTTTATGGGGGACTACCCTTCAAGGCACTATAGGATGTCACAACTATTGCCTTTTATGACTAAAATGCTGCCCTGCCCAATCATTAGGACAGCCATGTTAACCAACAACCACAAAGTTTGAGTATATTCAAGCATTAGATTCTCCGTTAGATAACTACCATTTTCTGACAGCACAGAGGCCCTCCCTCTGCAGAACCTACAGGAAACTTTGTACAGAATTATATCAAGTCATTAAAATAGTTACAATTATTTTTTTAATATATTTTATTGACTTTTTACAGAGAGGAAGGGAGAGAGATAGAAAGTCAGAAACATCGATGAGAGAGAGCCTTCTGCACGCCCCACAGTGGAGATGTGCCCGCATGCAAGGTACATGCCCCCAACCGGAATTGAACCTGGGGACCCTTCAGTCCGCAAGCCGACGCTCTATCCGCTGAGCCAAACCAGTCTCAGCAATTGTTACAATTATTATTAACACACTAAAATAGTATGAAGTGTAAAAGCGGTATCAATACCATCTGATTGCCACATGGGAAAAAAAAAATTGGCACCAAAAAAAGAATTAGAAGAGAAATACAACAAGCAATGGTATGGATTTGCATTAAATGTGTGAGGCAGATCATGCACCACATAATTAAATCAAGATACATTTTTGTATTTCTACTTTTTTTATAGTCTTCATTTTAAAAAATGTTTCTTCAGCCGAGACCGGTTTGGCTCAGTGGATAGAGCATCGCCTTGCAGACTGAAAGGTCCCAGGTTTGAATCTGGTCAGGAGCATGTACCTTGCTTGTGGGCACATCTCCACTGTGGGGCATGCAAGAGGCGACTGATCGATGTCTCTCTCTTATCGATTTTTCTGACTTTCTATCTCTCTCCCTTCCTCTCTGTGAAAAATCAATAAAATATATTTAAAAAAATGTTTATTCATATATAGACAAATAATAAATGGATACACACATTTAAAAGAAAAAAATCAATGGCAGATTAACTTTGTAGAACTGATTTATTTTTTAGTTTCAGTAAAATGAATAATTTTTTTTTTAAAGAAAAACACTGCCAATTGTGGTTGAGCTGGTTTGACCCTGGCATCCTCTCTTCTAGGTGATTGTTATAAAGGACTCTGGCTCCTTTCTTTTCTCCTCCAGTTAATATATTTTCCTTCAGCAAATATTATCTGCTGTGCTTTACCAGCAATGTTCAGCTGTTAACATTTGTTAGCATTTTTAGTCAGCTAATATTTTCATTCAGTAACACCAAGCGTCAATCTTATTCACATAGTATTTGGCAGGAATGTTTTCTTCCCTTAGAATTTGCTTACGCCTTTAAGATTTTCATTTGCTAGGTACTCTTTTCCTCTAAGGACTGTCAGCCTCAGCTAGCATGACAAGAAATTTTGACCATTTACTGCAAAAAAACTTTGACTTAGTGGGTGCTTCCCAGATGAAGCATCTGTTGGGCCTCAGTCTTGGGCATCTTTAAAATGAGGATAATAAAAATATTGTGAAGTTAGGTGAGCCAAGTACAAGATGTATCTGCAGTGCTGAACTGACGCTCGTGTTATTCCAATAAAAGAAAAGAAGAACTAGGAATCCCAGAGAAAAATGTTCAGCTTGTTATAAAATATACATCCAACTTTAGAGTGAATTAGGACAAATCTTAGGAAGCCTAGCTCAGCTTCCCTGCTTTCTATAATATTCTTGCTAGAAGGACAACCTACATCTACCTCCACTTGGAAACCTCAGTTTGACAGACATGCTTTTTCTTCCCAATCTAATTCTTTTTCCTATTGAACATGACTAATAGCCTGAAAATTCTCCCCCAAATGCACTATAATATGACTACATGAGGCCTTAGAGATATCACACCTGGAAATACAGGCTGTGCACTGTGCTCCTCCATGGATTACAGCGTAGGTGACATCCTCTGTGTAGTGTTATTGCCTTACTTTGACCTATGATAGCTCTCAAGCTGATAAAATCCTTTCTTTTCTTCCTTTTTTCTCTTCTTTTCCTTCCTAACATTACTTGGTCTTTTCAGAAGGTATGGCCACAAATACTGTATGCAATGATTATCTCTGCTTTATATTTTTCCTGAAAAATCAGGACTCAGTCGATCTCATCTTAATTTCCACATTTTTGACGTTTGCCTTCAGATTCCAGAAAAAGTGACAACATTGTTGCTGGATGACTTTTATTCACTCATGACTAAGGAATCTTTCAAAACACACACACACACACACACACACACACACACACACACAAATAGGAATTTGTTATAACCACTAGCTAAAAGTGGGGAGAAAAAAGACAGGGAAAGAAATCAAAGAACACCTAATCTATACCACCACCGTTTAGGTCTTCCTTTTTAAACAATTTTTCATTTAGTCTTACAGCAGTCCTGTGTAATAAATGTTATTAAGCTACAGCTCTACCCTAGAGTCTCAAGGAACAGTATCCTCTGGCATCTGGCCATGCTCCTTTATCATTGGCTCTTGCACATACCATCCCTCTGCTGAAACATTTCCCTGATGCTCCCTATTCCTTCTTCTGTTCATTTTATTTTGCCTTGCAAACTCCAATTTATCATTCATGTCTCAGATTAGATGTGCCCAATTTTTTAATCTTTCACATCTAGATTAAGCACCCTTCATATTTGCTCCGAAGTGCTTTGTATGTTCTGTATTTTATCACCTTAATGCGTATAATAATCACTTGTGCATGACTCTGTCTCGTGAATTAGACTCTAACCACCATGAGATCCAGGATGGTGTAAAGCAAAGCATAGTCTAGTGAAAATGGGTGTAGTAAGTAGTGGGCCTGGCTTCCTGGATATAAAGCCTACCTCTTTCACTTACCCACTGAGTGACTTCATGCAAGTTCCTTAAATGCTTCAGTCTGTTCATTTGCAAAATAAGGAGGAAAAAGCATGTACTTTCTATTATTATTATGAGAGAACATAGGAAAAGCACTTACAAGAGCTCATGATATTTACTTAATGTTATTCATTTTTATTGTGTTTTTTTTTTTCATGAGTATGTTCTTATTTCTGGAGAATTGAAAAGGCTCAAAACTTTTCTGTAGAGCAGGATCAGTTCACATATCACCTCTTCAATGAAGCCTTCCCAGAGAGCCCATTTGGAAGAATCTTCTTTAAAACCAATGGCCCTTATTTCTCCCTATTTAATAGAATTTCTTAATTACCACATTATATCCTTTGATTATATTCTATGTATTTTTCCTCTATTAAACCAAAGATCGCAAACTCTGTATTTGTCTCTCTGTTCATCTAGCATAGAAAACAATTGTTGGATAAATTAATGATGCAATAGATCAATCAATGGTTTGAAAATCAAAGGTTAGGAAGGAACATTGGCACTAAAATCAAAGCTGGAATTTGGATGTTAGACTAAATGTTTGAATGAAGTCTGAGTCAAGAGGATCACTACACACCAAAAGCAGCAAAAGTGGAAAATGGATGCTTCCTGCTGTGCGGTAATCAATCTGCCAAGCGTTGTCATATACAGAAGCATTTCATGTTAGAAACCAAGTGCCACACTGGGGTAGCCTTTGTATTGGAAAGCACAGAGGGAAACTGTTGATTTCCTGAGCAGTTATTTTGTGCATAGAAAGCAGAAAAACAACTGAGGGCTTTTCACATGGCCCATAGTATAAAGTCTGCAAAGGTCAGGACCAATACATGAAAATAAAAGATATTCTACTGAGATACCACTGGATCATAATATCTAGGCCTGATAAATTCTGGTTAATCATACTGAACTAGAAACGTGAAGAGGTAGGGGTGATGCTCAGAGCTATCACTTTTTTAAAAAGATGACCATGTATTATTTGGAAAATCCAATTCCAGAGAAAACACAGAAATAGAAGTTAATAAGAAAAAAACAATTTAATGAAATAAACATGACTATTTCTAGGAGAGTTTTTTATGTGTGTCAAAAATAAAATATCCATCATGTTGGTAATTCTAAAAAGAGTAACTCAGATCAAATAAGTTTGGGCAAACATTCACATTATAGGTCTTCTCTCTCTTTTTTTGAGATTTATAATGCACATTACAATATAAATCTGCAAATGACAAAACTTATTTAAATTCACATGAATCCTGAGAGATAGTTGCTTTCCCATAATTACCATTGTTGATAAAAGAACTGAATCCAGCCCTGGCTTGTGGCTCAGTTGGCTGGAACATCATCCTATATATTGTACACAAAAGGGTTGTGTGTTTAATTTGAGGTCAGGGCATATGCTTGGGTTGTGAGCTCAATCCTTGGGCATAGTATGTGTGGGAGGCTACTGATGGATATTTCTCTTTCACATCAATGTCTCTCCCTCTTCCTCTTTCTCCCTTCTTCTCTCTCTAAAATCAATGAAAACATATCCTTGGATGGGAATTAAAAAAAACAAAACTGAACCCACTCTAATTTTAAATTTTCAATAAAATTTCTGTGCCTTTTTCAATGACCTCAGAATAGCTAGGTAAAACAGGATTCTAGAAAAAATGAAGATGAGGAAGTGGATAGAGACACTCTTCAGTTATACTTTATTTTTTAAAATATATTTTTATACATTTCAGAGAAGAAAGGAGAGGAAAGAGAATCATTGACCTGAGCCCGCAACCCAGGCATGTGCCCTAGACTAGAATCTAACCTGGGACCCTTTGGTCCACAGGCCTACACTCTATCCACTGAGCCAAATCTTCGAGGGCATCTAGTATACTTTTCTACTAATGCTGACCATGTAAGAACTAATCTATAAATAACACTGAAGGCCCGAGTTTCATCACATAGGCCGGGAATGGATATACATCATGCTTCCCTGATCTCTACAATCCATGATTATTCTTGTTTCTATATCCATGTATTCAGAAGGAAAGTTTAGCTTCCATATGTCTTTTCCTCTCCTACCTCCACAACCAAACTTTATTTCTGAAATATTCATCTGTTGTAAATATCCCCAAAGAACTCTTCTCAGAAAACTCAAATGCTTTCTCTCAGTCTTCATTTCCCCTGACCTTTCTGCAACATTATTGATGGCTTGTCTCTTCTCCTTTTAGTTCAATCCTTCCTTATTTACTCTCTATTCCCAGGACAGATAGCTAAAATAAAGTGAAATTTGGCCTAAACTACAGAACAACTATCAGGATCATTCTTTTGTTGAGCTTATAATTGCAAAGTCTTGCTCGCAACCCTTCCATTTGTTATGGATGAAAAACAGTGTCGGACTAAGACCCAGGAAATTTGGATTTGAAGGCTTAAGTCTCGCTCCTAAGCAGTGACAGGATCTTGGACCAAAAACAAAACAAAGCAATAACAACAACCGCTTGAGCTTCTGTTTCATCACCTGTGAACTGAAGGAGATATGCTAAGTAATCTCTAAAGTTTTCTGTTTCAGAATAATCAAGAAATGATCCTATTCTCTCCTTATGTAACTTCGATAAAATTATTTCAGCATTCTGAGTTTCAGTTCAGAGCTTCATCTATGTAATAATATTATTTTAAGAAAGAAAAAAAATAAAAAGAAAAGAAAGAAAGAAAGAAAGAAAGAAAGAAAGAAAACCCTTGATATGGAGAGCATAGTGTTTAACTGCTCAGTTTCTAAGGCCAGACTGCTGGAGTTCAGATTCCACATCCACCAGTTAACCTTTCTATGCTTTAGTTTCCTCATTTGAAAAAAATAAAGATATAGTAATAGATCTTGCCTCATCAAGTTATGAAAATTAAGTGAGTTATTACATGAAAAACTCTGAGAAGAGTGTTTGCTACTATGTTAATATTGCCATTATTTTTAATAGATCCTAAAATTGGTTGAAAATAAAGTATTCAAATATTTTTTTCCTTTTTCTATCTAATTATGTGGCCTTGGTCATTTTTTCACTGCTTTTGGAGGTTTGATTCATTGCCAAGAAAACAAAATATCTGTCACTGGTAATTTTAATTATGGATTCATATTCTAATAATAATATTTTAAAAATTAAACATTATCTCACATTTGGTTACATTAACATAAAATATGTAAAAAAATCTTTTGATTGGGAACATCATAATACATATAAAATCAGGTATTTTATTATACAGGTTTTTTTGTTTTAATTGAAATGAAGATTAATAGAGAATAAATTATTGTTCTATGTCAATCAGATCTGGATGCAGATCTTAGGCACTTGGCTCACACGTCTATGGAACTTTCCTCAAACTCATTGTGGCACTTCTGGGTCTATCTAGAAAAAAAATAAAAGTCATGAGCCAAAGAACAAAGGCACTAAGGCTCATGGTTTTATGTGCTCCCATTTGAAAAATGACTTTGCCTCTGAGTGGATATCTATGGGAATCAGTTACCATTGACAGAACAAGCAGCTGGGCTGAGGAAATAAAGAAACAAAGCCTGAATGATAATGATCGTGATCATGGAAAGGGAGACACTGAAATTCCACTAAGGAAGGTGAGGTAAGGACAAAGACAATCAGGCTCTTTGTGATTCTGCTGGTATCCTCACAAAGAGAGAAGACTCCAGAACCACATTTACAAATGCTCCTGCTCAGTGACCTTGAACAAGTCACTTAGTCTGTTTAAGGGTCACTCTCCTGGTATATATAATTTTCAAAATAACCAATTGTCAGTCTGAAGAACAGGAATAGTTGAGAGGGTCACGGGGAATGGTAATTAAGAAGTGTGAGTATATGGAATAACTGACAGAATGTGATAACTGAAGCTCTCCCGCCTCTCCTCTTGAAGACTATTTCTTCCTGAATAGCACCCCTTTTTCTCTCTATTCCAGGTGCCTATACTGTTTCCCATCCTTTGTAACCCCAGTCATAGGTTATAGTTGTATATCCCAACCCACTGTAATATTTTGGGGAATATACCAAAGATTGGAAAACTGAGGTTTAGGTAATGATAGACAAATTATTTGTACATGTGAGAGTTACAAATCTTATCAATGATATCTGATATTTATCAAGGTTCCCCTGGGGAACAATAATATTAAAAAGAGGATATAGGGGGGATAAATGGTGATAAGTGGAGACTTGAGGTGGTGAACATACAATATATTATATAGATTAGGTATTGTAGATTTGTACCTCTGAAGTCTATGTAATTTTATTAACCAATGCCACCCCGATAAATTCAATAATAATAAATACATAAAGATATGAATTTTTTATGATTATTGTTCTCTTCTTTTATGCTCTGCCTCTGTCTAACCAGTTTTGCCCTCTGCTATAATTCCTACCTGAGAAATTCAGAGATATAATGAGATATAGATTTGATCATATTCAATCTTTAATATAAGACCACTGGATAATTCCTAAAAATTACCAACACTGAGAAAGGCTTCCCAAAAAAGGTTTGATATAAGTAGAAAATTAATTTTGCATATAAATGTATTCATAGTATATCAAAACCTAGAAAGCCCTACTCTTCCAAATATTTTTATCTAGATTGAGAAACCAATACACACACACTCACACACACACACAAGCACATTTATATACATGTTTCTTATCTTGATGCAAAACATCCAAACATAAAGATTCATTCCAGCTCTGTTTCTAGCAGTCTCTGTCACCTTGGGCAAATCATATCATCTTTCCTAGTATTAATTTCCTCATCTAGAGGGCATGCATGAGAGTGGGGGAGGGAGGGTTCAATGGGAAGATATGTACACATGTAATACACTAATAAAAAAAGAAAAAAATTCCCTCATCTATAAAATTAAGAGATTGATCTACATTATTTCTGAAATATCTAATATCTCTCAAATAAAGAAAGTAACTTGTTTTCTGTTATTCAAGCTAATATTATTTCCAAGTGAAAACTTAATTGCTTCTTTTTTTCCCCATTTCTAAACAAATAATCTTTGTTATGTCTATAAAGTGAAAAGAGTACTATATAAAATGCATATATTTGAGATTATGTATTATTTAACAATCTAAAAGATTCTTAAATTATGTTTACTAAAATCCAGAAGTGGTAGACACAAACAAACTACACACACACACACACACACACACACACACACACACACACAAATACCTTCATCTAAGAGATTTATCCTCTGCAGGTTTCGCAGGTCATAAGATTAATGATTGAACAAAGTGGACACTCAAGATCAGTTCTTCCCATGGACATTTCAATTCTAGGCAATCAGGTTTGAACTCTTAGGCTTCTATACTTATATCTATCTCTTCCAACAGAGAAGCTCCAGGGAGTGTAGCACTTGAGGCTGTCAGATTTGATTCTGGAAAAGAACACACAATAATCATTCACTATGAAGAATGCACTTGAAAAATGATGTCTCCACTGTTGCCCTCATTTAACTCTTTCTTTACATATAATTTTACATATGTATTTTATAACCACCCTATGAGTATCTCATTACATTTGTTGCTATATGTATAACAATCCTATTTAAAGCCCAAGGAAGGGACCTCACTGACGCTTTCAACAATAAAGCTATGTGTGGAATTTAATTGTCCTTTTTACTTCATAGAAAGCCATTAGTGTTAAAGTGCAAGAGAAGACAAAGAGTTTCTCCTCTACCCCTTTTCTAGTCCCACTGTATATTTTTCAAATGGGGAGAGTGAGAAATCTCTCCTTATCATAATAAACCACCCTGTTCATTGTAAGATCTCAGCAGCATTAAAAACTATACCTTTTGTTGTCCAAATTATTTCTAGTACTTGAATTATCTCCATTGCAAACAATGTTCTATGTAAATTCCACAATACTTAGATAATTGTTTATACTTCTACAGGGAGTACCTAGATATATGCAATTCATTTCACTGTATAAACTTTGATATGTTTGCTCATTAAAAAGTCATATTGCCTTATCATTTACATATTGTTTACTATTGATGAAAGAGAAAAACAATGTATGATTGCTTGTAATCTTTTACAACAATGCAGAACATGAGTGTTATTAGATTGTGTGTTTATTGTGGGAATTAAGGATCAAATTCAGAAAAATATAGAAGTTGGAAAATCTGGTTCAATTTTGCAAATAATGTATTAATTGCCATTCACCAAGTCATTCAGTCCCCCTAGAACAATGTTCCCTCATCAACAAAGGAAGGGAATTTGGGAATTCTAAATACCTTTCAGTTTAGAGTGATGTCAGAGAAATGGCAGTGTGAAAGATCTCATTGGTGAACAATTTGAACAGCTATAATTCAACAAAGAATTCCCTTCTCAATGCACAATATGTCAGAGAGATCCACACAATTAATCATCTAAAGGTGGGCGAGAGGAAAAAGGGGAGGTGAGAAGGGAGAAGAGCTCCCAGGATAAGAAGGGAGAAGACTCCAAGGAGCTATGTATGCGACCCTGCAGCCCAGAGCTCACGGCAGAGCTCAGCCCAGGGGGAGAGGAATCAGACTGTGGCTAGCACTCCCTTCAGCTGGTAGGAGCAAAGAGACTTTGTGAACATTTCTCCAGGAATGAGCAGCACAAGTTGAGGCGGAGCCCAGTGACCTGGCCAGGGACAAAGCAGAGTGGTATAACCATGGTTGTTGGGCAATCGACATTCCAGACAAAGCCTCATCAGAGCCTCACTGCCTTCCTTTAACACGGCACATTATCTAGTAAAGATAAAAACTGGTATTACAGAAATACTGTTTTCCCTGAGTGAAGGGTATACTCTGTGCTTAATCTCAGAATGAGGTGGAGACACAAGGGGGGCATTGTGGAGGCCCACCGGTTACCATTGCTGGGAGGACCAAGCAACAAAGAATGTGACTGGGATCCCCCCACAGCTCACCCCACCTCCACACATGGAGACTGCACTGCAGGTGGCATCTGACTGAGAGTGACAGCACTGGGAATTCCTGAATTTAGAGCCCCTTTGGCCATGCATTCCCTGCCAAGTTGGTCCACTGGGACTGGAACAACTGAATCACATGGGAGGCACTCACCTTCCCAGGAAACACAGGCCATTTTTCACCACCCGGGAGAGATGTGAAAAACCAGAGAAGTGTGAGAGCTAAAAGAACTTGTGACTCAGCATCACCTGTGGAAAAACAATAGAAAAACTTGTTAATCGGCTAGAGAAGTGCCACTCATACATAGATGCCTAGACAAAGAAGGACTCCATCAAATACCATAAATAACCAAGATAATAAGGCAGCTCAGAAAGAAAATAAATGTTCAGAAAATAAACTTAAAATAATGGGAATAGATGATTCAAGATTTCAGTTCTGAAAATATTCAATGAGATTCAAGAAAACACAGATAGGCAGTTGAATGAACTCATAAAACAAATCAGTGAACAAAATGAGTGCTTTACCAAAGAGAATTAAACTTAAAATAACTAAATGGTAATTCTGGAGAGGAAAAACTCAATAAAAGAGGAATCCAAAGAGGACTACAACAAGACACATCATAATTAAAATACCAAGAGCAAAAGACAAAGAGAGAATATTAAAAGCAGCAAGAGAAAAACAGTTCATTACCTATAAGGGAGCATCCATATGACTGTCAGCTGATTTCTCAACAGAAACGATGCAGGCCAGACGGGAGTGGCAAGAAATATTCAATGTGATGAATAGCAAGAACCTACAACCAAGAATAATCTATCCAGCAAAGCTATCATTCAGAATTGAAGGGCAGATAAAGAGCTTCACAGAGAAGAAAAAGCTAAAGGAGTTCATCAACTCCAAACCAGTATTATATGAAATGCTGAAAGATACTCTTTTAGAAGAGGAAGAAGAAAAAGGTAAAAGCCAAAAAATTATGAACAATAAATACATATCTATCAACAAGTGAATCTAAAAATTTAAGTGAATTAAAAATTTGATCAACAGAATAAACTGGTGAACATAATAGAATCAGGAGCACAGAAAGGGACTGGACTGATAATTCTCAGGGGGAAAGGAGTAAGGGGTGTACAGGGAGAGACTGGACAAAAATCATACACTTATGGATGAGATCAATGAGAGGGAGGTAAGGGTAGAGGGAAGGGTGGGATCTGGGTGGAGGGGTGCTATGGAGGAGAAAAAAGAGAAACAAATGTAATAATCTGAATAATAAAGATTTAATTTAAAAAATAGATAATTGAGGAATCAGTAAGGTTTTGTTATATAAACATAATAGTACAATAGGCCGCTCAAATTAAATGTCTAACTTTTGTAATCTAATAAAATAATCCATAATAACTGCAAAAAAGAGAGAGAGAGAGAGAGATATCAAGAAAAAACTAGTGAGCATAGAAAATAGAGCTCACCAGCTGGAGGAAAAAAGTTAGTCATATCAGAGATACAAATCTAGAAATGACACAGAGGGAAAAATAGAGAGACTTGAGCATTAAAGAAAATGCTCAAGAACTTTATGAGAACTATATGACTTTATCAGAAAGAATAATATTAGAATAATAGGCATACCAGAAGAACAAGAGAGGGAGAAGATAGCAAAGATCATACTCAAACATAGATGAGAACTTCCCAAACCTATGGGAAGAGCTAGATCCTCAAATCCAAAAAGCAAACAGAACACCTAATTATCCCTATCAGAAAGGCCTGCTCCAAAGCACAAAAGTGTCAAAAATCAATAACAAATAAAGGCAGTAACAGAAAAGATTAAAGTAACCTATAAAGGGAAGCCTATTAGGTTATCGTCAGACTTCTCAGACAAAACTCTACAAGCTAAAAGAAAGTGGAACCAAATATTCCAACTACTGAAAGAGATAAATTACCAGCCAAGAACAATATGTCCAGCAAAGTTATCCTTTAAACATGAAGGAGAAATAAAGACTTTTTCAGACATATAGATGCTGAGAGAATGTATCGTTGGAAGACTTCCATTGAAGGAAATACTCAAGGGGGTTATTCTAACTGAAACAAAAAACAAAAGCGGTCACAAAACTATGAGTAACATCACTAACAAACTTACAGCATAAGCAAAAATAATTTCTGACAACAAAACCATAAAAGAGAATGAGGTAAAAACTCTGATTTTGTAAAGAAGGATGGAGATCAGATGCATTCAAAAGAAGAAGCACTACTGTATGAAACTTTATTTTTCATAAACCTAATAATAACCACACCAAAGCAAACACCCAAAACTGAAGTACATCATTTAAAAAAAAAAGAGGAAACAGAAGAAAAAAGCATAGAATACCAAAAACCATAAACAACAGACAGAAACACAAAGAAAAACAACAATGGAGAAACAGAGCTACTAGAAAAAAAAGATAACATTGTTATAGGAAATCTTCAAACATCAATAATTACTCTAAGTGTAAATGGTCTGAATTCACCAATAAAGAGGCAGAAAGTAGCAGACTGGATCAAAACATAACTCAACCGTATATATTCAGGTGACATACCTAAATTCCAAAGACATAGACAGATGCAAGTGAAAGGGGGGAAAATGATTCTCCAAGCAAATGTATTCACAGAAAAGTAGATGTAGCCATACTCATATCTGACAAAGTAGATTTCAAGATAACAAAGGTAACAAGAGACAAACATGGACATTTTTTAATAAAGGGAGCAATATATCCAGAAGACATAATACGTCTCAATATATATGTATTCAATCAGGAAGCATCAAAATATATAAAGCAACTACTAACAGAACTAAAACACAATCACAGTACATATGGGGTTCTCACTACTCAATTGACAGCTCTAGATATATCATCCAAACAGAAAAGCAATAAATAACATCAGCTTTAAATGACACATTAGACCAAAAGAACATAATTGACGTTTTCAGACTTGCACCCAAGAAGATCAGATTATACACTCTCCTCCAGTGCATGTGGAATATTCTCAAAGATAGGACATATGTTGGGTCACAAACTAGTTTCAACAAAATTTGACTTAATTTTTTTTATTTATTTATTCATTTGTTGATGGATACTTACAATGTTTCCATGTCTTAGCTATTGTAAATAATGCTGCAATTAATATGAGAAAATACAATTTATTACTGTGTAGAAACTAAGTTTGGAGAAATAAAACTTCCTTAAGTAATTGACCAGTGAGGATATTTAGGAAAATGACAGATAAATATCACCTAGGTTAATCTCTATCTTAATGTGCATGGTAAAACTAGAATTAAGATTTCTTTTAACTTGACAAACATGTCTAGATAATAAATTATGTGGCATAATGGTCACTCAACCACTTTATGTGCACTCACAAAGAACTAGATATTTGCTCTAATTTGACTGAGAATTTTTAGGCAGGTGACCTCCACTCTTTAAATGAGGGTTAAAGCCCCTTTAATTTCTAATCTTGGATTTTTAAATATTATATGTCAAATACAAATAACTTTAGTACTTATTAGTTTTAGAAAAATACAAATGGCAAGATAGTCTTGCTTTATTTAATTAAAAGGAAGCCAACATGGTGTATAGATCAGCTTGAGATTTTCTGCATGAACTTTAAGATTTTAAATTGCTTCTTGTTACTGAAGGTGCATGGATGGGTATAGAGCTTCCTCCAGTCAAATGTCTAAGAAGCATCTCCAGATGTTTCCCATGTCTATTCTTCATTTGCTTCCACCTCAGTATTCACCTGCAAATGCTGTGGGTCTAGATGGAAAGTGCTGAAAATCTATATGCAAATCTCCTAGACTATTAGCAGACATTATCTGGTCTGGATAAATGTTACATAAATCTTAAATCAATGCGCAATTGAAGGTTTTTTAAATCAATTTTTCTACTCTAGTCTCAAATTTGTTTTAATTAATTATAAAAGTGATTTTGGGACTTGGATACTAAAGTCTATTGACCAGCTACTATAGGTCTTTCACCTTTATGATTACATGTTAAACCTTTCGATTTTTATAAAAACTCTGTAATTACTTTTACTATCTTATTATTATCCATTTAACACATGAAAAAAATGGGGTTACAGGTATGTCCCAAGAGTCATTAAGTAATTTGCTCAAAACTGCATGTCTAGTAAACTATTAAGTCAAAATTCAAAGCTGGTTTGATATTACCACCTTTAATTTAAATTACTAAACATAGTTTCTTTTAAAATATGTTTTTAGTGACTTTTTGGATAGAGAGGTAAGGAGAAGAAGAGAAAATAAAAACCTGCAGCCACCTACTAGGAATCAAGCCCCCTACTGGGATCGAATCTCTTGACTGGGAATTGAACCATCAGTCTCTTGGTGCATGGGAAGATGCTTAATCCACTGAACCACACTGGCTAGGCTAAACATAGTTTCTTTTAGTGTGAAGGTGCAACCATTTTGGTCTTCAATTTTCTTATGCTGAAGATACTTCACACTTTGTAAAGTGATTTTGTGTTTTTAAGGCATTCTTATTCTTTACCTTCTCAAGAACTGACTCATGTCTTCTGAGGTTATCAGAACAGATATTCAGATCTGCAGTTTTGGAAAATAACTAGGTCCTAGCGGGAGTGACAGACCCAAGGTCTGGAGAGCCAGAGCTATCCTAGGTCAACTAATTCATTTACTATTTCTCAATTTATCATTATCATTATCCAGCCTTGGTGAACACTATTTTTCCTAATACACAGCATATTTTCCTGAATTAAGTAAAATGAGAATAAAAATAATTCCCAGGGGCCATTCCAAACAATTCATCTTAGCTTTTGGGGGCCTTTGGTTTGCTTAAGGCGATGACTGGGCGACAGTTCTTTGATATAGAGAAACGCAATTCAGTACTGTAAAGAACTTTTAAGAATCCAGAAGAACAAATACTATCAATGGCAAATGTGGGCTCCAAGCTTGGATAAATTCCAACATTTACACCCCAAATGAGAAGTTATGCTCATGAAATCAAAGAGTTGACACAACAGCAAATCAGGATTTACAACAGAATAAATAAGAGGCAGGATGGTGTGCACTGAATATATTAAATGCATACTAACCCAAGGTAGGTCACGCAAAGTCATGCCATTGCAAATGTTTGTCAGAAATAGAATAAGTGGACTTGAACCACTCCAGGCAGGGTCTCCTATATAACCATATAACTCATAATCCTGTCAGAGTGAACGGGATCAGGGACCTGAATGAGGAAAATGCTGTTTCCTATAGTATCTGAATATTCCAAGAAAGTAAGTTGGCTTAGTGTGGATGGGAATGCCTAAGGCTAGCAATCAGGAAACTTGGCTTCCAATTTCTGCTTAGGACTGATTTATGATGACCTCTTATAGAAGCCATTTGACCTCCTTTGGATTATTTGACCACCTGGAAAACATATACCTGCCCTGATTACTTGGACAGTTTAATGTGAGGTCATATAAGAAACCAGGTGGGAAAGAAATTAAAAAGAAAAAAAACAAAAAACAAAAAAAAACTTAAACTATGCATGAATGAAATTAAGTGATCTAAGAAATAAAATAAATTGCCAAGAGTATCCTATATGATAAAAGCCTAATGTGCTAAATGTCTAGTCATCCATTCAACCAATCAAAGTATAATATAGTAATGATATGCTAGGCCACTCAACCACATGCTATGATGTGCACTGACCACCACGGGGCAGACACTCTGACCAGTAGGTTAGCTTGCTGCTGGGGTCTGGATGATCGTGACTGAGCAAGATGTGTTGGACACGCCCTGGAGCCCTCTCAAGGTTCCTCCCTTGCCGGTCAAACTCCTGCATCACTCCCTGGCCCCAATCATGCACTAGTAATATATGTATGGGAAGAAACATTCATTGACAGTATTTAATAAATATTGTGCCAGCAGGCACTGTGCTAGGCATTTCTCATAGTTGCCTGATAATATGTCATTATCATTATCCAGGCTTGGTGAGCACTGAGTCTCCCTAATCCTGGAAGCAGGAGCCCTGAATTATGAAGCATGAATGCTCACCATTGCAGCTCTCTTTCTGACACACCAGCTCCTGTCATTGAAGGTCACCCGGTTACCAAGCCTTCCAGAGAGAGAATGAGTCACCTTAGTCTTTCTTTTCTCCCTTCTTTCCATACTGGGTTCCAAACTAACCCTTTTCCCTATCATTGGACCCCTTTGAAATTTTCTGAGCATCTGGCAGGTTTCCACTTGTCTAATCTACCTGGCTGTAAATACCTTACAGAAAAATACAAAATGCATTTATAGGACTTTTTATGGCTCCTCATCTACACCATAAATATTAAATGCCTTTTGACATTTCTCAGAAAATACTCCATATACCAGATTCAATTGACAGCACAAATGTACTCCTCACAAGATAGCACCAAATTCTCCATTTTGCAATTTTCAGTCAAGTTTGTGCATGCAGCTGCTTTGTACTAACAAAAGTAGAACGCTCTTAAGTCACATACACTGAGTGGCCATGTCTTAAAATGATTATTTCTAAGCTGTAAGAAACTGTTCGGTGGTATCTGGACATTATAAACAGCTAAAGCGCAGGATACCAAGTACAGTATAAGGAATATAGTCAATAATATTGCAATGACTATGTATAGTGTCAGGTGGGTACTAGATTTATCGGGGGAATTACTTTGTATGTTATATAAATGTCTAAGCACGATGCTATACATCTGAAATTAATATAATATTGAGTGTCAACTGTAATTTAAAAAAATTTAATTAAATTTAAAAATGAATAATTTTAGGCAAAAGTGGTAGTGCCTAAAATTCATGTTGAAGATGTTCTCCAGCCACACCACAGTAGAGGCAGGCAGCACAGACTACGGATAAAATCACAGATTTGGAAATCAGACTGACTTCTGTCCTGCTAACTACATGATGTGTCACTTAGGAAGTAAATTTACTAAGCCCCACTTTCCTCATAAAATTAAAATAGCAAGAAATACCAAAACTACCGAATAGAATTACATATGCAGTAAAGTGAGATAATGTATATAAATCATTTATCCTAGTACTTGGCATTTACTGGACACTCAACTAAAGATGCTAATAAGAAAAACTGTTAAGTCCATTATAAGATAGAAATAGTAAGGCTAAAATAGTTACTGAACTCTCAGAAATATTACCTTATTTTTCGTTGAGCTATCTGACTTGGAGCAAAATTTAGAAAGATTTAATCTCATTCCCAGCATCCTTGATCCTTCCCCTCTCCATTCCCTAGGTGCTAAGATCAAGCCAGGATTAACTACTATTCTCTAGGAATGGTGCTTTAGGCAGCTAGGACTGGTTGTATAAGATAGTTGTTTAGGTGTCATCACTCCTACTGGAATGTAAGCTCTCAAAGGCAGGCCCTACGTCTTTCTGTTCCTTATCCACATTCCCTATATTTGTATTCAACAGGAGAAGGCCATGGACTAATTGTTAGTGTCTGACTAGTGGCCAGATTATACCTCTTGGGAACTTTTTTTCTTTCTGGAAGTGTTGTTATTTATTTCACATAGAAGTGACTATTGAGGCCGTTGGCATCATTCTATGTGCTTTGTTCACATGCTTTGTCTCATTTAATCTTCACAGCTGTCTATTAGGTAGGCTCCTATTCTTCTGATAGTAGAGACAAGAAAAATGAGGCTGAGAGGGGTTAATTAAAACTACCGAAGTTCATACAGTAAGTGACTGAACCTGAATCTCAAACTAGCCTACTGACTATTAAAGCCCACTGACAACCCTGGCCGGTGTAGATTGGTAGTTGGAGCATTGGCCCAAGAACTTAAGGGTTGTTGATGGATTTTGTTACTATAGTTCAAGTTTTTGTAGCTCCCTTATCCCAGATCAGACCAACTGACCCCCTTGCAAGTTGGAAGGTTCCAGACCTATTTACCTTTATCATTACAACTCAGATGGCTAGAGATTCGCAGGTCAAACCTGACCTTTTAATTCTTTGAAATTTAATTATTTGACCTTTTAATTTTCAGCATTAAAATGTATAGCTTCCATGTCACCTTCCCTGTGTGACATTTCCTGACATGTGACAGGGATGCTCCGCATCTCACACACCCTCCCTGGCCAGAGGTTTCCAGTAGTGGATACTCTATGCAAAAGATTGGTGCACTATTTACTTTTCTGTGTTTTAGCTAAAAGAAACTTTCGAAGTATAGGACCAGCTTAAAAATGGGACAAACAAATCTTGATGGAAAGGAGCATATGCCCTTAGGGAAGGTACATGCCAGCTGTCTCTTAGAATACATGCAGGAGCCCCCATTTCCTACAAGAATCCCTTCCCATTTTGATATTCTATTAGAACTCTAGAGATGGATCCGAGACTTAGGCACTTTGTCCTGCCACAGGCCAAGTTTGTCTGAATGCTGAGATGAAAACACATGAAGCAAGTTTTGCCAGAACCCAGAAATCAGAGTCTGTGGGGACCCAAGAAAAGTTTGAGAATGGTGGAGTCACTTACTTTGTATTAATAAAAGTTACCGGGACCTTTTCTGGAACCAGTATTTGGAAGTTAACCATCCCTCCCTAACAAAAATAAATCCTGTCCTCTCTGTCCTTCTTCCTCCCAAGGCCCCAGTCAGTGCACAGCATCTTCTATCCTAAAATGAGCCAAGGTAATTGATTCTCTTAACATTGGGACTGACTTTCTCAGACGGATTCCTCCTAACCTTTTTGGTTATTTCTAATCCTATTAGCAAGCTCCCATCATAGCACATTAATGCAGTTGTATCTGATTTCATTTTTTTTGCCAATACCGTACAAAATGCAGCAGCTTAGTAATGACTTTTATGTCATGTGGTTTTAGCAAAATTGAATGCTAATGAGATGTGATTGGGTGGAAAATTATAGCAATAGGGTGCTTGCCATCTATAATTGCAGCACAGGCTTAGTTTGGAATGGAGGTAACGGGATTTCTTTTACTTAATAGTGATTTCCAAAGCACAGAAAGGTACTGTATATTTACAATTATGCAGAAGATGATTAAATGGCTTTCACTGGTGGACTGTCAAACAGCCTTGCAAATCACAGAGACAGTCAAGGAAAGCAGCAGGAAGATTACAGTTGCATTGTCTCATCTGAAACCTCATTTATTATACTGCCCAGCACCACCACCAAAATAAGTAGAAAGGGATGCAGGATCATAGGAGTGATAGTGGTCTTCTCTGAAATAAACTTATTAAGTGAGACAGATTCTTTATTAACTAGTCAGGAGCCAAATGATTAAGCAGCTTTCCTTGCCATTGAATTCCAAGCAGAAATCAATGTACATTATACCACTGCAGCCGCTGAGATTGCAAAAGACCCAAGGACAGTGTAGAGACTGTGATTTACTGACATATTTCATCACTGTAATGGCCAAGAGATGGAGTGCAGTTTGTTCATGGAGGATAACTTATATCATGTTTATTTTTGTATGTGTTAGAAACGCTACTTGCATAGACTCCCCACTTGTAGTATTTCTGTTGCAAAATCATGTGTCCACTTGGAAAGCAGAGTCTCTACATTCAGAGCCTTTTTTTAAGAACGAGAAGCTGCTTTATGGAAACGTAATATATTTTCATTAAACTGTAGATGGTGCTACCCAGTGAGTTTGGCATGGTTTATGACAAATACCATGAAGGGGGTTGTTAAACACATGCTGGGTATTCCTTGTGCCACCACACACCACTAACGGGCAGAGAATGATGCTATTGCACAACTCAAATAACTCAAATTGTTCTTACAAGCAAGCTTTCTCTCACACCAATAGCATTTGCAAATTTATACATTATCTTTCCAATCTAAAATTTAGAGAAAGATATAAAATTTGAAATAGGGAAAAAAAACCTAAACTACATTGTTCAGCAACTAAAGGATTTCTCTCTCCTTGATTATCAGTAAAAAATGGCATTATTTAATTACTTGTGAAATGTCTTCTGCTAAAAAGAATTTAGAGTTGCCTACCTAAAAAGCCTTGTATAACCCAAGTTCCAGTTATCTGTTGCTATATATCAAACTGCCTCAAGTCTTAGGAGCACAAAATGACAACCATTTTATTCTACACGGAATTGTATGTGTCAGGATTGTGGGAATTAACGGTGAGATGGTTTGGTTTGTCTTTGTTCCATAATAACAGGGATCTCAACCAGGACAATATGAGTACCCTAAATTGCTGAGGCCATGTCTAGAGTCTCAAGTAGTTTGGGGCTTCCTTGGATTTTCTCCATACCAGCTGGTAACGGAATGGCCAGGTGGTTTCTTCATTCACATCGCTGGCACTTCTGGAATGACTAACAGATGAGGGGAGCTGGACATCTCTCTCTTCATGGATTCTTCCCAGGCAGTCTCCTCACAGCAAATCACTCTTTGGGTAGAAGAACTGCTTACATGTCACCTAGCTGTCCATAAGGCCTGGGCTAAATGGAAACTTCTTCAGAATGACCTGATTTCAGAATATGATTTCCATCACATTCCAGAGGTCCAACAACTCAGTAAGGCCAGCCTTCACTCAAAAAGAGACAAATCAGACAATAATATATTTTTTTAAAATATTGATTAATTTTTTTAAGAAATGGAGAGAGAAACATTGATTTTTTTTTTATTCCATGTATTTATGCAACCTTGGCTTATCGCAGGGGTGGGGAACCGTTTTTTCTGCTGAGGGCCATTTGGATATGTGCATCATTCACAAGTCATACAAAATTATCAACTTAAAAACTGGCCTGCTGTATTTGGTCAAACATTGAATTAACTCACTCCTAATGCCTTGGCAGGACTGGAACAAATGATTTTGCGGGCCTTATATTGCCTTTGGGCTGACCTGCCCCACTCCTCTAACCAACTGAGCTACCTGGCCAGGGCTAGCCAATACTCCTGAGTAGCACAGAATATATAACCATCTTAATGTATATTATAGATATGTGGTAATTTGAATGGTGATAATTTTAAAATGAGAAAAGCTGAACAATTGAAGGAACAAGTGGTTTTACCAGAAAACTTGGCTTATAATGCCACCTGCTATGAGCATAGAATTTAACTCAGAGCTTTCTAGTGATTAAGGCCAAACAGAAAGAATGAACCAGCAACTGTATATTCATTAACTATTTCAAAAAAATAATGCTAGATTCTTTTTCAATTATTTTCCAAAGACTAAAATGATAATCAACAAAGATAGAATATGAAATATATCTTTTATACAGTTTCTTTCTACCTAATCCTCCTTTTTGCATTAATAACCCAATTCACCTCTGTGGTAGTGGTAATTCTGGATGGGAAATTAACTACTTAGAATGAGACCTGAGGTTAAAGATAAAAGTAGAAAGAAGAGAAATGAGGTTGAGCTGTGACAACAACAAAAAAAAGTAAAAATAAGAAAGAAAGGGAGAGGAGAGATATATAAATTAGATCTACAAAACCATGGCTTGCTCTGCCTTATAAAAAGATTTACAGGTTACAAACGCAAATGCCTATGAAGTCTGGCATGTGCCTTTAAATATCTAAAATATATGAAGTGTAAAAAAACTGGAAGAAGTAATGCCTCTATCAAATGGAAAGTGCATGCCCTCTCTAAAAGCATCAAATTATTTTTATTAAGTTGATTATATGTACTATACTGCCAAACATAGCTGCATCTGTGACTACAAGGCTTTAACTCTAGACTGAGTCCATGGAGAAATTCTGAGCTCTCAGGCTGAAAATCAGACTGCTGGATTTCCTATGTGCTTTCCTGCAGAGACACCCTCCTGGGGGATGTTGAGGGACTGATCTCAGGTATTCTCAAAACTTGTGGGGACCTATCAGTCCCCAATTTCCTAACACCTATTTCCTATCACCTCCTGAAATAGTTTACTGGGGAAGATAAGAGAGGATTAATTTTTATTGCTCAAAAGAGGAAAAAAATAATGAACTAAGCCAAGGTAGTGCTCAAGTCCAGTCTTAGAATTGAGAAATGGATCAGTATATTCTGTAAGGCAAGCTGCTTTATGCCATTTACCTCTGATAGCTCTTTTTAGATATCTAATGTGCTAAGAGGGAAAAAAGGGACTGTCATGGGTTCTTTACTATAGCTTGGCAATATGAGTGCTCCTCAAAATAAGACCAAAAGTTCTCCTGAAAAGAAAAAAATAAACAAATGGGATTACATCAAACTAAAAAGTTTTTGCACAGCAAAGGAAACTATCAACCCACTAAAAGGAAGAACATATTCACCAATGATACAGTTGATAAAAAATTAATATCTAAAACTTTATTTAAAAAAAAACTGCCCAGGGAGCATGGCTCAGTGGTTGAGTGTTACCTATGAACCAGGAAGTCACAGTTCAATTCCTGGTCATAGCATATGCCCAGATTGGGGATCCATCCCCAGTGTGCAATGTGCAGGAGACAGTTAATTGATCAATGGTTCCCTCTCATCATGGATGTTTCTATCTCTCTCTCTCCCTCTCCCTGCCTCTCTGAAATCAATTTTTAAAAATTTTAAAAGTAAATAAAAGTTATAAAGAACTTACAAAACTCAACAAAACAAATAATTCAATTTAAAAATGGTCAAAGAATCTAAATAGACACTTTTGCAAAGAGGACATACAAATGGTCAATAGACATATGAAAAGATGCTTACTAGTGGTCATCATAACCTTAAGAGAAATTGTTTCATGCGACAAAGATTTTTAAGTGAAACTCTCTGTAGCCTGAAAATTATTTTGGAAAGAATTAAAGAGAAGTTTCCTTCAAATGTCATAAGAATTGTAATTGAAAGTCAATATATTTGGCCTCTTGAACTAAAGTAAGTAATTTGTGTTTTTGCCTCCCTGACAAAGTTTATATAAAGTTACAAAAATAAATTGACAGCCAGTTTGAAATTGAATTGCCATGGCCTAGAGCAAAGAATGTCCTTACATTATATTATTCTACAATGTCATTATAATTTTTGAGGTTTCACAACAGCATATTGTACAATTATCCCAAACAAACTTACAAACTAATTATTTGAATGTTTGGCAGCAGTTTAAAAAAGGACACGAAAGGATTTAATTCTTTTCAGAAGGAATTAAAGCATTAGGAAGGCACTTGAGCATTCTATACTGACCCCTCTTACCCTTTTGCCAAGAGGGACCCTCTTCTCACAATCCAATTGCCCTCAGCTGTTGCCTGAGCTTTCTATTCATGCTGAGGTTGAAGCCTCGTGGTGGTTGGTACCATGAATCTATCTCTCACCCAGTGGTGTAACCTGGGCCCTTCCTGGAGAAGGAACCTGAGTTCCCCAAGATATGTGATCAGTGCAGGTGCCTCACCAGCAGGCGAGGGGAACCCAAAGTAGGTGCTAGGCGTGGAGGCCATGGGGGCATAGGCTACCAAGGAGACAGAACTGAACCTCACATCACCCCCCTGCTTGGCCCTGGAGGATGACTGGTTAGCCAGAGACGGTTAAGATTTTTCAGGAAAGGAACAAACTAAGACAGGCACAGTTACAGAGGGGCCATCAGGAGAGAACTTGGGGGTCAACAGAGGTGGAGCACAGACCCTCACTTACCCCAAACTTTCAGGGGCCTGAACCCTCACCCCTTCTGAGGGAGGTTTCCTGCCCCCATGGCTGCTTTGTTTCCCATGCCCAGCCCAAATCGGGACCCAGGTAACAGACAGAGACTTGGCCAACAGCAGCTTCCCTATATCTAAATCCAGTCTAGCACCAGGAATGCTCAGAGCCTATTCAAGAATGCAAATAATCCTTTCCACTAATATTTACAGGGTAAACTAAGATTGTTGGTAGAGTATTAAATTTGACAGTAAAATAGTACTCAAGTTTCAGATTAATTTAAATTGGCTAATTGAAATAAGTGAATACTCAAGAAAATTTAATTGTACTGGACAAAAAGTTGTTCCTAAAGTATTAACTAAAATTTCTATGGGTAATTCATCTCATGGTAAAATTGCTTAACATGCAATGAACCTAAAGCAGTCATATTTTTGTGCAAAAAAATAAAATTTAAAATTATCAAGACTGCATTAAAAATTTTGCAAAAGCCGAGACTGGTTTGGCTCAGTGGATAGAGCATTGGCTTGCGAACCGAAAGGTCCCAGGTTCAATTCCGGTCAGGGGCATGTACCTTGCTTGTGGGCACATCTCCACTATGGGGCGAGCAGGAGGTGGCTGATTGATGTCTCTCTCTCATTGATGTTTCCGACTTTCTATCTCTCTCCCTTCCTCTCTGTAAAAAATCAATAACATATATTTTAAAAAATTTTTGCAAAAGCCTCCGTTATTAATTAAAAAAGCAGGGATAGTAGGATGCTATCATGTAAGGAAAAATGTCCTGTAAGTAAATTACATCTAGAAAATTTTTACTTTAGAAAATTAATTTTCATTTGTAATGCTAACAGCAAAACACCCATGAAAAACACATATGGTGTCAAAATAAGCCAAAGGAAAATCGTTTGGGCAAAAATAAAAAGGATTCCAGGTCAATTTTATAGAAATGATTCCTTTATTAACTTTTGGTCAAGAATATGTTTATATACTTTCCGAAAACAAC
Organism: Lasiurus cinereus; assembly: GCA_011751065.1. Taxonomy (NCBI): domain Eukaryota; kingdom Metazoa; phylum Chordata; class Mammalia; order Chiroptera; family Vespertilionidae; genus Lasiurus; species Lasiurus cinereus. The sequence continues at coordinate 23,278,383 of JAAGEH010000043.1, read as the reverse complement.
CCCAAGACCATGTGGACTCCTGATACAGAGAGGAATTGACAGGTCTGCTCCAACCACAAAGACAAGAGGAGAACAGTCCAGAGATGGAAGACTCTGATGACGTCTTGCCATGCTAGCAGTCAGCAGCTGGGTGTAGCTACAGGATGCCTAGGACCAAACCAGAGAAGATCAGACCTGCATTATCACCATTTGTCCACCATCCAGATATCATTGTTGACGTGTACACATAAGGAACTGCTTGACATTGAAACTGGGACTCAGAACTGTTGGATATTAAAATTGGGACTCAAACATTTTTATTATATGTATTTCTAGTCTGCAGAGGCAAGATTTTTTAAAGAGAAGAATCGGGAAATAGATACAGAGGCAAAGAAGAGTGAACAGACTGTCAGGCTACAGTGGGAAGGCAAGGGAGGTTGGGGGGAGGGTGGCAATGTAAGAGATCAAGCGAAGGACTTGTATGCATGTATATAAGCATAACCAATGGATACAAGATACGAGGGGGATAGGGGGACAGGTGAGGGCATGTGCTGGAGGTTGGGGGCGGCCAGGGAGGAGGTCAATTGGGGGGGGAGGAGACATATGTACTACTATTTGTAATAAAACAATAAAAAAGAAAAGATGCTCAATGTCACTAATCTTCAGAGAAATGCAAATTAAAACCACAATGAGATATTACCTCACAAGTGTCAGCATGGCTATCATCAATAAATCAACAAATACCAAGTGTTGTAGAGGATGGAGAGAAAAAAACCCTTGTGCACTGTTAGTGGAAATATAGACTGGTGCAACCATGATTAAAGCAATATGGAGTAGACTCAAAAAATTAAAAATGGAACTACCTTATGACACAGTGATTCCATTTCTGGGACTATATAAAAAATAACAACCATGAAATACTAGTTTGAAAGACTATGTGCACCCTTATGTTTATTACAGAATTATTTACAATAATTAAGGTTTAAAAGCAGCCTAAGTGCCTTTAAGTAGATGAGTGGATAAAGAAGGTGTGGTGCATTTATACAATGGAATATTAAGCAGCCATGAAAAAGGAAAAGCATGGATAGACCTGGAGATATTATAGTAAGTGAAATAAAGCCAGTTAGAGAAAGACAAATATCACATGATTTTACTTATATGTGAAATCTAATGAATAAAATAAATACACAATATATATAGAAACAGAAAACAAATTGACAGTTGTCAGAGGAGAAGGAGGTTGAAAAGCGTGAAGGGATTAAGCAAAGAAGAAAAAAAAAAGAAACTCAATAGACACAGTAGACACAGACAACAGTATGGCTATTACCAGAGAAGTGGAGGGAGGGAGGAGAGAATACGTAAAGGGAAGATAAATGATAGAAGATTTGACTTGGGGAGGTGAACACACAATACAATATTCAGATAATGTATTATAGAATTGTATATCTGAAACTTATATAATTGTGTTAACCAACTAGAGGCCCAGTGCACAAATTTGTGCACCAGTGGGGTCCCTCAACCTGGCCTGTGGGATCAGGCCAAAACAAGCTCTCTGACATCCCCCAAGGGGTCCTGGGTTGCAAGAGGGTGAAGGCCAGGCTGAGGGACTCACTTGTGCATGACTGGGGTCAGGAAGAGACACAGGTATTTGTCCAGCCAGGGAGGAACTGCAGCAGGGTTCCAGGGCATGTCTAGCCCATCTCACTCAGTCCTGATCAGCAGGACCCCAGCAGCAAGCTAATCTACCAGTCAGAGCCTCTGGTGGTCAGTGCATGTTATAGCGAGTGGTTGTGCTCAACATATCATTAGCATATTACGCTTTGATTGGTTGAACAGCTCACTGGTCAACTGGACACTTTGCATATTAGGCTTTTATTATATAGGATGTCACCCCAGTAAATTCAATATATTCTTTTAAAAATTCAATTTGATTTCTAAGTGATTTGTGTGGTCTACTAAGAGCATCCATATGATTGAAATAAAGCAAGCACGATAACATTCTATTAGAATCTTATTATATGCTTGCAATAATGTGGTTAAAATGAATGAAAAGCAGCTCACTTATACAACTACTCTTCTCTTTTTCTTCCTTTTCTTTTTAATCAGATGCCATTAAAACCAGTAAATGCTCAGATAATTAACTCTTTCTTTTTAATCAAAAATATTTTCCCTAAAAAGTAGAATTCTTAATAAATAAAACATACTGATTTTTATAGTTGTAGTTTCTCCCTTTTCTTAAATAATGTGGTAGAAGCAGATACTGTTTTCAATTATCTGAACTCCCCTTAGATAAATAAAAATTCTTATTTTTAGTTGAGCATATGGCTACCCAAATTCTTTTGCTAGTCTCTTCAAATGTAATCACCCCAGGAGGGAGTCAAGTCTGGGTACTTCTTACATCTCTGTCCCCATGGCTCTCCTTCAATATGGCATGTTACCACACCGTGTACTCGTTCCATTAAATGTGTTATACTCACTAATGTCTTATTTTATGTCTCTAATTGATTATTTTAAGCTGATGAATAATAACAGACAATCATACAAGAACATTACATTTTCCAGAAAAGAGAGCTGCAGTTCAGTGAGTTCCTTTGATCCTATATGCATAGGTAACTAATGGTGCATTTTTCAGAAACCACTCAGGCCAAATGCGTGTGAGAAAGAGTTCACACAAGGCTAGTGGATTATTTTGAGAAACCTAACTCAAATGTCACTAGGTGTTAGTCTTCACAGATGTACAAAGAGCTCAGTTACTAGTAAGTTTCACAGATTGTGTAGATTCTCAATAATTTGGGGCCCTAATGTTTTTTTGATGACTAATTTGTTCTGACTCATTGATTGGAGAAAATTAGGTGAGATATAAGAAATAGGAATCATTATTCCTTTTAGATTGGGGTTAATGCTCATGAATAATGAGGTGAACTTTCTAGTAAAATGGCCCTGATCTTTTCCCTTCATCTGTTTGCCTGTACTCTGTGGAAGAAAAAAATTAGCTACCTATACTCTGTGGAAGAAAAAAATTAGTTCCTCCCTATTAACACATTCTGTTATTCAGCCTTAATTGCAGACAGAGACTTTTGTAAAATAATGTAACAGAACCAAAGATATCATGAAAAAAAATGAGTTTTATGAGAAAGGGAAGAATTCATTTTATTTTTGAACAATGAAAATATTACAGAGAAGCCAAGATGGCAGCATAGGTAAACACCTGGACTGCTGTCTCGCATAACAATTTCAAAACTACAACTAAAAGACAAGACAGATATCATCCAGAACCAGAGGAAGGCTGGCTGAGTGGAATTCTACAACTAGTAGGAAAGAGAGAAGCACACTGAGACTCAGGAGGAGCTGCATGAGGCAGAGGTACTGAAATGGGTACATGGAGAGGACTGGCAACTGAGTGCATAGCTGACTTTCTCAAGCAGGAGGGAGACAAAAGCTCCCAACTGTGCTGAACTACAGACCCAGGTGATACTCTGGGGACCCAGACTCATATGGAGTGAAACTGGATGGTCAGGAAAGAGAAAAGCACACTGAGACTCAAAGGAACTGTAGAAGGCAGAGGTACTGAGACATGTGTGTGGAGAGGACTGGCAACTGAATGCGCAGCTGACTTTCTCAAGTGGGAGGGAGACAAAAGCTCCCAAATGCACTGAACTCCAGTTTTGGGTGAGACTCTAGGGACCCAGACTCATTCTGGAAGAAACTGGACTGTCTGGCAGTGGGCAAAACTTGAGGGCAGCTTTTTCTCGGTGGTGCTTGCAACGATTACCATGGGACACTGAGACATGGGGGCCTATTGGGTCAGGGATGATGGGAAATCAATGCTGTCTGCTTTGCCCTGAGACTCCACCCCATCCAAGTTGAGCAGAGAGGCTCTTTCAAGTCTTGTCTCATAAGGGTGTCTGCAGCACAGAAGTTCTCCCAGCATAGACACAGATGATCCTTGTAGCCAATTGGCCTGGAGGTCAATTTCTCCCAGTGATACCAACAACAATCAAGACTTAATTACATGACTGTGCATACAGCCCACCAAAAGTGTCCACCTCAGGTAACTGGGGAGGCTGGACCACTAGGCCCTGTAGGACACCTAGCACACAGAGCCACTCTATCAACTCAGGGAAGCAGCCAAAATATGGAAGTAAAGAAACAGATGACAAATGAAGGAAGTGGAAGAAAGCAAATGACTGGATATAGAGTTCAAAACCACAGTTGTGAAGTTTTTCAAGAATTTTCTAGAAAAGGCCGATAAATTTAGCAACCCTTGAGGATATGAAAAAGGACCAACTAGAAATTAAGCATACACTGACTGAAATAAAAAATATTATACAGAGATCTAACAGCCAGACTAGAGGATCATGATAATCAAGTCAAAGATTTGAAATACAAAGAAGCAAGAAACACTCAACGGGAAAAGAAAAAAGAATCCAAAATTATGAAGATACTGTAAGGAGCCTCTGGGACAACCTCAAGCACACAAACATCAGAATTATGGAGGTACCAGAAGAAGAGAGAGAGCAAGATACTGGGAACATATTTGAAGAAATAATGACTGAAAATTTCCCCTACCTGATGAAAGAGGTGGACTCTCAAGTCCAGGAAGTAGTGAGAGCTCCAGACAGGAGGAGTCCAAGGAGGACCATACTAGGACACATCATGGTTGGAGTGCCAAGAGCAGGGGACAAAGAGAGAATGTTAAAAGCAGCAGGAGGAGGATAGTTGGTTGCCTATAGGGGAGCACCCATACGACTATCAGCTGATTTCTCAATGGAAACTATGCAGGCCAGATGGGAGTGGCAAGAAATATTCAGAGTGATGAATAGCAAGAACCTACAACCAGGATTGATCTACCCAGAAAAGCTATCATTCAGAGTTGAGGGTCAGATTGAGAGCTTCACAGATAGGAAGAGGCTAAAGGAGTTAATCACCACCAAACCAGTATTATATGAAATGCTGAAAGATGTTCTTCAAGAAGAGGAAGAAGAAGAAAAAGGTCGAGATAAAGATTGTAAACAACAGATACCTGTCGACAAGTGAATCTAAAAATCAAATGCATAAGGGAATCTGATGAACAGAATAAACTGGTGAATATAGTGGAATCAGGGGCATAGAAAGGGAGTGGACTGACAGTTCTCAGGGGGAAGGGGATGTGGGGAGTGCAAGAAGAGAATGAACAAGAATCATATACCTATGGATGAGGACAGTGGAGGGGGGCAGGGTAGGGGTGGGAGGTAGGGTGGGAATCAGGTGGAGGGGAGCTATGGAGGAGAAAAATGGAACAACTGTGATGATCTGAACAATAAAGATTTATTAAAATAAAAAAGAATAAAAAATATAGATGTTCCCAGAAAAAAGAAAATATATTACAAATGGGGGGATTCCAAACCTTTATAAGAATCAACTAACTTTGGTCAGAGATGTATTTATTAAAGGTAGAGAACAGGAGAAACCGGTTCTCTCTAGGTGGGCACGTTCAGTGTGGAATTACACTAAATTCTCTGATCAACCCTTAAATTGACATTCACAGTAATGGAGTTTATCATCCTTCATTCCCTGCCACAAGGAGACTGGTATTAAAAGGATCTGTCTTTCATTGTTAAGTACTGCACAATTTTCCCCCTAAAGATCCTGCTGGTTCTATTGATATAAGTTTTCTTCTAGTGGAAAATTTCTTTCCCCTATAATTTATTTTAAAATTACCCCAGCATGTGCCCCAAAAGGCAACACTTATGAATGACAAGACAGAGAGGCTGCACAAAATTAGAGATGCTTTTTAATGAAGGGCCCAGGTGCAAATAAAGGCAGGGGACTGGGAACAATTGTGTGCCTCAGAGAAACATGGGATTATATATGGTCACTTAAAATGGAAGCTCAATGAGGTCTCACAGGAATTGCCAAAGCCTTCCAGTCCCTATGGGTGAGAGAGACAAGCCAAAGCATACCTTAAAACAGTATTGACAGAGAGATAAAAGGCTCTAGGGTTTCAGGTTGCCTCTTAAGAAAGGCAATATAAGCCTAATCAATGGACACAGACAACAGGAGGATAAGGACATGGGAGGGGTGTAATAAGGACACATATGTAATACCTTAATCAATAAAGAAACTTAAAAAAAGAAAAGCAATGAAACTGCAGCCTTTGGTAAGGTTTCCTAAAGCTGTTTCACTTCTATTTTTCCCTCAGGATGTTTCCCTGAACCAGACAACTTGCTAAAGGGACAGAATTCCAGTAGACTGCATCTTCTTATACCTAGATTTGGGAGGATTAAATCTCCAAAAACCAGAGTGGTGACCACTAAAAGGGGAATGAGAACATATACAAGCAGAGTCCCTGGGGTTCATAAGGAAGAGGGAGTTGGGTTGGATAACAGTCCAAGAAGTTGGGTATTCACAAGGTCCTTGTGGTTTTCCTGACTTCATAACTCCCTGATGTCACTGCAAGCATCATGTCAATTTTAATAAAAAACATTAGGACCATTAAGAAAATAAAAGCATCACAGAATTAATATTTTACATGATAATTGAAATATCATTATACTCTTAAGCCCAATGTCTCAGAGCATTGGTTTCATAAAAAAGTGAATGGGGGCCAAAACCGGTTTGGCTAAGTGAATAGAGTGTCGACCTGTGGACTGAAAGGTCCCAAATTCAATTCTGGTCAAGGGCATGGATCTTGGTTGTGGGCACATCACCAGTAGGGGGCGTGCAGGAGGCGGCTGATCAATGTCTCTCATTGATGTTTCTAACTCTATCCCTCTCCCTTCCTCTCTGTAAAAAATCAATAAAATATATTTTTTTAAAAAGTGAACGGGGTATTATTTCTATCTATCACTTTTTAAATGTCTATTTCGCAAAGTGTTAAGAATGAAGCATAAATTTGGAAGAGAAAATTGCTTCCTTTAATGGCTTTAATTTCTGACTCTGCATATAAACAAAGATTTAAAATTTAAGGGGGCCAAATATATAATGATTTAAAAATGTTAAGAGCTTTATTGAGTGGAAGACATTGATTAGTGCCACAATTTCTTCTTTGTACATAAACCAGAAATGACAGGACTCTGAACACCATTTCAGATTAATATACTCCAAATACCAAAGAATAGTCACTGATTATGTAAGTGGACTTTTTAGGAGAAGAAAAGCACAATTCTGGATTTATTAATCCTAGGAGAAGAGCAAAAAGAGCCATTATGAGAAGAGAATGAAAAAGCACTAGCAAAATAGAAGGAGGGAGGAAGAAAGAGAAAAAATTGTTTGGCTCTATCCACTGAGCCAAACTGGTTTTGGCCCCCATTCACATTTTTATGAAACTCAACCATAGAATTACTAGGTACCAATATTGTGACTAGATTTATTATAAGACAAAAAGAAAATTGCTCTACAATAAATCTTGTGGCATTAGTTAGTTGTTGTTGTTTTACTTGGCATTCTTTTAATTTACTGGTAGTTATATACATACTATGTTAAAATCATTCTGGAGGACATTTTACAATATTTAACAAAAAAAACTTACAATCCAACTAATTTAATTCATTTTAGGACTTTTTTCCTAAGGAAATATGCATATCACATAAGCATATAAAATGAAAAAGTGGAAATGACCTAAATTCTGATCATAGAAAATTGGATAAGTAAACTATAATGTATCTACAGGATTGAATGAATACTCTTTAGTCATTTAATGTAAGCTATAGAAGATTATATAATCACATGGGAATAGCCAAAATAAACTGAATAAATGGTATAACTATGCCATAGAACTAGAGTTCCATGAAAAGCATACAGCATCTTGAAATTGTAGAGCAATGCACTGGAAGGAAGAAATACAACTATGCTGAAGGAAGCCTGAAATTATTGATTTGTGTTGCATTGATTTCTAGCAGGTCACTTGCTCAAAAGGAGACTGGGGGAATAAAAATGTGTTAGATTTTGATTTGTTAATTTATTATTCAATTACTTATTCATCTCTTAATTTGGCCATTATTTCTTAAATGCTTACCAGATGCTTAACACTGGGCTAGGTACTGAAGTATGACTTCAGAGATGAGACTGAACAAGCATGTTGAAAATACCTCAAGAAGAGCCTCTACATGGGCATACCTTGTACAAGATTCTCTGTTACCCTTTAGGCATGGGAAGTCACTGGTGAATTTTGAACAGGAAAATTATGTTAGATTTAAACATCAGATCATTTTGGCAGCAGGAGGGAGGTGGACCACAGGAGGACAGTGCTAAAGTTGTAGTGTGGTGATTAGTCTTTTAGAATAGTCCAGTGAGAGCCAAGGAGAATCTGAACCAAGACAGTTGCCCTAAAAATGGAGACAAGGGGAATTAAAATTGAATATGAAGGCTGAGTTTGCAAAGAAGGAGAAGAAGAAAAGGATACAATTTTGAATAAGTCCCAAGTTTATGTTTGGGTAGAGAATAGTGATGTTTAGCAAAAAGAAGGAGGAGGAGGAGGAGGAGGAGGAGGAGGAGGAGGAGGAGGAGGAAGAGGAGGAGAAGGAGGAGCAGAAGGAGGAGGAGAAAGTTTGGATAGCACTCTATGGCTTTTATACATTTTCAGTGACATATGAATATACTCATATTCCCTAATGACAAAACTTATATATATATTTAATTAGCTGTCATAAGAGCAGTATCAATACTGAGGAGCTGATTCTAATCTTCTGCCATGAACCCTTTTTGGTGTTCACTATACTGCCTATGGTTTCCCTTAATAAAGTGAGACATTTCAACTTTGAAAGATATTAAAGTTTGAAATTCTGATATCTTTCAAACTTCAAATGTTTCACCCAGTAAATTTAATTTTTAAAAAGCAACATCATAAATAATCCTGGTCTACACAAAATATAAAAATAGTTTGAAATTCTAGCATTTCTGAAGGAACTGTAAAAGTTGATAATAAAAATAAAAATTTTGAAGCACTAACAATGTGCCTAGCAATGAGCTAGGAATTTTTTAAATATATTTTATTGATTTTTACAGAGAGGAAGGGAGAGGGATAGAGAGTTAGAAACATTGATGAGAAACACTGATCAGCTGCCTTCTGCACACCGCCTACTGGAGATTTGCCGCAACCAAAATACATGTCCTTGACCAGAATCAAATCTGGGACCTCTCAGTCCACAGGCCGATGCTTTATCCACTTAGCTAAATCAGGCATGGGCTAAGAATTTTATACATACTACATAATTTGCTTATCTCATCAACACTAGTAAGTAGGCATCTTCACTGTGATAAAATGAAGCTCTGAGAGATTGTCCCTTGTCAAAATTATAGTTATCAAGTGTATAACCAGGATTCAAACCAAGGTTATCAATCTTTTTACTGTATGCTCTGAACCATGTCAATTACTTTTTGAAAATTCAGACTTCTTGGAAACATCGCTCTGAAAACATTGCAGATAAACTTTGGAGATCTGAATGGCAGTATGGTCTGATCATTGAACTGAGGGATTAGAATCTAAACTCTTAGTTTAGGCCACAAACTTGATGTATGATCTTAACCAAGTTACTTAACATCTCTAGGTTTGATTTTCTTCATTTGAAAAATAAGCAAATTGAACTAGAAGTCACTTCCAAGATGTTATTTATATTTGTTCCATCAGAAATTTCAAATTTCTTTATGTGGAATAAGATTTAATACCTTTAAAAAACTCTGTATACAAATGGAATTTGCTGATATCAGACATGGAAATGGCATATCCTTTGGGCACAGGAAGTAAAAGTATCTTTGTAAATTGGTCAACTCACATTTCATACTTAGATGTACTCTCCAGCCTTCTCAGAATCCCTTGTTTGGTTTATTATTGTGTCATCTTAAAGTGAGAGTTTAGGTTAAAATAAAGTAGGTGGGCTCTGATAAATCTTTCCATAGTCAGAGCTAAACATGGTTTCACCCTTATCCAAATGATTTAAAGTGATCTGGTATACTAGGTAT
>JAAGEH010000043.1:23184241-23268365 GCA_011751065.1 Lasiurus cinereus | reverse complement strand
TGGTGACCCAGCACTGACTGCAGCCAGGGCCAGCACAGCAACTGAGCACTGACTGCCTAGGGGCTGCGGATCTGGCCCAGAGAGAGGCCTGCAAAGAGAGAGACAGGGTCTGATCCCCAGCATCCCTAGCAGCTATTGATCAGCCATTGCCTCTTTCTTTCTCTCCCAGTTTTGCCTCTGTTTTTCTCTGGGCCTCTTTGGGGGCTGCTAATCAGTCCCGCCTCTTTGATCAGGCCCAGAGATAGGCCCAGAGATGCTGACTGGCATAGAAACTGACCAATTAGAACCAAATTGGCCAGCAGAGGAGGGCATTTGGGGGTGAGATCAAGCCAGCAGGGGAGGGCAGTTGAGGCAACCAGGCCAACAGGGGACAGCAGTTGGGGGTGACCAGACCAGCAGAGGAGGGCAATTGGGGGAGACCAGCCTTGCAGAGGAGGGCAGTTGGGGGCAATCAGGCTTGCAGAGGAGGGCAGTTGGGGGTGATCAGGCTGATAGGGGGGCATTTAGGAGTTAATCAGGTCAGCAGAGTAGTGGTTAGGGGGTGATCAGGCAGGCAGGCAGGCAAGTGGTTAGAAGTCAGCTGACCCAGATTACAAGAGGGATGTCCGACCACCAGTTTAGGCTCGTTTGCACAGAGATCCCCAAGGTGTCCCCTATTGAAGAAGGTCCCTATTTGGAGAGGGCACATAATCTTTTTTATTAAGATTATGTACTTCAAACTTAATACAAAATTTTTTATTAAATAATAATTATAGATAAAATTAATCTTTGCCATTTTGTTTCTATATATACTTACTTGGTAAAATAATACTTTTGCATTACATTTTTTTGTTTTGTTGTTGTTTGCATTCTATTTTAATTAAATTTATGGGGGTGACATTGGTCAACATGAACATATAGGTTTCACATGTGCATTTCTATGTTATAAGATCTGTATACTGCACTGTGTGCCCACCATCATCAGTCAAATCTTCTCCTGTCACCATAGCAATACATTCTTTTTAAACTTTTAATACTTGGTAAAATTAATTGTAATTAATATGTAAATCATGTCATTTTACTATGTCAGTCTCTTAATTTGAGGTGTTTGATAGATCTTTACTATACAGTGCTAAAATATGTTTAGAGTACTGTAGTTCCACTAAATATTAATGTTTTTATACATATTTTATAAATAATAAAATGAGAAATGAAGCTGGAGCTTAATCTTAATCTCCACTCACAACGAACTCACACTCATAATGAACAAATATACTGCTTTCTGCTTCTTCCCTATTGACCAAGTATAGTCTGACTTCCATGTGATTATCTTTCATAAACTGAAAGGCAACATTTATGTTTCTCTGAGTTCTCCCTTAGCTAGAATGAATATAACAATTATTTTAGTTGTTGCTAATGTGACATGGTTCTCTCATATCATTTTACTATGTCAGTCTCTTAATTGCTTACTCTTCATTGTTTGCAATTTGCATGGGAATCAATGTGAAGGTTGTAAAATATATGGGCTTTGACAACAAACTCCCTTGGGTTTGAGTCCTGGTTCTGAACCTGATTAGTTCTGTGATTTATTGGGAACTGTGTATTTATCAGAGTGGAGTATTAGTTTCCTCATCTGTAAAATGGGGGTAATACAATATAGCGTTATGTTGGAGATTAAGTAGACAAACTTAAACCTAAATAGCCTTTGATAATTTAGTTAGCAGAACACTAAAACAAGGAACAAAAAATATCTGTCTTTATGTGTAACTGAATTATAATAAATTTAAAAAAGTAAAAATGAAAATGTGAGCACTCGCCAATTTTGCTCATTGGATAAAGCATCAGCCTGAGGACTGAAGTGTCCCAGGTTCAATTCTGGTCAAGAGCACATATTTTAGTTGCAGGTTCCTCCCTCGTCTAGGCCCTGGTCAGGATGCATGTAGGAGGCAAACAATCAATGTGTTTCTCTCACATCCATGTTTCTTCCTGTCTTTCCCTCTCTCTCCCACTCACTCTAAAATTGGAAAAATACCCACAGGTGAAGATTTAAAAAAATAATTAAAAAATGAACTTGATAAAATTTGTTCGTTTCCATAGATCTCTAAGATATAAAATACTGAGAGAATATAAAGTTAAAATTTTCCTATTGTTTTGATTTACATTAGGACCCAATGATTAGTTACAATTAACTTGCTATGCTTATCCCCATTGATCACTTGATGCATATGCTTTTCTGGAATTGGATTGTTACCCAAGCATGGCAAATTAAACTTCCGATTTAACAATTAAAACCATCAGGTTGACAAATGAGACTGTGAGGCTGATTTACTCTGGGTCAGATTCTCGCTCCCAGACATAAATGAGACTCTTTGTTTTCAAGAGTTGGCTGGCAGGCTGGCTCAGGTGGCACTAGCTGTGACTGATCTCACCATACAATTATTACCAGGTATCTCCACTCAATGGTTGATGGCCCTTCACGCATTTAGGAGTGGTCACTCATATCACTCTGATATCATTCTCCCTCCCCAGCCATTATGATCTGGTTTATCACCCAGATAGTTTTCTATAAGAAGTATTTAATTGCTCTCTCATTCTTCTCCAAGATGATAGATAGATAGATAGATAGATAGATAGATAGATAGATGATTTTATAAATTGGTCTTCATATTTTTTCCTTGGACTAATCACACAAAGTAACACTTTCTATTAAAATATTTGTATAGTGCCCTAATCACATGAGAGCACTATGCACTTACTTTTGTGCCATATCAAATTTTTGCTTCAACATTTACTTTGTGGATATGTACTAGCACTTTAGCTATATAACTTATTCTGTGAGTATAACATAACTTAATCACTCTGAGTTTCAGTTTTATCATTTGGGAAGTGAAAAACAGAACATGTATTTTACCAGGTTGCTTTGAAGATTAGGGGTAATTCTTACCCTTTGAGCCTGTGTAGAGGGACATCAAGATTATTATGCTGAATGAAATAAGCCAGTCAGAGAAAGACAAGTATAACATGGTATCACTCATATTTGGAATCTAATGAACAAAATAAACTGATGAAGAAAATAGATCCAGAGACATAGAAGCATGGAACAGACTGCAGAATCTGAGAAAAGGTGGGGGGTGGAGGGATGCATAACCCATGGATACACACAATAGGGTGGTGAAGGCCTGTGGTGAAAGAAGGGGCTGAATACTGGCTGGAAGGTGTCAATGAGAAAGAAAAAGGAACATCTGTAACACTTTCAACAATAAATACTTTAAAAATATTTAGGGGTTAGTCCACTGGCACTAACAGACACACAGTAAATGGTAGTTTCCATGGAAACAGGACTAATCTCTGTTATGGTCCAGGTCTTCTTCTTTACCAGTTGTAGATTTGGGGATATTTAGAATATACAAAGATAGTCAGATCATAATCATTTGGGACATCTTAATTTGAAATGTGACACCTCAAGATCTTTGAGAAGTTCAATATCTATTCCCTATTCTCATTGTATGGTTATAGGGGTCATTCTCAAATCTAACTTTATTGGCATCATATATTGTTCATAATATCCATGGAAAACAGAAATAGTACCTGTAGGTAATATCTAACTATTTATTATTTCTGGTAAACTGACTGAAATTTTTTAAAATTACAACTTGTTAAACTCATAAGAGAAAAAGAAAAAGAGAATAAGAAAAGATAGCTTAAAAATATTAAGCCAGATTAATAAGAAGAAACTTATTAAAAATTTTAAGCCTCATGACCTTAAAATATGTTCAGAAAATCTCCCTCCTATTCCTTGTTATGTATATCTTCAGCAGTCAACAGATAACGAGGTCCAATCATTAATGTGCAGAACTGTGAACAAACATACATGCATAATGATGCCATAATTCATTTCCAGTATTTTACTGAATGTCTTTCATCCCCCAATTTTTTTGTTCTTTTGCTCCAGAATTATACAACTCTATTTGTCAGAGGGTCATAAGTACTTAACCATGAAAATAAACATATTGCCTCTTTTGATGGGTAGAGATCCTGCTATTATGGAGAGTGAGGAAGTTTGAGAAAAGAGAATATTATTCTGAGGCTATGAAACATCTTTTACTTTTTCATAATTGCAAGTGTTTTCAATTCCACAAAAGTACTCCATGTATATTTCCCAGAAATGTAAGAAAGGGGAATTTATGAGATTTTTTCTAGAGGGTAACTATAGCTGCCAAAGAGACTCCTAAAGCTAAGAGATTAATATTATCATAATTACTTGCTAAAAAATAAATTAAGAAAGTGCCGAAACAGGCTCTAGCTGACTTTACATCTTTTTAAAATGTAGCTAACTTGACATCTGCAGCCTATCTGTGGGGTAGACTGCCTTCCTTTGCTCCCAGGGCTGCCGGAGTTAAGGACTTAATGTGTCAGCAATTCCTTTATCAGCGCTTACCTTCCAGAGATTACTGACTTTTCAAAATGCAATCATGAATATTCACTGGAGGCTGAAATTGGGCAAACTGTGCCCCAATAGAGTCCTGGACTAATGTGTATGGTTAATGCTTTGAAATCAAGACTTCCTGAATGTTGAATGGGAGAAACCATGGAAGTTAGCAAAAGTTAAACAGCACAACCCTAACCTACATCATTACGATAAAGCTTGAAGAATAAAGAGTGCTTGTGGGTCAGCGGGTTGAGGGATCTGAATTAAGGTACTGACTCCTCTATATATTAAGTTTAAAAATGCTCTTGGGCAAGTCACTTAATCTCCCCAAGCCTGCTTTCTCCTGCCTAAAAGGGAATGAGATTTCTTAGATTTATAAAGTATTGGACTCACAACTTAACCTTTCAGAAATCTGGTTTCTTAATCTGTGAAATGGGGATCGTGATTCTTGTCTTAGCATCCCCTCAGGAACGTGGTAATAGTGGTGTCTTTAGTCCACTTTGAGCAAAAGTTCTGACCCATTTGCTTACACCTGAGCTCAGGTAGTCTGCTGTAACAATACCCCAGGGTATTGTTCCACTTGGTTTCATACTGGCAAGAAGCAGGACTAACTCCACATCAAGAACTACACCATTCACTAATCATGAACATGAGCAGGGAGATACCTAATAGAGCACAGTGGTGGCAGGTCATAAATAAATTATTTATCCAGGGCTTTCGGTCAGTAAGTGTCTCTGCCTAATCCATAAACATGTATATTTGTACACACAGGAACCCTTAAGAAAAGAGTTTATTCTCTGGGAAAATAGGGTCTATTTTATTAAAAATGATTTTAGCATGGTGTGGTTCTTACGAGCGTCTAATGATTACCGGGTATGGCCAGGAGTTGTGAAGCTGATGTAGCTACTCAAGTCCCAATCTATATCATCTTTTCTCTCCACTTTGCTTTTGTGCCTGGCTGCTGAGTTTTAATAGCAGGTCTGGTTTACTTCTATTCAGCACTCAGTTTCTTAAACTACAGATGTTCAAAGTCCAGCCATCTAGGCTTGTGGGCTTTTCCTTGGCTACAACTAAATGAAGTTCCTATTAGCTATTACAGAAATTTATAAACTTAAGGACTGCAAATATTGCCTGGTGAGATATTTATGGGAACTCACTTTGCCTGCTATGGGGAGATTGCTTTTATACACATTTCTGGTTTTAGAAAGGGGAAAGAAATATATTTCAGGTAAATGCTCCCCAGAGGGATGGTCCCATTACTCAAATATCTTGGGCCCAAGGCAGCACAGGCTAAGATAAAAGCTCTCCATTTGGGATAGAAGGTTTTCCCTGACTCTAGGTTATAAATGGGCTTTTAAAACAATGAAGCAGTGCACAAAATTGTTAGGAAATTTGCCCTGAAAGGAAGGAGCTCTATTTCTTACCTAAGGAAGAACAGACTGAAGATGTTGCAGAGCCCTAGAGTTCATATCTCCTCCTCTTGGCTCTCTACACATACTCTCCATTTCTATTCTTCTCCACCTCAGATCATGTTTGCTGGCTGTTTCTCCAACTAGACTGAACTGCTTGGGGGCATGGTGCTGTTCTACTTATCATTTATGTTTGGCGGTTAGCATGGTAAATATTCACACACTAAATATTCATTGATTGGATATAGCACATTCCTACCCGCAGGAGGTTAGAAATAAATACTGACCTTAATGCATATTTTTTACTTTAAAAAATTCAATTATTAATACATACTTGTGTCTTACACTGATGCCTCCTCTCTGAAAGGCAGCACAGAATTAAATATTCTACTTGAGATGTTACTGCATATGATTTTCAAATGTGCCACAGTGGTAAGTGTACTCCGGAATGCAAACCCAGTAATTAAGTTGGGCATGCTGCAAAGCTGGCAATGTCTTTGAAAACATCTTTTGTAGAAAGTAGGCTTATCTTAGATTTTTTTCCCCTTCTGATTTCCATACATCCAGGCAGACTTCATAGGTGGTAACTTTTTCTCCATTATGGGTGCTTCTTGTATTTTTCCTAAGACGGGTCATTACTAACCAACTAATGAGCTATTTTTTACATAACGTTTATATGGAAGCAGCACAAAGTATGTCTTTTTAAGATTCAATGCAGGATACATGTCCCTAAAAAAGTGATCTGATGTAATATAGAGGGAGATAGCCTTGGTAAGGAATAATACCTAATAGGTGTAATAAGTTTTCATAAAGACGTTCTGGTTTGTGATATGGAGAACTGATATCTGCCCTTGGACCTGCCCCATGGGACCCTAGCCTGTCTCTCACAATATGGGCATTCTAAGTGTATAAGAACACGCAGCCGAAACCAGTTTGGCTCAGTGGATAGAGCATTGGCCTACGGACTGATAGGTCCCAGGTTCTATTCAGGTCAAGGGCATGTACTTTGGCTGCGGGCACATCTCCAGTAGGGGGCGTGCAGGAGGCAGCTGATTAATGTCTCTCATCCATGTTTCTAACTCTCTATCCCTCTCCCTTCCTCTGTGTAAAAAAATCAATAAAATATATATTTTTTAAAAAAAGAACAAGCACATGTGCCTTTGGAGTTGTAATCCACCATATGAACGAAAAAGCAGAGCCCTTAAATCGTTAACCGCTGCATTAAATCTGCAGATGTTACAGTCTAACACATGCAGTATATACTTACATGGCACATCGCAGTGGTGTCTGGAGGAAACTGATCATCTACCAGAGAAGTATTACATAATTGATTAAAATAACCTTAGGGAGCCAGCACAGCATCCTACTTTTGCCAATGGCTGAGCTAGAGATGGGGATGCATTCAGAAAACAGAAATCTGGTTCAGCTTGAGTTAATTATCAAATATTCATATGAATACTTATTGTATCCATCACTGTCAAATCTTAGTGTGCATATAAATTAGTTGGCATCTTTCTCGCAATACAAATTTACAAACTTAATACCCAGAAATTCACCTTGATATTAACAACCCGAAATTGATTTGGTGTGGCCTGGAAGTCTGTGAAGGTTTCAGAGGTGGGATCTTTGGGAGATGATTAGGTCATGACAATGGATGCCTCATGAAAGGGATTAGTGCCCTTATTAAATAAAGCTCCTTCATCACTCCCACCATGTGAGGACACAGCTGAGAGACAACCAGGAGTCGTGATCTCACCTCACACCAACTGCTGTTGGCTTCCATGCCCAACTTTACAGAATCCGTGTCATAGATATGATAGCTATTAGGTGAAGACAGGCAAGTGAGTAGGCAGTTAAACTAGTACAGGAAGTGCTGAGAGATGGAAAGAAGACCTTTGGGAGGAGCACCTAACCCAGACTTAGAAATGTCAAAGAAAAATTCTAAAAAAAAAAAAAACTGGTTGTAATCCACCATATGAACAAAAAGACAGAGTCTTTAAATCAGTAACCGCTGCATTAAATCTGCAGATGTTAGAGTCTAACACACACAGTGTATACTTAGATGGCACATGATGCAGCAGAATAAAGAAGAAATTCGGCCCTGGTCAGTGATGCTCCATTCAGTGAGGACCATGCCATGTACTGAAGAGTAGCTGATCCAATTTCCAGTCAGGGCACATATTCAGGTTATGGGTTCAGCATGTATCAGAAGCTACCAATAGATGTTTCTCTCTCACATCTATGTTTTTCTCTCTCTCCCCCATCTCTCTTTCTCTCTCTCTCTCTCAAATCAATTTTTTTAAAAAAAGCATTGGGACAGAGCCTGGCATGAAGTTAGACCTAAAAACACCTCATGGCAAAGCATGCTTGAGGATCCAGAGTGTCAGAAAGAGAAGTGATTGATAAAGCTGGAGAAGTATTGCTCAAACCATGCAGGCCATGTCACTCTCATTAAGTAATTTGTACTTAATCATGAGAACAGTGAGGGACCATTCACTAGACTTGGGAAATTCCCCTGGTCAAAGTGTAAAGGATGGATTATGGTAGGGTGTGCAGGGTTGTATTTGAAAGGTACTTCCCTACTTTATCAATCATGTGGCATTATTATTTCTACTTCACAGATGAAGGAACTAAAATTTTAGAAAAGTCAAGTCCTTTTACAAAGACCACAAAGTTATTAGTAGATGCATTGCGATGAGGGGGTTGAAGAGCGTAAACTGAAAATGTGTCTGCTTTTGAAGTCAGTCCTCTATCCACATAATGGTGTTGCCACCTGTTCATTCTAGAATATAATCATAGCATAGGAAGTGCTTCCTTGATGATGAATTTGCAACCTGAGCTCTTAACAAAAGGAATAGTTTTAATTCTCAGGGAAAGTTGGCCTAGAAGTTTACACTTTAGTAGGATAGCTCACCTCACTTACCAAGTGAAAAAAATCAGTATTTAAATGGGATGAAAAGACCACTACCATTGCCTCCTAGGTTTCAGCTGGTCACTGGGTTAATAAGAAGGCTCCAAGAGATGCTTTAAGGGAGGAAATGAGGTTGTAATGAGTACAGCTTCAGATAAACAGGGATATTTTTCTCCTTGTCAGATGTTTTTGCTCTCCAGCCTGTGTTCCTCTTGCCTCTCCCATATGAAAATAGCAAAAAGGTTGGAATAAATAGAATAAATACATACACTGATCTGACAGGCAGCAAGGGGACATCTCACTTTCCATGCCTCCCCTGGTTCCACAAGCCAAAGATCAGATAGAACTAGGGGCGATTTCCATATATCACATTGCAATCTTGGCTAAGAATGATTTTCAAACATGAGGCTCATGGAGGTGTCACTGTTCAAATAAATAGTCCAAGACAGCCCTTCGTTCAAGACTCCAGTTATTCTCAGAAGCAGCCTTTGAATCAAAGTGCTAGTTGTGAATTTTTGCCAATTGTCTTTGCACTTTCCCTGGTGCTGACCAAGGGACCAAGTGAATAATGTTGGCAGTTCCTAGTGTTTGATCAATTATTTATGGCATCTTAACCAGTACGTGTGCATTTCTTCGACATAACATGGATAAGATTTGTTTTGGCCATAATCTAAGTTACAAAGTACAGTACAATATAACTAACTCACTAATGGTTGCTGAAATTTTGCCATAGATTTACATTTTTGAATTTAAAAGAGCTTATTATAGGCCTAGCCAGTTTAGCTCAGTGGATAGAGCATCAGCCTGTGGACCAAGGGGTCCTGGGTTCTATTACAGTCAAGGGCACATTCCTTAGTTGCAGGCTCCTCTCTGGCCCAGGCCCAACCCCTGATCCGAAGCATGAAGGAGGCAACCAATTGATGTGTTTCTCTCACATCGATGTTTTTCTCTGTCTTTTCCTCTTTTCTACAATCCCTAAAAATCAATGGGAAAATATCCATTGATGAGGATTAACAAACAAAAAACAATTTAAAAAAGAGCTTATTATGAATGGAGTTGTTTTGTGTGTAAATGAGAAGAAATTTAGAGGATGTGTTCATAATAAATTAGTTTCTTTGGGGGCAGGAATCATTTTATTTGTGGTTTACACATAGGAGATATTTCAGTGGGTATTAGTTGAACAAATGAATGACTGATTTTTCATAGAAATGGAAATCCTTTCATATTTCTATACTACTTAATAAACTACTGAATTGGGTAATCTCATTTGAACATTTCAAATTTCCGATAGGATTTATTTCATTAAACCCATCAGGGAAAATGCTACATTTTATGATGAATAAAAGGGAATTTGAACACAGTTATTTTTATAGCCACTCTACTGAACCAGCCAAGATCTCCAGCTTTGCCTTGAAAACAAGAACTTGCTTTAAGAAAAATTGTGAAACATATACAGGACCCTTTGGACCCCTTAATCCTTCCATTCACACACCCTTACCTCCCTCAGGGGTCCCC
This sequence comes from Lasiurus cinereus, assembly GCA_011751065.1. NCBI lineage: Eukaryota > Metazoa > Chordata > Mammalia > Chiroptera > Vespertilionidae > Lasiurus > Lasiurus cinereus. The sequence goes on along the minus strand of JAAGEH010000043.1, from coordinate 23,258,122 downwards.
GGGGAAGCCTAGGTGAAGCCCTCAGTGTCTTAGCCATCCTCTCCTTCAAACCTGTTCTCAGCATCTAAGAAATACTGTCACACCAAATTATAGCTTAATAGTGACCCCTTTCGGGAGGTTTTGTTTTAACAGTATATTATACAATTTGGACTCTCCTGGCTCTTTAAGTGCAATTTATTTGTCAAAGGGCATAATAAAAGAAGCTCATAGAGCCCTTCAGCTGTGGTCAACATCCTCAGGACAGGTACTGGCCCCTAGTGTTCTCCTGCTTGTCTCTGTGATCTCCTCTTATAGTGCATCCATCCTGTGGAAACATAATCTGGATACTGCTATGCCCCCGGGACCTTTCCATTTTTGTCTACTGTTGGGACAGTCTCCTCCAACTCCTCTATGTTCCTCAGCCAGGCTAATCCCACCATCAGTGGATGGCTATCAGATATGAACCAATCCCCTTCACAGTGGCATCTCTGGCATCAACAACCAACAATTGGGTTTGAGGGAAATGAAAGGGATATATTCCAGAGCTCCTGAAGTCACATTTGTTGTGCTCACGGCTACAAACTATTTATCACAGTTGACTTTCTGAATGAAGGAGAGAACATTAAAACTATGTTTAAGATGTTTAGATAAGCCTCTCTCAAGCTCTTGCTAAATTTGCCTTCTGTTCCTCCCTATACACAACTCCTACATCCAGCTCCCCACTCCAAACACCATAGTATTTGCAACACATGCAGGTGGCAAAACCTCCTGATACCTGACCTAATGTCAGGGTTTGGACAGCCCAATTTGTACCTACCCACCATGGCCCCAATTTATCCAGAAAAGGAAAATCAGAAAATACCACGTCCTTTCAGTATTTTCTAACCCTTTGAACTCCTGACTCTCAGAAGTTAGACATATACCTAACCCCTTTACCCTGAAAAATCTCTGCATCCAAACAGCCACTTGATTTGATTATTTTACTTCTCTGTCATATTTGCTCTATGCTGGTTCAAGTATTGACAATGACAATAACAAGCAACTGAGTTTTGAGATGTCAGTTCATGAAATGTTAAAACGTAAAACAAAAGCTTAAAAAAGTACAATTTTCTATCCCTAAGGAACAATTGAGGTACAAAAGCAGTTTACAAAACTGTATGTTTAGGGAAAACTGATTGAGCAATGAATGTAGATAAAGAATTCAGAAAAACATATACAATCACATTTAAAACTAGGGGGAAATCGCTGTTGTTACTTCAACTGAGAGGTATGATCTAAAGACATGTGATTAGGACAGAATAATAATCCCTTCTCCTGAACTTTCTGGAGGATAGCTATGAATATGAGCAATGTCTGTTAGGGGCACATTTTGGAATATCACCTGTATCTTCCCCTTCAGGCCATATAGATTTGATTATCCTCTGGTGGATTTGTTGTAAGCCAATGTAACATTTCCAAACAATTGTTAACTAAGCAGAAAGCCAATCCTTATTGTAACAAAGTCAACACATAGGTACACTAAATATAGCACACAGTGTGCAAGAACAAAAATGGGTCCCAGCTCAATGTGGTTTCCGGCAATTGTCAGTGTCTCCCTTTGCTCCACCTGATTTTTGCCCTTTGTTGTGTTCTCCCCTACAGTCTGTTATCTGTTACCTTCAATGTATCCAAGAAACAGAATGCAGGCTAAAAAAACATTCATCATGTTAAAAAATCATGGTGGTCCAATAGTCCACCATTATTCATTGTATATGTTCTAAGAACCCCAAAGATTGTCTGAACCTACAAATAGTACCAAACCCTAGATATACTACTTTTTCCTAAACATGAATACTTAGGCACAAGAAGAGATCAACAACAGTAATTGATAATAAAATAGGACAATTATAATAATTTACTCATTTTTTTTCTTCTGCTGGGTCAAAAATAAGATTATTTTATGTAAGCTCAATCCCTTGAGATAGGTATGACAAATATTATGTCCATTTTATTAAGAATATGACTAAGAGTCAAAAAGATTACCCTATCTAATAAAAGAGTAATATGCAAATTAACCATCACTATGCTACACCCACAAGCCATGCCCACCAGCCAATCAGGAGCAAGAATGCAAATTAACCCCAACAAAGATGGCTCTGGCCACGGAACGAGCAGGAAGAAGGCTTGGGTTCCCCTGTCAATGGAGGAATCCAAGCTTTCCAAACATCCCTGGCAGGCCCAGGCCTTCACTCCAGGCTATAAAATTTCAATTATAGAAGATAAATAAATCTCAACAAAAATTGTGGCAGCCATGGAGCTGGAGAGAGCATGAGGCTAGGGTTGCCCTGGCGATGGAAGAAGCCAAGCTTCTGCAGCCTTGGCCTGTTCTGGCCTCTGCTTCAGGTTACAAAGTTTCAATTATAGAAGATAAATAAATCCCAACAGAAATGGCTGCTGCCATAGAGCAAGCAGGAAGCTTGGCTCCACTCCAGGCTACAAAGTTTCAATTGTAGAAGATAAATAAATCCCAGATACCAGGGCCTCCGCTTGGGTCACCAGAGGGCATGGCCAGCCTGCAAATCACCACAGGCTCCTTGCCCAGGCCGCCCCACACCCCAAGGAAACCCTCACCCTGATCCGGGATGCCCTTCAGGACAAACCAGCTGCCCCCGACCCATGCAACTGGCCTCTATCCTATCTAATAAAAGAGTAATATGCAGGTTGACCATCACTCCAATACACAAGATGGCTGTCCCCATGTGGTCAAAGATTGCTGCCCCCTTGTGGATACAAGATGGCTACCACAAGATAGCCAGTAGGGGAGGGCAGTTGGGAGAGACTGGGCCTGCAAGGGAGGGCAGTTGTGGGGGATCAGGCCAGCAGGGGAAGACAGTTAGGGGTGATCAAGCCTGTAGGGGAGGGCAGTTAGGGGTGACCAAACTGGCAGAGGAGGAAAGTTGGGGGTGACTGGGCCTGCAGGGAAGAGCAATTGGGGGGACCCAGGAATATAGAAGAGAACGGCTGGGGGGAGGGGAGGGCTATGCCTGCAGGGCAGTTAGGAGCAAACAGCCTGGCAGAATAGCAGTTAGGCATCAATCAGGCTGACAGGGGAGTGGTTAGGGGGTGGTCAGGCTGGCAGGCAGAAGCAATTAAGGGCAATCAGGAAGGGAGGCAGGTGAGCCATTGGGAGCCAGCATTCCTGGATTGTGAAAGGGTTCCCAGATTGGAGAGGGTGCAGACTAGGCTGAGGGACACCCCCTCACCTGCTGTGCACAAATTTCATGCACCAGGCCTCTAGTACAGGTAATAAAGGGTGAAGCTAGAAAATAGTAGATTCAGAACCCACCTTTCCACTTATTCTTTTCTCCACACTGCCATTTAACTCTTTATTTTGAGGACTACAAATTCCTAACAATAAACATTTTAAATATGCATCCCCAATATCTAAATATTTATTTACTTGTTATAATCATATATCATATACATTTCAAAAATTTTTAATGATGAGATATATTAATAGAAGTTATTTTTATATCACACCTAGTGGACCTCATTCTATATATACCCTCTTGAGGGACATGCTAGATATTAATTTGCCATTTATATTTTGTATTAACTCTGATCTGAGACTTTCATTTGAGCATAAACTAGTTGTGGGCCCCAAAGGTCAATGAGATATAAAGAACTTAGAGAAAAATAAATTGATCCTATCTTCTCTATAGTTATCATCTAATAAATATAGATTTTGTGTGTGTGTGTTCAGAGGTCTAGTGTCCAACACAATAATCTTCCTCTCCTTGGTTAATGTGTCCAAAAGGAAATATGTTACCACATTCCCATGCTCATGGCTTCCAGAAAGGCAACTCTATAAATGAAAAAGACTCCACAAGATGCTCTGGCTGTGCTAGAACAACCAATGTTTCTGTAATCACAAAGCACCTCACTGTGAAAATGAATTACCCTTTCTTCTGAATTTCATATGTTTAGTTCTTACATTTATCTTCAAAAACTCCCTGGGAGGTATGCAAATAAGATAGTACTTTTCATTTAGCAGATAAGAAAACTAAGTTTCAAAGTTAAATATTATTTGCCTGGTATATTTTATATACTAGGCCAGGGGTCAGCAAAATCATTAGTTAACAGAGCAGCAAACCACAGCTCGCAAGCCACAGTTTGCTGACCACTGTTACTAGGCTATCAACAACATTTAATTAAATAAATGAATAAATAAATTTAAATGCAAGGGGCAGAATTATTTCTAAGATCTAAGTTTCCTAATGCTTGGTGCTGATGTTTTTTCCTTAACACACAGTTGCCCCTAGCAGGTGGATGACAGGAGGGAAGGCAAGATAAAATTTGTAATAGAAGGACCTGAATCAGGTCCTAAGCTATTTCCTTATTATCTGACTTGAACAGGTCATTCAATCCTGAGCCTCAGATTCCTAAGATTCTATAAAGTAGTGTATTTCATACCTGATAATTCATATCCAAAAGATGCTCACAGGGTCAACTAAACAATCCAAATAGAATTGTCTAAGACTATTGTTATTATTTAAATTCTTCAGATAACTGAGAGGTAGAATTTTTTCCAAAATATCTGGATCAAGAAAGCCACAAGTATGGGACATATTTATCAGAATCAAGTGTTTCATTCTCCAGTAACTAATTTAACCATAATAAAACTATTTAAGACATAATATTAACTGAGAACCAAAGATATAAAGAACAAGAAGAAGCTTTAGCTTGTTTGGCCTGCTGACTGAAGGGTCCTGGGTTTGATTCCAGTGAAGAGCATGTACCTCAGTTGCAGGTTTGATTCCTGGCCGTGGAGGCAACCAATCGATGTGTCTCTCTCACATTGATGTTTATTTCTGTCTTCTTCCCTTCCTTCCACTCTCTCTAAAAATCAATGGAAAAATATACTCCAGTGAGGATTAACAACAACAAAAAATCCTGTATAATAAAAGGCTAATATGCAAATCGACCGAACAGCAGAACAACTGGTTGCTATGACACTCACTGACCACCAAGGGGCAGACGCTCAATGCAGAAGCTGTCCCCTGGGGGTTAGTGTGCTCCCACAGGGGGAGCATCACTCAGCCAAAAGCTGGGTTCATGGCTGGCCAGCACAGTGGCAATGGTGGGAGCCTCTCCTGCCTCCATGGTAGCACTAAGAATGTTCCACTGCAGTCAGACATTCCCCAAGGGCTCCTGGACTGTGAGAGGACCCAGGCAAAGCTGAGTAATCCTGTCAAATGCACAAATTTCATGCACCAGGCCTCTAGTAATAAAATAAAAACAAGAAGAAGGCACTGGTGGTCCCTCCAAGTAAATTACAACCTAATGCTAAAGTAAGTGATTCATTTACTGGGGTTCCATGACAAAGGACCAAGGCTAGAAGTCTGAGATTAAGGTGTGTGTGTGTGTGTGTGTGTGTGTGTGTGTGTGTTTCCTGAAGCCTTTTACCTTGGCTGCCTTCTTACTTTGTCCTCAACATTATCTTTCCTCTGTTCATGTGCATCCTGTTATCTTTCTGTGTGTCCCAATTTCCTTTTCTTATAAGAATACCAGTCAGATTGGATTAGAATTCAACCTAAACACCTCATTTTAGCTTCATCACCATTTAAATGCCCTATCTCCAAATTTAGTCACATTCTGAACTTCTAGGCATTAAGACTTCAATATATGTATTTTAGGGGGACACAGGTCAGCTCCTAACAGAAAGATAATCTAAAAGCATGTATAACAAGGAGGGAACAGAAAATTATGCTGTATACATTCTGAGAAAGGATAATCATCAAGTACTGGGAAGTCTAGAAAACCTGAAAGAAATAAGATTTGTGGTGGGCTTTGAAGCAGAAAATAAGTGGAAGCTCCCCATAGGAAGAACAATGTTGGTATTTGATAGAAACAAGGGGAGATAAGTTATGTACTTGCATCACATAGTTTATCTGCCCCTACTGCACCTCTAAATAACAATAGTATTCACTACTATAAGTGGTACTTCAGTTTGTAAAATATTTTTATTTATATTTTCTCGTTGAGCAGTGTTAGCCTCCTGATAAGCTAGGTTACATAACTCCAAAGCATATTCTTGCCAGTATATGGCTTTATCCTCGCATTATAACTTCTACTTTTTAAAGTCTTTATTTTTGAGAGTATTGCATTATAGCTTTTAAAAGAGCACATGCTCTTCCTTTTATTTTTTATTTTTATTTTATTTTTTTGCTTTGGACAATTTGTAGCAGAAGAGTTCTGGATGTTAGATGTCAGGAAGAAAATAACCAGGACAACACAAAAGGTGTTGGGAGTGGAGGACCAGATCAACAGTGTACTATTCAGATCAATCCTTTTTACTTGGTGGAAAACACAATGGAGAAATTATTATTGTATGTGTAAAGCTATAATTAGGGTTTTTTTTTCTTCATGTTTTTTATGTATATTTGAATGTAGAAAATCCAAGTAATTCTAAAAGAAGTCATTCCTGTCAGCTGCCAGCTGTTCTGGATAATGTTTAATCAACTGATTGAGTTGCATGCATATCTTAAGATACAAAGCCATTTTGTCTGATTTGAAGTTCCATCCATTATCTATGTGCCATAAACTATATTTGTATTCTGAACCAGGAATGCACTTATGAATTCTTTCCTTAGCAACAGCTATGATTCTTCACAAACTCAACACTTAAAATACTTAACCAGCATAAAGAAGATGGGGCGTGATCAGATAGCTGGAATAAAATGTGACTTAAGGCATTATTGAAAATGTCACAGTGTCAGAATGTCGCCTGAGTCTGCAGACAGCAAAAGCTGCAAAGATGAAATTATACAGAATAACTTCATCAAAGAGTTCATTTGAAAATTCTTGCCAATTTGGGAATACATGCTAAAATGCATTCCCAAATGTGTGCCTTTGAAAAACCAATTACACTTCTAGCAATATATCAAAAAATAAATATATAATTAAAATAACCAGCAGCACAGGCAAATATTTATGTATAAGGAAGTTCATTAGAATGATATTTACAAAAGCCAAAGAGTGCATTTCCAACATATTAACTAACTGATGACATATTCACAGAATAAAATATTATTAAGTCACCATTATAATCAGACCTCGATGTTATTTGACTCTATATAGACCTGGATGGAGCCTTGGTACTTTAATCCGAGCTGTGGACCACCTGTATCAGCATCAGCTGGAAGCCTGGTGGAAATGGAAGGTCTTTGGTCCCATCCTAGAGCTACTAAATCAAAATCTGCATTTTAACCTGGCTTCACAGGTTATTTCTATGCACATGGAAGATTGAGAAGTCATGCCCTAGAAGATAATGCTTGTCACATTCACTGTCACACACCCTGCTTTGCAGATTATGGCACTAAGGCACAAAGGTATCTATCAAGAGAAACTGAGGTGGGGCTATGTTCAATCATTGTTTAACAATGATAATTTGACTGAAGTAAGCTAAAGCATTTTTTTGTTGTTGTTTTTGTTCTTGGTAGAATCCCTTCTAGTGGTCATATAAGAACTTGCCTACTAATAGATAATAAAGTTCTGGGTAAAAGGGCCCTTATCAACTATTCTGTCCTCCAATCTCAGGCTTTGACTTTCTATTTAACCCCGTTTATAAGGTATTTGCAGCACCACAATAAAATCATATACAAGTTGTTTAGCTATAGTGCAACACTGCAGACAAAAGCAAAGAAAGACAGCTTTGGACCCTTGTCTGGTATAAAAGAGATAAGGCTGAGCTTAAAGTTGATGGATCCTGTAACTACACAGTATTCTGAAACACAAAACCATTCACATAAAGTTAATCTGGAAGCCACTTAAGCATCATACTAAAAGGTTTTGCAATGCCTCACCTGAGACCTTATATGCATTTACTTTCAAATGTTTAATAGAAGTTCAATATCAAATATTGTCTCATAGAAAACCTGAGAAGCCTATGACTGGCATTTCATTCATTGAAGCCACACAGTTATTAACTCATATTTGAGCCCCAGCTATGTGACAGGTATTGTGGATACAAATTAAATCAATATTGGCCTACTGATCTTGACCGAATCAGTTGCCACTTGAAGAGAATAGGGGCTTGAAGAAGACAAATTTATGTTCTACCTCCTCTATCCACAATTTACATCTTCACATTTTTAACAGGGAAACAAACAAATCTACCTTCCCCTGTTCTAGACTTCTCCATAAAGACTGCAAAGATTTCCCTGCTCTGGTGTATTGTCCTTCACCACAGGCAGAGAATCAGAATGGTTTAGAAATGCTTCGTACATGGGGTACTAGAACTACCAGTTACAGTATAAGTGATTAAAAAAAAAATAGAACTCCAGAAAATTTGGAAATATTGAAACACTTTTAAACAAAGTAAAATCAGGTTCAGAGATCCAAAGTTAACACTGTGCTTCCTTGCTTACCACAGTTCCCTGGTAAGTGGGGAAGCATCTCCAACTGCAGGATTAAATAATAACAGCAGGCTTGGGAGATGCTCCAGCAAGCTGAAAGGCAGCCAGCAAATACACTAAATGCACCAATTTGAAATTTCCTACTCTGCCTTCCCTGAAGATAAGTTTAAACATTTACATATTTTAACATTCCCTTTTCTCACTTAACTCAATAATTCTATCCTTCTCATGCCTTCTGATTTGTAATCATTATAAGTCAATTTCTAATCATTATAAGGCAAAATCTGCATCATATGTATATATTTATAAACATTTATAAACAGGGTGGGGCAAAAGTAGCTTAACAGCTATGAGTACTTGAAACACAGAGTTTATTCTTGCATTATTTTTTAACTAGCGGCCTGGTGAATGAAATTCGTGCATGGGGGGTGTCCCTCAGCCCAGCCTGCATCCTCTCCAAACTGGGACCCCTCAGGGAATGTCCGACTACCAGTTTAGGCCTGATCCCACAGTTAAAAATCTCTCTCACAATCCAGGATTGCTGGCTCCTAACTGCTTACCTGCCTGCCTGCCTGACCGCCCCTCTGCCAGCCTGATCACCCCCAACTGCCCCACTCTGTTGGCCTGCTCACCCCCAACTGCCCAAACTGCCACCTGCTCACCCCCAAATGTCTCCCACTGCTGGCCTGCTCACCCCCAATCGCCCACCCCTGCTGACCGTATCACTCCCAATTGCCCTCCCCTCCTGGCCTGATTGCCTCTAACCATCTCTACCTTGGCCCTGCTATCATGGCTTTGTCTGGAAGGTCTCCCAGTCTAATTAGCATATTAGTTTTTTATAAATATAGATTATTGTACTGTTTTCCATACTAAAAACTCTAAACCTACTTTCCCCTCACTCTGTATATTCATTCCAAGGCAACCCATAGCTATTGTGGTTTTTCTTTCTTAATTTCATATAAAAGCTGAAAACCAATGTAGTGTCTCTTTGCCATCTTATTTTCCAAGAGATGATGGACGAGTCAAAAAGGGGCATGCTATGTCTATGCATTTGGTGTAAATATCAGAAATACAATAAATGATCCTGAAAGATTTTCCAGAGGTTTGGAAGTGCAGCAATAACATTCTCCATTCTGAAGTCTGATATTCTTTGATGTTATCATCCCATTATTTTTTTTCTACATTTACTTTTTAGATTGCATTTCCCCATACCAATACTTTTACATAGAATCTTATTATGAAGAGAATAGACCTCTGGAATTAGTTACATTCTAATTCAGTGTGCCCATGAACTTTAAAGTCTCCTAAAAGGGAAAAAAAAGGCCCAAGGTTAAAATGTCCAGATATTAAAAATCAATATCAATAACAATAAGCAATTCAATTTAATGAGAGCTTATGATACACAGGACACAATTTACTAATGTATGTGAAATGCTGAGCATGGTGGCTGTCACATACTGAGGACCCAAAAAATGGTAGTTACTTGGTGCCAAACACTGTGCTTATTACCTCATGTCTATTAGTTTGCCTTTTCTTCATTTATGTCTTCAAAGGAGAAGTTATATTTCCCCATTTTACACATAAGAAATTGAGACTAGGAGTTCCACTGGTAAATGGGAAATCCAAAATTATGGCTCATGTATGTCTAGAATTAAAATCTATTTTATACAGGGTACTCTTACTGTCCAAACAAATAAATTAATAAACAAAGTAAGAACCCTTTTATAATCATATTTTAGGCCCTGATTCCTAAGATATGATTCCATGGCTGCATTATCTACCTTTGACTGAATAATATATCTTTCTATTTGTATGAGTGTTTGCATGTTAGACCAAGGAGCAATAACACTTATCCTTAAGTGGCAATGGCTAGGAATGAATCAATGAAGTTCTTAATGGTACCCAGAGACCTGGGAGAGAAATGTCCATTGTTTTAGAGAAACTGCTGATGAACTTGTTACTTATTATCATGGTGGTCTGGCCACCATGGATTGAAGGGTGAAATATCAACACAATGGAAAGTTAAGTAATTTCTTAACATGTTGAAGTCTATGTAGGATAGTAATTATGAGCATAAATTCTGAAGCCAAACAGCCTGAATTTGATGATGGCTCTGATATTACTAAATCTGAGACTTGCTGCAGTTACTAGCCCTTTCTTGCCTCAACTTCTTCATTTATAAAAAAAATAAAAACAATACTATGCACCTGATTGGGTTATTAAGATAACTAAATTAATAAACTAAATTATTTCTAGAAACAGTGTCAATAAACCTTTGACATCATAATCAATAAATCATTTTTTTCTGCTCTGTGACTGTTCAGATCTAATCTATTCTCAAGTCCCTGTGGACAAACAGAGATAACTTACTAGACTCAAAATGAAATATACCAGCAATAATATGGATAAAGTTTTATTTGAAAGAGTTTGACTAAGGGAGAAAGTTCCATTTTAACCATAAAGATGAATTAATAGGTTCTTGGTGGGAAATTGAGGCCTTTCATATTTCCAACCCAGTCTATAGCGTCTATGTGTTGGCTGCCACAAAATTGACTCAGAAAATAAGCAAAACTACTCTGTATAATAGATGAAAACTGTAACATTCCAGTCGATAAAGAGCTTTAGATATTTCATGAAGAGCAAATACTCAAAAAGGTACAAGAATGTTGGAAAAGGGTGAGAGAAAGAGACCTTCTTGGGAGTAACAGCATCAAAAGAAGTTTTAGAGCGCAAAATTGCTAAACAGGGTTTTTTAAGCTCCCCAACAAAATCTAAAGTAATTTCTACATTGCTTACTAATGCTTTTGTATGAACATATTCCTATATAAATACAAAGAAGTGTTTATTACTGGGTTTGGGTAGATGCCAGGGAAACAAACAAATTATATATATATGGAGAGAGAGAGAGAGAGAGAGAGAGAGAGAGAGAGCGCAGAATAAAGGAGGTTATGAGATTAGAGGTGTCCAGATATTAGTAAAAATTCTAAAGAAAGCTTCAGCTATTCAAGGGCATGGAATTTGTCAGCATCTAAATCAATGACACAAACTTCAGCCTTAATTTCAATAGACATAATATTTTATAGCTGATTAATTATCAATAAATTATTTTATTATTGAATTATTTTAACTGCAGGACTATAATCAGCAGGAGGGTGTTCTTTTTAAAACACTTAGCAAAGATATGATATAGGATCAAGATTATAGGCTGAGAATATTCTACAGAGGAGGAAAATAGGGACAGCAATGCAGGCAAAGATTAATGGGGCTCCTGATGGTAATGAGGCAAGTTAAAAGCTGAGTGTAAATTAACACTCATCTCAACTACTAATAGACATTTAAAAATTTCATAAACATGTTCATATCCATCATCTCATTTAATCTTTAAGCTAAGCCTGTTGTTATTGAGACAAGGCAGGGAATGTTCTCCCCGGTCCTCTGCAGCAGATTCAACAACCATTAATAAATGACACCTTTAATAGAAGAAACAACTGGAATGAAAAGTCAAATAGTCTGATCACTGATATGGAATCCATGTGTTATTTCATTCAACAGGTTTGTATTGAGGACCAACTGTCTTGTTCTACACTGGGCATTGGAAATGAGTGATCTCTTGGCTACAAATCATTTCTTCCTGGGAATAATGGCTAGCAAGACCAAAAGTTCACAAATATCTACCTGGCATAGGAAGTGAATGAAATCCGTGTCTAGTGTTTCTTCTTACTCTTTGTGTCTCTAAAGCAAATATATTCTGGAAGTAGAGGTAGCTTTATGCCACCTCAGACCTAGATCCTAAAGAACATGCCAATAGATGGTTGGGTATTTGTGGCCAGATGTATGTTTTAGATATGTCATTACCTGAGCTCTGCCTCAGGAACAATTTGATCTCTAGCTACTTAATAATACCACTTAATTTAAAAGTATTGCTTTTAACTTATTTAATCAAATACAATGTATATGTTCCCTAGGCTAATGGAACATTAGAAACTAATTTCCACAGCACCTGCAACAACTCTAATATAAGTAAATCCATACCTCTCATCTTCACTTCTATCTGTAAAATTGGAAGGGTTGATGGAACACAATAGATTTTTGAACAGAAGTATCTAACACAAGATAAGTGCTTAATAAATTTATTTTGTTGCTATTATTGCTATCTATTATACAGATGAGGAGGTTAATTATTTAACCAAGATCACACAGACCATAAGGAGTAGAGGATGGCTCTGAAATTAGAGCCAGTAACTTTAACCATTCATCTGTCGTGAAGCAGAAATATAATTATGTCTGGCAATGAGACTAAAGCAAAGGGTCAGTGAAAATGTATTCAGAACATTGAACATCAGAAAGTAAAGAAAACCTATAGAAACCTTTGTAATGACTTGACTTGATGAAAGTAATGACTTTATTCAGTGAAAAAAAATACATGCTAACAAGCCTCAGGGCATAAAAATAAGAAAGGGATTATTATCTTAATGGCTCATTTACTTCTAAACATTAAACCAGTGAATGATGGAGAGAATATTGTGGGCTAATACACATCAGAACCCTTCTGTGCCTCTCAGAAATCAGAGAACATTGAAAGGCAATATGGACAAATATGATAAGCTGATACAGAAAAGGAAAAGAAATTTAAAATAGCCATTTTCACACAGAAGCTAGGAGGAAACTCCTAAATATACAAGAAATTAAAATGGTTTTGCAGATTAGTGTTCAGAAAAAATATGAAATTATAACATAAAGAAAACCTGCACAGAGAAGGAGAAGGAGGAGATGAAGGAGATGAAGGAGAGAGAAGGAGGAAGAGGAGGATGAAGAGGAGGAGGAAGAGGAAGAGGTGAAGGAGGAGGAGGAGGAGGAGAAGAAAGAAGAAGAGAAAGACATCAAAAAATTAAAAAGCAATGGAATGGGAAAAATATTTTCAAATTACATATCTAATAAAGGGTTGATATACAAAATTCACAAGAAACTCCTACAAACTCAATACTATCAACAAATTAACCAAAATAAAATATGGACAAAGGATCTAAATAGACTCCCCACCCCCAAAAAAAGAATACATACAAATTGTCAACGGGTACATAAAAGTTACTAAATATTATTAGCCACTAGAGAAATACAAATCAAAACCACAAAATTATTACCTCACATCTGTTAGGATGACTTTTATAAAAAAAGAAAAGGAATTATAAATGCTAGAGAGACACAGAGAAAAGGGTGCCCTTGTGCAATTTTGGTGAGAATGTAAACTGGGATAGCCACTGTGGACAACACTATGGAGGTTCCTCAAGAAATTAAAAGTAGAATTACAATATGATTCAGCAATCCCACTTCTGGGTATATTTTCAAAGGAAGCAAAATTATTATGTTGAAAATATACCTTTACTTTCTTGTTTATTGTTGCGTTATTCACAAGAGTCAAGATACTGAATCATCATAAGTGGTGTCAATAGCTGAATAAATAAAGAAAAGATTACGTACACACACGCACACACACACATACACACGCACGCATGCACGCACATACAATATGGAATACTAAGTCATAAAAAGGAAATCCAGCCCTTTGTGTTGTACTAGATGAACCTGAGGAGCATAAGGCCAAGCGAAATCAGTCAGGCAGAGCAAGACGAGTACTGCATGGTATCACATATGTGGAATCTTTAAAGAAAATCAAACTAATAGAAACAGAGAGTATAAAGTGATTGCCAAGGCCTGGGTTGGGGGATAAGAAAAGACTTGTAAAATGGTCCAAACTTTCAGTTATACGATTATTAAGGTCTGCGGATTTAATGATAACATAGTGACTGTAGCTGATAACACTGTATTATAAATTTGAAATTTGATGAGAGTAGAATGTAAAAGTTCTCACCAAGAAAAAAAAAAAAACACCAAAGGTAAATATGTGAGCTGTTAATTAAGTCAATGATAGGAATACATTCACGTGTAAACATAAATCAAATCATCATGTTGTATACCTCAAATATCTTAAAATAAATATTATTTGTTAACTTTTCCTCAACAAAGCTTAAAACAAGAAACATAATAGACTTTCCTAATGAGTCCTGTAAGGTTTATAAATATATGAGGTTTCAGTATTCCTTAGCAATAATTATGTTTAATATACTTTTTCAATTAATGTGCTTATTCGGTCAAAAAACAGATCTATCAAAATATATCCATTACCTATTATATTCCACTTATAAGTATCAATACAATTTTCAGTTGTCTACATTATAATTCAATACTGAATGTTTTAAAGCAACAATAATTTATTATATCTCACAATTCTGTGGGTTGATTGGACAATGCTGCTGATTTGCTTAAGCTCATTGATGTGTTGCATTCAGCTGGTGGTGAGGAAGAGGGGATGGGGAATGGTCAGCTTGGGGATGGATTGGGCAGCTAATGTGGCTGCATCTCTATTCCCCTGGGGCCTTTAATCCTTGATTTTTCCCCACCAATTCAACTTCAAGGCCATCTTTCAAGAGGTCAAAATTTTAGCCTGCACTTCTAGGTTCCCATTCTGCATGTGAGAAGCTTGGAAATCACCACTCCATCCTAACAATAAGTAAAAAATTGAACAACCTGGAAAATCCACAACTCTTCTGGGATTGTTAAGAGAGATGGGGGCACAGGGCAGACGGCTGTCTTTGAGATTGGAGAGACAGATAGGCAAATAGAGAGAATACCAATTTACCAAAGCAGTGACTCATGAGCAGACACTGCCATGGCAACAATGCTATATAGTAACTGATGATTATTGGCCACTCAGTGCAATCAGGTCTGAGAGTTAAAAACTCCAGGGGGGGATTCGTCATGTGGGAACTCCAACAATTTTGTGAGATCTATATCCAGGGACTAGACTAAGTTTCCACAGTAAATATCATAGACTACTTCCTTCATGCTGCTGGCAAAGGGAAAGGGAAAGGAACCACTTTGAAAGACGCCAGAGTACTCTGTTCTTCTTTCCCCAGTCTTCCCCCAGCAGAAATTAGTTAAGCATAGCCTCATCTCTGGAGGATCAAGGCCTGATGATGACCTGGCAAAGGGGAATACCCAACTCTAGCCCACTTCAATGAAAAACAGTACTTAGACAGAAATATATAGAATTGAATGCATATATTAGAAAAGAAGAAACTTGTAAAATCAATAATCAAAGTTTTCACTTCAGGAATAGAAAAAAAAACAGCAAATTTAACCCAAAATAAGTAGAAGTAAAAATATAATAAGAATTAGAAAAATAAATGAATATGAAACTGCAAATTAATAGAGAAAATCAATGAAACCAAAAGATAATTCTTTGAAAAGATCAAGAAAATCAATAAGCCTGTACTCAGGCTAACTGAAACAAAAGAGAAAGAGCACAAATTACTAATATCAGAAATGAGAGCAGGATAATCATGACAGATATCATGCAAATTAAGAGGATAATAAAAGAATAGTATGAATAATTCTATGGACACAAATTTGGTAATCCAGATTAAAAGGGCAAATGCTATTTGAAATCTACTGAGGGACTGAGTGGGTAGTGGTGGCCAAAGTGGAAGCTGGTTCATCAGGCCTGAGAGACTCAATTGTACTTTGCCCATTCACCCATCATGGGAGGTCTACTCTTAAGTAGAGATTCTCTGATGCTTAGAAAAAAATGTAGGGTCAAAACTAGCCAGGAAAAAATAATAATAATCTGAATAAATGCTTCTTCTAAATGCTCAACATGCAATAAAATTGCTCTTGCTACTTTGAAAGAGGACTTGTGAATTGATTAGGAGTAATATTGAAGGAACTTCTTTTGATTTAGATCTAATCCTAAAATGTACTTTTGTTCACAACACTATGTACATCTTCTCAGCTAAATAGCCCAATCTGTAGTGTCACAATCCTATTAGCTACTTAACAAGATCTGCATCGATGTGTGTTGCCTAATCCATATTAGCTCCATACCTCATAAACTGCACACTATTGTAATAGGAAAACTGTCACCAAGGCACAACTTTAACTTGTTTGTTGTCATACGTACCTTTTTTTTTTCTTTCCAAAATGTGCAGAAACACATTTCAAGTTTCCTGGGAATTTTGCCCACAAATGATCTATAGTTCTAATTTCTACCTTTAAGTTGAAGAATGGTTAAATTAAGAAACCTTATACCCAGCTGTTGAAAAAGTCTTTAATTAACTTAGTGAAAAATAACTGGAAACATCCCATGGGAGGAATGCCTCAAAGTACCAGACTATACAAGAGTTGAGTGGAGGTGAGCAGGAGTGGTTCTGGAGAGGTGAGATTGATGGCTGACTCCCACTATCAGAGAACAGTCACCTTGCTCATTTGGCAGCTACATAATCAAAAGTTGAAATCTATGTCTCGTGGGACTTACCCGAAAGATGTGGTGTAATATAAAAATGAAGGCACCTTAATCTCGGGCACAAATACAACTTGAGGTCTCCCTACACATGGGTTAGTCCAAGTTTTGCAAAATTTTATAATCATATGTGAAAATCTAAGCCCATGCACCAAGCTGAAGGAAACATGTCACCAGATCTTCCATTGTTGCATTATCAACAACGCCCTCCCAGTAACAACAGAACAGCAGGCTGTGTGGGGTGACAAGGCCAGCAAGAGAGGTTAGCGAGGGATGACCAAATGACTGACCAGCAGGCTGTGTGGGGGGCAACCAGGCTGGCAGCGGGGGTGGGGGGAGGGAATTGGGGATGACCAGGCCAGCAAGGGGGGTAGTTGGGGACAACTAGGCTGGCATGGGAGAGGGGGGCAATTAGGGGTGAGCAGGCAGACAGACAGGTAAGCAGTTAAGAGCCAGTGGTCCCAGGGATTGGGCCAAAACTGACAGTTGGACATCCCCCAATGGGTCTCAGATTGGAGAGGGTCCAGGCTGTGCTAAGAGGACCCTCTTACCCTTATGCATAATCTTTACTGGGAGATTTTGAATACCTAACAAACACCATATTGTCTAGGCCCACTTCCAGTTTTATATCCAAAGAGTCTAAAATGAACTAACCCCTCTAGCACATGAAAGGAAATGAACTCCCCTCCATCTTGTCCTATAGGGCTGGGACCCCTGCCTAAAACCCCTCCCTTTTTCTGGGAGTGGCCACAAGTGTGCCAGCAATGTCTTACCTTCCCCGATCCCCACCCAAATATACCAATGAAGCTCCAGGGACACAGCTAAGGTCCTAATTAGGCTTAACCACAGAAAGACCCCAATTCAAGTGACCAATCTCTGTAGCCTTCATCACTTTCCCAAGCCCCCTAATTATCCTACCCCATAAAACTCATTGTTTCCGCCCGGTCTGCTCTCTCGCCTCGCTGCTGCGTCAGAAAGAGGCTGAGAGCCAAACCCGGGTTTGAATAAAGACTCTTTGCTTTTGCATCGGAAAAGGCTCCTTAGTGGTGGATTATTGGGGACCCCAAACTCTGGGCACAACACACACTATCCAATGTGCTTCAGGCATTTGGGTCTAAATTTATGAACGGTCCTTTGTAGTTTGTTATCATTCATGGCAAAGTAGCAATTCTTCAGGCTCTGTGAGAAACTATTTAGGCTGATAGGTATGTGTGTTTTTATGATTTCTTTCCAAAGAAAGCAGGTAAATAATAATAACTATTTAAAAATAACTACTGAAGTGTTTATGCTGCTGTTTTAAATATTGACATATGTCTAGTAAAGAGTGACTATGACCTGGAAAACAATGGCAGTAAAAATGGCATATTCCCTATATGTAAACCAAGATAAAAGTCAACCAGTATGCAGTTACTTCAAATGTTTGTTGTTCACTATTTCAACTGGAATTTTGTGGCCCTTTTGTTAGAGTTTGGTCTGACATAGTATTAGTTTTTAAAAAATGATCCATCATCATGAGTATTGTACTATGGTAGCTTCTATGCTACTCTAGGTATTAAACATTTGAGGCTTGTTTATAAGTACATTAAAAAACTATAAAGAAACCAAGGATCATTGTTAAGCACCACATCAGTTATTATAAGGCGATTCAAATGCAATCACATGGGTTATTAAGGTTGGTGCTCAATTTATGTGAAACTATTTTCACTTCACTCTTTTCTTGGTAGACAAATATGCAAAAGCTACTGATTTGAAATGGGCTCTGAACTAAACTCAGGCCTCATAAGAATAAATAACACATACATTTTTATGACCATAAGTGTGTATGCTATCTGACTACAATTTTAAGCTTCTTGGTCTCAGGGTTGCTTATATGCTTACAAATGACTGAGGACCTTTAAAAATGTATATATGGGATTTACATTTATTGATATTTATTAATTTAGAGATTTCCACTGAGATGGTTTGTAAATATTTTAAATAAAAATACTAAACCCATTAAATAGGAACAAAAATAGCATTTTTGTGAAAACTAACTTTATTTTCAAAAAATTTTAACAAGGATGACATTATTTTATATATAAATATATTAATCCACTTAATGCCTAGCTTAATTGATATGGGACAGATGGATTTTCCTACCCAGTTTCACATTCAATTTCTTATAACATCACATGTCACACAGATTTTGAAAAAAACTCCATGAACTCTACGAGAAAATATGAGAACAAAAGGTAAATAATGTCTTATGATTGCTATGAAAATAATACTTGTCCTGTGCAGTTTCTGGATCACACTTCAAGAATCATGACTCTATCCTTAGGGATGTCTTGGAACTTTTCAAAACCTAAGGGAATCTCTCAAATTTCCCTTTTAAGTTCTTCAGTCAGCCTCTTGTTTACCTCAACTGGTACTGCTCTCAGGCATCTATGGTGTTAAAAGACAATAGCCAGGATTTATTTTTTAACAGAAGCACTAGAGATAGAGCTTCTGTCACTGAGTGGACTCTGACTTAGGTCCAATAAAGACAAGTGCTGTGAACAGGGCTTTTCTGGGAGCTGCAAGACAAATCAAATAATGACAGTTCTCTAAGATGAGACTATTTAGGAGTTTCAAACCCCTCCCACCTTTCTGGTGGCTGCTATATAGCAGGCTGCTTATTTTTAATGTTATCCCAGAGCTGGGAATTGAGGAATGGGAAAATGGCAAGATAGATGCTTGGACGCTTGCTGTTCTTACAGAAATTTAGCGATACTTCGGAAGTAAATTTTTCCTCAGATTGCTGCAAACCTTAGGTTAATGTCCAGTTTTGAAAATGTTGACTTTGATATTTGCAAGGGGGTCCAGTGTTCTCATTCTTTTACAAAAAAGTATATTTTCAAAAGTCCTGAGCCTGACATTCCTACAGTGCTTCTTCCTTTCTTCGTTTGCTTTTAACAGCCGGCTTTTTAAATCAGAAACTGTGGTGGTATATTTTGTCATTCTTCTCAGAATTAGTTTATCTTTCAGCAACATTTGATTAGTTTGAACAATTCTATTCATTTGGTGTTTTATTTAGTCCATATTGCCAAGATTCTGGAGCTAATCAAATAATCAACTATGCTGATAAAAAGTTAAACCAATATAAATTTAATGAACACATTTTATAAAAGGCTTGATGTAAAATGCCCCAGATTGAATCTCCATTATACAGCCATTTGCTAGTAACAGACAATGCGTTAGGCAAAGTCAAGCAAAATTCTATTATTGTAGTGAATCTGATACAACACATTCACCATCAGGATTTGATGTGAACTATAATTTCTTAAACTAACCTGAATTGAGGAAAAATCAGCTGTGAGATAGTAGTTATATTCCAAGTAAAAGACAATAATATCTGCATAAAGGTAGCTGTGGGAGGAATTGAGGAACATTGATAAAATTTGGAATATTTCTGTTCAGTCTCTTGTGAATGCTGAAAGCCAGATAGCTTTTATATTCTTCAATTTTAACAGGCATGTGTACTTCGGGTTACATTTTATTAAAATACCCTGTACTTTTTCAATAAAATATTATTTCTGATTTTGATTTAGCAGTGTCATTTTATTCTTCCAAAGCTTTTTTTTTAAATAACCAAAGCTATATTTCTTCCATTTTCCTCTAAGCTAGGATAAATAAAAACAGGAAAATTTTCAACATAGTTATAATGTGCCTTATAAATATATTTTAAATTATTCTAATGCAGATGATATTAGAACATGGCAATATTGTAATAACTTAGAGCTTATTTATTAGTTCCAAACTATCACCCAATGGCTGCAGCTCCTCAACAGTCAGCCTAATTGGTATTCAGTCAGCCTGGATTTGGATACTTATGTGATGTGAAATTTAGCCTTGCCCATAGCCTACCTCAGTTACTGGGATAAATAAGATCATTGGCAAGATCTTTTCAAGTTTATCTAAATCTGTTTCCCAATATCATTTGGTACAATTCTGCACTCTACCACAGGATTACTCTATTTCAGCATTATTAACATTTTGGGCTGGATTATTATTTACTGTGGGAGTTGTGCATTGTAGAGTTTTTAGAAACATCCTTCTATTGACTAGGTACCTGCATCACCTCATTCATGACAATCAATACTGTCTTTAGATATTGCCAGCTGTCATCTGAGGAGCAAGATTGCCCCAATTGAGAATCACTGAGGTAGAGCAATAAACAAGAACCAAGGCTATGCACTAATAATGACCGAGTCTCAAAATCTCACTCTGCCAAGCAGCATGCTTTGGGTAAGTTACCTCGCCCTTTTGAGTTATAAGTTCCATACTTTTAACATGCAGCTAATAATATCTACCTCACAGGAGTGGTGTCAGATGCAGTAAAAACAGATTTGAGAAACATACTCTTTCTAGTATTTGGTAAGTGATCAATAAATGCCAGTTCCTTTCACAGCTGCAAAAAGTTCTTGCTGGTTGATTGACTCTGGTATAAAGCTATATACTAAACCACATACAATTAAAAGAAAAACTTGAGCAGCATATGACTACAGACTTATACAAATAAGAATAATCACTCCTGAGTTCTAAAGCAGCCATGAAAGTGTGGGTATTATACTCCCCCAAAAAATTCTCCAAGTGAAAAATGGATTTCAGTCCACAGACGAATGTTATACTTTTATAGCCTTAAGGCATTTTTGTCAACTGTGTTGGCATTATTATGCTTCCCTTGCAATCCATTCTCAATAGATATTATGTTTGCAATTAAACAAAGAGAGAGTACTTTAGAAATAATGGGAAGAATGCATTTCCATGAATAAAAAATACACAAAAGTTTTCAGAGAAAGGAACATTTCTAAAGCAATAGCAGAATTACATTCAAATGGCATGGAACATTTAAATGCAATTTAGATTGAGTTGTGTACATTTCTACAGTTTAAGAAAAGATGTGCTTCATTCATAAAGTTAAAACAGTGACTAATTTTATAAACTCTCTTCTTCTTTCTCTCAATTTTAGGGTTACTAGATAGCATATAGGACACCTAATTAAATCTGAGTATCAAGTAAAAAACAAATAAAATTTTAGTATAAATATACCACAAATGTTGCATGAAACATATCAATAATATAAGATTGTTGTTTACCTAAAGTTCAAACTTCATCGGGATTCTCTTTTGTTTGTTTATTTGATAGATTTTTCTATAGCTGGCAACCCTACTCAATATATATGTAGTAAATTCAGCTTAATCCAGATTCTTATAATCTTTGCCCTGGAATACTACATGCTCCTCCCATTGGAACTCCCCATTCCGAACTGCACAGAATGATGTGTTGCTCTCCATGGACAGAGGATAATGTCAATGCAAAGCATCTTTCAAAATAATGTACCTTCAACCTGCCTTTATTGCCTTAGCTACCCTTTTTTTCCTCCAAAGCACACACAGCAAACACATTTCTTTACCTGGCAGCATTTGCTTCAGTCACATCATTGCCTTGTACACTCTTCCTTCTTTCTGTGACAAGCTTTCTTTTCTACATCCTCCTACCTTCTGCCTATTCTACGACCCAGTCAGCATTTGGGAATCTCTGCTGTATGGAATTATGTTCTCACTGAACTGAGTATTTCCTATTGCAAAACTTATATTAAAATTCAGTATATATTTCCCCATAATAATAAGAAATTGGGTTCTACTGCTTGGTAATGATATGGGATTTTTTGACTGGAACACGTGGTGTTCCCTGGGCAGAGTGGCTTCCCTGGGCTCTGTCCAGCAGAACTGAAGAATGAAACCACAGATGGAAGATAGCATAGCAAAGGTGGAAATTTATTGAAGAATAAGCACAGACCCCACATGGAGAGGGAGAAAGAGTCCCACAGAGTTCCTTCCCCCTCCCACACCCCCAATTGTGCCTGAAACTCATGCAAGAGTTGGCCTTCCTTCCCGCAGATGATGGTACCCTCTGACACCTGGGCCCCGGGCTTTCCTCGCAACCCTGGCTTCCTCCAGAATGTCATCCAGAAATACATCCAGTCTAATTAGCATGTTATACTTTTATAATTATAGATTTGGTATTGAAAATGCCATTAATTTTATGGTACAGTATATTGATCTAGTATTCTACAACTCTCCAAACTCTTATTAGTTCTTACCATCTGCAGATGTTGGCAATTCTAATTCATATATATACACATATGCATATATGTGTGTATCTCTGTGTGTGTGTGTGTGTATTGTTTCAGTTATATTATATGTATTTGTCAGATCCTGCAGTACTTTGATGAACAGTAGAAGTGACAGAAGAATCATTGTCCTAATAACAACTTCAAAGAGAATAAATATCAAGTTAAGGAAAACATTGATATAGGCTTTCTTCAGGTCTCTATTAAAGTAAGTTTATATTTAGTTTTCTGATAAGTCTTTTTCACCATAACCAAATGGGAAACTTCTTCATATGCTTTTTCAAAAATTATGGCCCTCGTCATTTGAATTTTTCTCCTTAAGAATCGTAGTAAAATGGATAACAGTTTTTCTCCTCATGGCTGGTATTTTTCAAATCATGTTTAATTTTTTTTTCTCACCCAGATTTCTCATGGATTGTTTTCTATTATTAGTCTATTGACTATATTTTTCTTTTTCATGTTTGGGACTGAATATATTTTCTAAACTTGAGCCATCTTTACGTACTTATTTAGTGTGTATAGTTATTTTAGTCTAGTTGGTTTGGTCTTGTAATATTTTGTTAAAGATATTTGCAGCGCTGGCCAGTCTGGCTCATTTGATTGGTCATAGCTCATTGCACCAAAACTTGCTGACTGCCCTAACTGGTTTGGTCAGTAAATAGAGCATCGGCTTGCAAACTGAAGGGTCTCAGGTTTGATTCTGGTCAAGGGCATGTACCTTGGTTGTGGGCACATCCCCAATGGGGAATGTGCAAGAGGCAGCTGATCAATCTTTCTCTCTCATCGATGTTTCTGACTCTCTGACCTTCTTTTTCCTTTCTGTAAAAAATCAATAAAATATATTTTTAAAAAAATAAAAAACTTGCAGTTTTGATTCCTGGTCAGGGCACATGCCTGGGTTGGGGGCTCGATTCCCAGTACTGGTGTGCAGGAGGCAGCCCACTGATGTTTTGTAATCACAAAACATCTCTCTCTCTCTCTCTCTCTCTCTCTCTCTCTCTCTCTCTCTCTCTATTAGAAAATGATATTTGCAGTTATGTTTAAGGGTGTATTTATGGTTTTATTTTTTCATATTGTCCTTTTTAATTTTAGAATAAAGATGATATCCAGCTCATAAAATGAGTTAGGTAACATTCCTATTTTTTATATTCTAGAACAACTCATATGAAATAAATGTTACCCCCTAATATCATCAGTATGAGAAGGCTTTTTCAAGAAAGATATTGTTTCATGAACTTCATTGTTATTATTCTATTTTCTATTTCTTCTTGTGTCAATTATTCCATTTTTTATTTTTGTTTTCATCTCTCCAGTGTATTGACTAGTACTTTACAATATTATTTTATTCTCTTAACAAAGATGCAATTATTTTCTCTTTTATCATTCTGTGTGTTTTTTAAAGCAGAGGCGGTTTCTATCATATATCATCTTGCCTGTTCTCCTCATGTTCCCCCTTTCCTACCTGATGTTATCAGTCCTGTTAGATTTTGCAAAGAGCCATGCTTTGGTTTTATTAATTTTACCTATTTTTTATTCCCTATTTTCTTGACTCATGCCCTTAACTTTACTATTTATTTCTTCTCTGATTCTTTGTATTTATTCCTAAAATTTCTTTGTAATTTTTTCTAGCCTCTTTTGTTGAATTCTTTACTCACTTGTTTTCAGTCATTGCTGTTTCCTCATAAACATAGTTAAAGCTTTAATTTTTAAAACAAACATTGCTCCATATTCATCTCACAAATTTCCACATGTGGTGTTTTTATTTCAAACAGTTCTAAATATTTCATCATTTTATCTTTATGACTTCCTTTTTAACTAAGTGATAATTTCTTAGTTTGATTTAACTTTCTAAACATATGGAATTTTAAGCTCTTCTTGGGTTACTGATTTCTAATTGTCATGCATTGTTGTCTTGTTACCAGAAAATATGGTCTGTACAATGCTAATTCTCTTGAATGTTTGGAGGTTTTCTTTGTGATCCAGTTGTGGTGGACACTGTGATGGTCTATCCAGATGACTTCCTCAGGGCTGATTCAACAACCGCCCAGCTGTTGGGAATATTATCTGCTGTTGACACCAAGCATGTTCCTTACTGGAAACCACACTCAGGCAGGGAGATGCCTCTGACAAGGTTATGTTTTCCCTGGTTCAGCTTGCAGCCAGTGACATACAATATCCTCTCATCTTAGTTTGGAAAAACTGAAGATCCTTCTCAACACCAAACCTCCCATGAGGGTTGGTTGAGCCTCACTTATAACTTCATTATGTCTAATCCTGCCATTCTCATATATGTACAGGGATATCTTCTAAGAGCACATCCCAATAAGTATTCTGCATACAACTCTCCATCTCAGATTCTGTTTCCTTGGGATCTAATCTAAGACATTAGTACAAATTTAATGTTGTGACTTATCATATTTGTTAAAGAAAATATATATCCTGTGTTTGTTGGTGTACATTTCTACAGGAATATTTTAAATGATTTTTATTATGATTTATCATCTTGATCTATCATTTTTTGAGAGCAGTTTGTTAAAATTACTCAACTTATTTTACCTATATCATCCATTACTATCTAAATTATAACTTTGCTTATTTCAAGATTATATTGTTAAGTGCATACATATTCAGGAACTTTATTCTTGAGCATTATCAGTATATAATAATTTTCAATGATGCTTGGCATTTTTTTGCCTCAAGGTCTTTTTTTTTTTTAATCTGATATTACAATTGTACCAAACTGCCATCTAGCTGCCATTTAGCTTGCTCCACATTTTTTCTATCTTTTCATTTTCAACTATTTTGTATACTGTAGGTCTAAATGTGAGAAGTTACTGAATCATGAAGGCGTGCTCAACAGTCAGAGGTTTGCCTTGCTAAGAGGGGAAAGATGACTCAGAATGGAAGAGAGCATCTACTTTCTCTCCAGATGTCAACAACATGCCCCTGCTTTGCGCTGGGTGTAGAATTTCCCACCCTGTTGCTACTGCAATGGAGCAGCAGGAACAGAGCTTCACTACCTATGGGTTATAGGGTAATATCCAGCCCAGGCTAAGCAGTCAATAGCAATGAACACAGACCAAACTGGATATTTTTTAAACTGACTATTAATAATGTAATTAATATTTACACTGAACAACTGACATAAACCAGGGCTCATCTGGACAAATTGGCATGTATGGTTACCCAAATTGTACCCTCACCTTCCACCTTCACCCTATAGGCTAGGGCAGTGGTCGGCAAACTCATTAGTCAACAGATCCAAATATCAACAGTATAACCATTGAAATTTCTTTTGAGAGCCAAATATTTTAAACTTAAACTTCTTCTAATGCCACTTCTTCAAAATAGACTCACCCAGACTGTGGTATTTTGTGGAAGAGCCACACTCAAGAGACCAAAGAGCCGCATGTGGCTCATGCACCACAGTTGGCCGACCACTGGGCTAGGGTAATTAGAACAGTGTTTTAAGAGAAAAAAAAATCCAAAAACAGGAAACAAAAAGTCTAAAATTATCTTCACAACTAAAGAGAATATTCTTCAACTTAAAAAAGCCAAGCAAATCCTATGTACACAGAACTCAAAATCTATGTGTATTGCAGGGAAAAATAATATAATACAATGCCTATCTAGATAAATCCCAGAAAAATATCTGAATTAGATGAATAAAGAAAAAGAAATCCTCAAAGTACCTTTGCAAAAAAAAAAAAAAAGAGCTAATTTACCAAAAAAAAGCCCATGCTTATCTGATATCCCATTTTAAGATACTTGATGTCAGAAAGCAACGAAGTAATAGAGACTATAAGAAGGGAAATTATGTGATATTTAGAAACTATAATTATTCAACTTATCTCTTACACATTAAAAAATATCAGAAAATATACTCTCCAATATATAAGAGCTAAAAATATGCCACTCACTTAACTTGGGCAATGAGGAAGTCAAAATAGAAAAATACAAGTAAAGAATTCACACACAAAAAAAAAAATTCCTGGAATAATTATAGCAGTGAGTACTATACAAATTAAGTCCAACACAGCATTGATCCTGCAAGAAAGTGCAAATATTTAGAATTTCTTTCACAATGACATCAAAGTGATGCTTAAAATCTCAGTATAATTTATACTGTTCCATGGGAATTACACTGCACAGACAATTTCCTCATAAGAAAAATTTTCTAAAACAAGTTTACCAGCAAGTTCAAAAATTCAATAAATATGATTGAAGCTTCTTTATTAAAGAACTTAGGTCATTTTGACCAAAAGCCTATAATGAAACATGCCAGATTGTTGATGTAATTTTCTGTGATTATTTTAATAAGACTGACTTTTTTCATTGATGCTTCTATAATTTAATATAGTAGTGAACAATATTACTTTGTAAATAAAGAACACACTTCATATAGAAAAGAAGCAAATGCCCAAATCTCGATTTCCCAGAGGAACACGCATTATTAATTATAAACTCAGGTCATCATTCCCTTCATTTTCATCCTATCCTCCTAAGTTATATTTCTAGGAATTGTTTTGATCTATTGAAAAAGCAATATACCTCCAGGCAAAGGAAGATGACAGAATGTACAAAGTGGGGGAAAAAAATAGAAAAGTTTAGTGTTCTGCTTCAAAACCGGAAGTGATTCTGGCCCCAGGGACACACAGCAATGCCTGAAGACAATACTGTCAAAACTGGGAAGGGGTAGGCTACTGGCATCTAGTGAGGAGAGCCCAGAGATGCTGCTAAACATCCTGCAATGCACAGCAGAGCCCTGGCAACAAAAAGTCATCAAATGCCAATATTGCCAAGGTTGAAAAATTCTAATTGAATTCAATCCTCTGATCTTATATATACAAAAACATAAGTTTAAACAGGTTGCAATTCTCATCCAAGATTGAACAATTATGTGACAAAGAGAACAAGCAATCAGTGACACAGTAAATGGTGAAGAGAGAAAATTACAAACGATGATATAAGAATGTAGTTATGTTTACCCTAAAAGCACAGACATGGCTGAGTGAGGTTCCAGATCATTCACCTGGCCAATTTGCTTTTCTTCCTTGAGCAAGGCCTCATTCAGTCCCCCAACTTGGCAGAGGCAGGTTTTCCTTGCTGTCCATCTGTCAGCTGGCCCACCAGTGTGCCCCTGAAGTCCATCAAGATGGTTGTTCCTGCTTAAATTTATGAAAGGGAAGATTGCTTTTCCCCTGAAGTTAATGAAGATCTAAAAAGGGGTGAAGATGTTTAAAGTCTCTGCCAGATGTTGTTTAATAATATCATCACTCAGTCTTTTAGGAGACTGAATTCCATCTGCAGGCTGCCAGGTTATCTGCCCTAAAAGTTTATAGTTTCATTAATTTTCTTTATGTGGATATAGATAAGAGCCAAGCCTCAACTCCCTACTTGTTCTTTATAAGCACATTTTCCTCAGGCCATTAGATACGGGCAGATATGACTGAGATGAAGTTATTTTGGACCAGGATAGTATTTGAATTTTAATTTTCTTGGTATAAAATGGAAGATTTATGCATAGTCTTTCAATTAGAACTATTAATTTTGAATCATGTTTCATTTACTTAGGGATTATTAGATCTATGAAGATGAAGCAAATTGCATGAATGTGCTCCCTATAGGGAGGAGATACCAATTTATAGGAGATTCAAAAAGAAAAACTGTAATGCCACTAAGGGGAAGCCTCGATAATAACCAGGAAAACCAGACTGGTCTCAGTAAAGGTGGAGCAAGAAATAGCAGATGTAGCAATGAAGTGAGATTATCAGATGTTTCAATAGTTAAGGTTTCAAACTATGACTAGGTTAAGAATTCTTTTGTTTTCTTCTTATGGTGCTTTTTCTATGTCATTCTGGAAAAAAAATATTTTTTTAAAAAAAGTCTGTACAGAGCTCAATCATTAGTATTCAATTTTCATTTTAACAAGAAATTTAAGTGCTATAGCTTAAGAAAGAACTTTGGATTTCTTTGGTCCAAAACCCAAAATAAGGGAGCTCAATAGTAAAACATAGCCTGAGCACATCCCGACTCTACCAGGAAGTAGAGATGTCAGTGAGCAGAATTTAGGATGGAGTTAATCTGAAACAGGCCTACATTCTAAAGTAGTGAGCAAACATGACTTCTATGTAATCAAGTGACTCAACTGCTTTGAATCTAAGCCGGGATCAGTATAAAGGTCAAATTTGAGAGGGAGGATAAAAATACTGGGATGGGCAGCTCAGGTTTGCTTTTTAAAATTTAAGCAGTCTATTTAAGAAATAGGGCAGTTAGAGAGGCATAGTAGAAAGAATCTGTTTTGGAGCAAAAAGATCTGGGTTTCATTCTAGCTCCCACCCCGCCCCCAATAGTTTCTTACTCCTCCTTTATTTCCACAATTTTTTGCCTATGTCATGGAGAAATTAATGCAAATCTCACACAGTAGCTATGTTGATTGGACACTTAGTGAAGTGCCTATACTATACAGGAATTCAATAAATAAGATATTTTGTTATTGCTAAAACCTACTATATCCTACCTCATGTTTAGGGTTCACACACTTAGCTTCCAATCCTATTTATGCCTTGCCACAAACTCTTCACTATGTACCCTGAGACTTGCCCTAAATTACATACAGGTCGCATTGTCTATTCCTGTACTTTATCAGCCTTTCCACAGCTTGATACATGTTCTAGTCCCACTTACACAGTCATTTGTCTTTCCCCTTAATTATGCTTTAATCAGTCTTCCTTTCCTCAGTGTATTATCAGGCAACTCTTTTTTTAAAATATATTTTTATTGCTTTCAGGTGGGAAACATTGATTAGCTGCCTCCTGCATGCCCCACGCTGGGGATCAAGCCCAAAACCTGGGCATGTGCCCTGACTGGTAATCAAACTGTGACCTCCTGATTCATACTAGTAGATAGACACTCAACCACTGAGCCATGCCAGCTGGGTCCCAAAACTAAACTATCCAGTTTACCTGAAGCAGTCCCCAATGATGTGTCTGACTTCCTATCTAGTTAAGCATTAGTTCCATACTTTTCATCTTTTATGAAGTTTCATTATTAGTCACTGTAAGAAAGCACACAGCAATGAATTTGGCAGACCTCCCTCTACTATGTCTTCCCAGCTTTTGCTGTGGCTTTTCCCAGTTGTGAATGAACCACATGGACAATTAACAGAACATTTACTATAATAGGAAGATAAAACTGAAACATAACCAGTGATAATTCCTCTCTCACTTTATGATCTTTCCCAGGAGCTACAATTCAAGGACAGAATGTATGACAACCTTTCATACAACAAAGTGACCTCAGAGCCAAGCAGCCAGGGACGATAACTCCTGTTGTCTGAGGGAGTAATGGACAATTATTTGATTCTGTGATACTTTATAGCTATTGGACACAGAAACCAAATTTACTGTGCTACGTATAGCATGCAAAGTATATAAATCCACTAGACCACCATTTGGTGGGGTTAGTGGGAATTAAGAGATATTATAGTTGAGTTGAACATACAGTAAGTGAAGGATGTAAAGGCTGAACAATTCTGCCATAGACCAGATAGAAAGTATTCAGAATACTCTTGCTACAATGAGTTTATATGGTATAAATCTAAGACTTTGTTTTTTTATGTTATGTATTTTGTAATAATTCCTTTGGCAGCAATGAGTTAAAAAGTAAAAGGTATTTGTAAAAAACTAGAAATACTGAATTTTCTCCTCTTACAAATGTTCATTATGTTTATGTGATATATGCAAAATATTGGTCAAGATTTACAGTCTAGCCCTCACTGGTTTGGTTTAGTGGATAGTGTCAGCCTGTGGACTGAAGCGTCCCAGCTTTGATTCTGGTCAAGGATATGTATCTTGGTTGTGGACACATCCCCCATAGGGGCTGTGCAGGAGGCAGCTGATCAATGTTTCTTTCTCATCGATGTTCCTAACTTTCTATCTCTCTCCCTTCCTCTCTGTAAAAAAAAAAAATCAATAAAATATATTTTAAAAAAATATTTACAGTCTAATGACCTAAATCTGTGGAAAGAAGCATCAGTATCTACTTCAAAAGTTATCCATTAAAAAGAATGTGTCTGAAAATGACTATTTAACTTCAGCAAACACTTATTTATATATTGTTCTGCGAATCATGGCTAAATAAACCAAATGACTATTTTGAAAATTAAGTTTGTTCACTTTCATTTCCAAATTTTCTTGGGCATATACAAGAACTAAATGACAATGTGTTGGGTCCATCAACAGGAGAATTTTGCAGTTTTAAATGATGGCAGTTTTATATCCACATCATTATATACTTTAAAATTAAGTTCAATAATATTTCAATTATTTCAACCAATTCATGGGACCAAATAAGTCTGTTTGGAGTCTGTACTACCAGAAATAAAACATTTTGATTGTAAAAGATAATGCAAGGTCCAGTATGCTTCTATCCCTAAGGTGACCTCAAAGTTCTTAAAAGGCTCATTTGTGTCTAAAAACCAATTGATGAAGAGCAGTATAGAGGGCAAGCATGAAATGAAAAAAACAAATCCTTTCACAGTTATAACGAAAAGAATAAAATACCTAACAAAGGATGTGAAAGACCTATATACTAAAACTACAAAAAAATTATTAAAAGGGATTGAAAAAGACACAACAAAATGGAAAAATAACTTGTGCTCATGGATTAGAAGAACCAACATAGTTAAAATGGCCATATTACCCAAAGCAATATATGGTTTTTTTTATATATATATATAGCTTTTGAAGATTGATTTTTTACAGAGAGGAAGGGAGAGAGATAAAAAGTCAGAAACATCGATGAGACAGAGACATCAATCAGCCTCCTGCACACCCCACAATGGAGATGTGCCTGCAAGCAAGGTACATGGCCCCAACCGGAATCGAACCTGGTACCTTTCAGTCCGCAAGTCAACACTCTATCCACTGAGCCAAACCGGTCTTGGCACAATATGCAGATTTAATGCAATGCCTATTAAAATCCCAATGTCACCCTAGCTAGTTTGTTGAGTGGATAGAGTGTCAGCCTATGTGCTGAAAGGGTCCAAGGTTTGATTCTGTCCGAGGGTGCATGCCCAAGTTGCAGGGTGGATCCCAAGTGGGAGGTGTGGGATATAAGCATACCTGGACCTTGCATTAGATTTTTTTTTAATTTCTTTATTGATTAAGGTATTACATATGTGTCCTTATTCCCCCATTACCTCCCAACCCCTCCCTTCATACCCTTAGCCCATTTTCTGTGTCCATTGATTAGGCTTATATGCATGGATATAAGTCCTTTGGTTGATCTCTCCCCCTTATTTCCACCGTCCCCTACCTTCCCTGAGATTTGTCGTTCTGATGGATGTTTCTCTGTCTCTGCATCTGTTTTTGTTCATTAGCATTCGCTTTTCAATCTAAAGCTCGCCTCATTTGCTGTCTCTCTCTCACTTCTTTGTAACCATTTTTGAATCCTGTAATCAAAAGTGTTATTTCTGGGTATTTAGAAACCTGAATACCTGATTTCTAAATGGCCTTAAACTGAAAATCTCTTATGTTTGTTCTTGGGATGACACACACGCTTTTCAGCTGTAATGGTGTGTTGCTTAGAAAAGTTCTAATTTGGGAAATTGGATACAACTCCTTCCCCTGATTGGCATTATGGGTAATCTTCAGCAGGTCACTTATTCATCCTTGTTCTTAGTGCCTCCTTCTATGGAATGACGGTTTTAGATGTTAGATAGCTCTGACATTCCAGGATTGGTGAAGAGACTGGATGCTTTATCTTGATTAGCTGCCTGTGCTTCATCATCCCTTAGTCTGTTTGACAGGAGGGAAAAGAGTGAAGGTTCTCCCCACCAACACCATCACTTCTTTCATTCAACTACCCAATCCAATTAACTCCAATTAAATTTTTTACTTTTAATTAGTTTCTCTGATAGGCTTTTTAAAAACCTCATAAATCTTTGCCTTCCCATTTTTAGGCTTGGCAGCTGTTTTGCTCCTTTTACTCTGAGCTCCTCTCACCCATTTGTGCCACTTCTGATTCATGATTCCTTGTTCCTGTTTAGCTAGTGTCTTTTTTCCCCTTCCTTTTCTCCCTATAGTGATAACACAGTGTAAACAGAATTTTAGAAGGAGAGGCACAAAGATTTTAAACTACCTAGAAACTATTTCATTCATGGGGAAAGAAAATAGTGTTAAAGGATTTGGAGCTCAGTTGAAATATGTCAGCATCCCATACGCATTTTAAACATTCCCCAGAACATGTCATATGTCATCCTCTCGTGACCTGCTGAAGCCAACATCTAAATCACACATTTTCAGGAGTACGAAGGAAACCCTTCACCCCCAAAGGTTTTTCCATAGCAGCACATAACATGTTCACGGATGCTTGGTTTTGTCAATTTTATGGTTACATCAAAATAAATTTATTAGGTTTGCAAGTTTCATGAGGGCAAGAGTTTTGTCTGCTTTTTTTAACTTCAGTGTTCCTACCACCTAAAACAATGCTAGGAAATATTAGATGCCTAATAAATACTTATTGAATAAATGAATTAATTTATAAATTTTCAAATGAATGAATAAATTAGTTATTTACTTAAGTAATGTAAGTAACTGTGTAATTTGTAATTTTACTTCAAAACTCTGATCCTTTATTATTAAGGATTTGTTACAACAAAGGAACCAGTGTTGATGCTCAAGATTGCCTTCATCTACTGCTCAACATAATTTTATAAGAAAGTTACTATTTAAATTATTACATTCAGGTTTAGAAAGGATAAATAACTTACTGTAGGTATCAGAGTTAGTAAGTAGCAGAATCAGAATTATGATTTAATTACAATAAAAGTATCAGAAAAATTTAGACATCAAGAAAAAAAGTATACCATCATAACAAAACTACTACTAAAATGGTATCATAAATATGCCTAACTTTTCTTCTCATGATTTTTTGTTTCATATGATACTATGACAAGATACATTTTTTAAAAATTATGCACTAACTCTTAGACCTTGTGGTACCTTAATTTCATATGTATCATTTTAATGGTTACACCTGCCATTAACCTATTGGAGTCCCATAGTCTTGCACAACATTTTTGTCCTTTCCATAACATTTACAGATGACATTTGTTTTATACCAAAAATCCTTGATATTTGGTCCTGTGAAAATGTCCCTGGGTTCAAATAACACATAACATTAATGTAAACTTTGGTTTATAGGATTAATACATAAACAATACTACTTGTGTTTTATTGACCCGATCATTGTGTAGTGACTATATTTCCAGTAATAAGCCTTCTTATCTTGGGAGCCTTGTTGGTAATGGCACATGGGGTGAAGTAGATGAGTCAATGTGGACCAAATATCTCTTTGTTTTGGACAGGACAATATCAAGAACCTTCTGGCATGAAACAAATGTCTCCTTGGACATTTTAGGCAGGAACAAATGTCCTCTAATCCTCTGTAGAATGACTCTACATTGGGAAATAATCCCTATCCTAAAGGTTAAAATAATTTTCACATGAAAGATAATAACAATGATTAAACTATAAGGTGTTATTGTTGTTCTTACTATGTGCTAGTAATAATAACTAATACGCTGAAGGTTTACCATGAACTAAGCATTTTAGATATAATAACTTATGCAGAAAATATGCTTTCCTTATTTCCATCCTCTTCTTTTCTATCAAAGGAACCATCACAATAACCTCCCAAGTATCTTCCTATACCTCTTTATATTTAGCCTACACTGATCAATTAAAGAAAAGCAGTTGTTTTAAATGTTGGTAGATGCTGTGATCACAAGATGGTTGAATTAATATCATATTATTAAAACTTAAAGGTATATAATCAATCATCTAGTTCCCCTCATTTTTCAAATAAGAATAAATAAATTATTCATAGAGATGTCATATATTTGCACAAAATCATGGAGATTATCTGGGGTAATCAAATATACCCAGTCTTTTAGACAGCATGTTCTTGATTTTGCTAAAGCATGATTCTCACGTATTTATTAGTAGACTACCATGAAAGCAAAACTCCCTAATCTACCAATTCTCTTCACTCCTTTCTACTACCAAAAAGCCCAATTAAAAAAAAAATACTAGGATAATGAGAAGAATAACAATTTTTATAATCAACCAAAGAGTAATAGAAATTATAAGGAAATTACTCTTATTTATACATGTCATAAGCCAAATCATGTACCTAGCCATATTATAAACTTTTTTAAAAGTCTTGTTCCCTGAAGGGGAGGATGAAAATGTTGACCATTAGCAGGGTATATGTTTAACTTTCTCTCTGCTTGGAATATTTCATTCTTTTCCCAGACATTTTCTGTAAGGAAGCATGGGACTTGGTTGTCAAGTTTGTAAGGAGAATTCTCTGAAAGATCAGGGGGCTCTTAGGGGGACCTTGCCTTGACTTTTCAAAACTATTCTGAGCCCCTGGGTGTTTTGCTAGAATCTCTGTTTAGTCTGTAAAACCAGACCTTATAGAAGCATGTGTTTTCTCAAGTATACTTAACCCTGCAGATTGTATCTAGAGTTTAATTTAAGTTCAAGCTGTTGTGACAATAAAAGCCTAAGGAAGCCCTGACTGGTTTGGTTCCATGGATAGAGCATCAACCTGCAGAATGAAGGGTCCCAGGTTCAATTCCAGTCAAGGGCATGATCTTGGTTGCAGGCACATCCCCAGTAGGGGATATGCAGGAGGCAGTTGATCAATGTTTCTAATTCTCTATCTAGCTCCCTTCCTGTCTATAAAAAATCAATAAAATATATTTTTAAAAGCTTAAGGAAGCAGGCAATTGGGGCTTTTTGGCTCCTTATACCAATTAGCCCTTTAGCCTCTCTTCCACAGAAACGTGTGTCAGAGTAATCATTCATCTACCATTCAAGGTCTGCGGGTCAGTCCAGATAATTTCCTCATAGCACCCAAAGCTTCCGTTCTTCCCTGCTAATTTCATGTGGGTTTCCTTTTTAATTACTCTCCTCCAGGAGGTTTTCTCTACTACTCACCAAGACACTCATGTGGTCAGGTACCCTTCACCCTTCCATATAATGTCAGAGAGTCACCAACTTACCTCCTATTATCCTATACTAGAGGCCCAGTGCATGAAATTCATGTGTGGTGGGGGGAAGGGGGAAGTGTCCCTCAGCCCCGGCTTGCACTCTCTCCAATCTGGGACCCCTCGAGGGATGTTCAACTGCCCATTTAGGCCCTGGATTGGGCCTAAATGGGCAGTCAGACATCCTTCTCACAATCCAGGACTGCTGGCTCCCAACTTCTTGCCTTCCTAATTGCCCCTAACTGCTTCTCCATGCCAGCCTGATCACCCCCTACCCACTCCCCTAACAGCCTTATTGCCCCTAACTGCCCTACTCTACAGGCCTGGTCAATTCTAACAGCCCTCCCCTACAGGCATGGTCCCTCAACTGCCCTCCCCTGCTGGCCTGATTGCCCATACTGCCCTCTCATGCAGGCCTAGTCCCTCCCAACTGCCCTCCCCTGCTGGCCATCTTGTGGCTCCATCATGTGTCACATAGGGGCAGCCATCTTGTGTGTTGGAATGATGATCAATTTGCATTTTATTCTTTTATTAGATAGGATAGAGGCCTGTTGCATGGGTGGTGGCCAGCTGGTTTGCCCTGAAGGGTGTCCCAGATCAGGTTGGGGGTTTCCTTGGGGCATGGGGCACCCTGGGTGAGAGGCCTGTGGTGGTTAGCAGGCTGGCCACGCCCTCCAGTGACCCAAGTGGAGGACCTGGTATCTGGGATTTATCTATCTTCTACAATTGAAACTTTATAGCCTTGAGCAGAGCCAAGCCTCCTGCTCACTCTGTGACCACAGCCATTTTTGTTGAGATTTATTTATCTTCTATAATTGAAACTTTGTAGCCTTGAATGTAGGCCTTGGCTAGCCAGGGTGGCAGGGAAACTTGGCTTCCTCCATTGCCAGGGAAACCCAAGCCTCTGCTCCCTCCAGCTCCATGGCTGCAGCCTACTTGGTTGGGTTGATTTGCATACTTGTTCCTGATTGGCTGATGGGCATGGCTTGTGGGTGTAGCAGATGTATGCCAATTTGCATATTACTCATTTATTAGATAGGATAATAAAAGCCCAATATGCAAATTGTCCCTTGGGTGGTCATTCAACCACTCACTATGACATGCACTGACCACCAGAGGATAGCATAGACTATGGTGTGCATCGGTGACATGGCACTGGCAAAGGCTGACAGTGGAGGCACTGCCAGCTCTGATGGGCCCCGATGAGAGTGAGACTGTGGCAGCAGGTCAGCGGAAGGCATCAGGCCAAGGCAGGTGTGATCCGGGGGCCTGATAGCCCCACAGATAGTGACCAGCAGCTGCCGGGGGTGGGGCCACTGTCCAGCTCCCAGGCAATGAGGGAGCCAAGCAGGGAGCCCTACCCCGATCAATCTCCCTGCAGGCAGAATTGTGGAGCAGATGATGGGACAGCACTAGGCCATGGCAAGGTGCCAGATGGGCCTGTGGGGCTGTGTGAGACTGGGGACATGAGCTGGGGCCTAATCCCTCCAGGCCACCCCAAGGGACCCCACATGTGCACGAATTTGTACACTGGGATTCTAGTAGTATTCATAACAGAGCACCAAGTGAATATTTGTGTTCTCTCTAGGACACTAAAATATGTCAAGTTACACGGTGTTCTATGCACCCATACTAAGGTCACAATGCATTTCTTGCATGAATAAATGAGTGAGCATCATGAGTTTATACCAAGCCATATCCTGTCTACCCTGGCTTTCTGATGACCTGCATTACTTAATGGCAAAAGCTCTAGTGACAATGAATTAAGCAATGATAAGAGGCATCAAAGGAACATAATCATTAGCTTAGTCTCATAGGTCTTATCCAAGGCTAATTTCTCCATCACCCAAAAACTCTCC
The DNA here is from genome assembly GCA_011751065.1 of Lasiurus cinereus. Lineage (NCBI taxonomy): Eukaryota > Metazoa > Chordata > Mammalia > Chiroptera > Vespertilionidae > Lasiurus > Lasiurus cinereus. The sequence goes on along the minus strand of JAAGEH010000043.1, from coordinate 23,220,318 downwards.
ATGAACACTATCTTGAGTCTCAATCTTTTATAGTCTTCGGTACAGTTTAAATTCTAAAATTTGCATCTTCAATTAAAGGTTCCTTTTTATTCACAGATATTCTACTATTTCCTTATTCCCCTTTCAGCACTGTCTTATTGACAGAACATTTGACTACATTTTTTCTTCCTTCACTTGACAGACAGCCCTCGTGTTTCTATAAATAAGCCATTTCCATACTATACTGCCTTTTTTTTTCTAACTCACAGCACGAGGGACTTGACTATATTAAAGGGTTGCAAAAAGTCCTTAGTGCAACAGTCCATCTGTTATATGTCAAGGTAATAATATGTATTCTCAGCTGCTTCAAAAGCAAATTTTACACTTCATTTAAAATGTGATGGCCAGTCCAGGACTGAAGAGTTTGCCTGACATCTCTATACCACAGCCGCATCCCTAAGAGAACTTTTTCTACCTGCACCTCTCTCATCACCAACGAAAACCATTTCACCATGGCCCTTTTAAACTCAGGAGCTCCCCCTTACTCAAAGAAAAGTTTTAATAGCATAGCCACAAGTGATCTCAGAATAGGGAGTTCTTAATTTTCCATCCTAGCAAATTATTTCACAGCAACACGGTTGTCATAAATGTTTCCATTTATACTGGTGTTATTTTATCAGCTGCTAAATTTGTTCTTTTGTTTTTTGTGGGGTTTTTTTTGTTTGGAAAGAAGAAGGTTGAGAAAAAGAACCACAGAAAACCACCTAATTATCTGGAAGTCTCCAGGGTAGTCAACCTGAAACTACTCTCTTGTATATCCTTTCCATATCTCATGGTGGCCCCACTATGGTTCCCTTTTCCTGTAGGGAAAAGGAAGAAGTGAAACATCAAGATTCAGCTAATACAACATATCAGAAAGAGATGTCATTCATCCATTTGATAAAGCCCCCAACATTGATTCTTCTTCATTCAGTACATGTGTATGTGAGGGGTGGAGGAGACAGTGAGTGTGGGTGGATGCACACACACTTGTTCTTAATATTCAATTGCTCTTAATGAAAACTAATTTTCCTCTTTTTTCTTAAAAAAGGGGGAAAAAACTACAGAAGGCATCAGTGTTTTAGTACCTATATCTAGCGCAGTGGTTGGCAGAGTGAGGCTCATGAGCCACATGCAGCTCTTTGGGCCCTTGAGTGTGGCTCTTCTACAAAATACCATGGCCTGGGTGAGTCTATTTTGAAGAAGTGGCGCTAAAAGAAGTTTAAGTTTAAAAAATTTGGCTTTCAAAAGAAATTTTAATCGTAGTACTGTTGATATTTGGCTCTGTTAAATAATGAGTTTGCAGACCACTGTCTTAGCCATAGTAGGAGATTACCTACATTTCTTAACCAATAATTAACCTTATACCCATATTCTCCATCCCTCCTACTATTACATATTTTTCTGTTATGAAAATAAAGACTGGATTTTTAAAAAGTTAAATTTAACAGAAGAGATGTGACAAGCAAGATGTAAGCAACAAAAATGTTCGATAGGAGGAAAGAAGACTTTGTTTTATTTCCATAGAACTTTCCCCCACCAAACTCTAGTCTAACCCTTCCCATATTGAACTGTAAATGTAATGGAATCACTTGGCCACTAATTTTTGATAAGAGATGAATGAACAAATAGTATATTATGGAGTGCATTGAGCATGGACAGTTTCATAGTAGTACAAGGAATTATAAAGTCAATGCTGAAGAATTAATAAGACTCAGATGTGGAGAGTGACATGCATAAAGATACAGAGGACACACTAGTAGGTGCTGTGTGCCAGTCTCGACCCATCAATAACCAATGAGGTAGCTGGCCCCACGCTTGTGGTTCTTATTGTGATTAAAAGACACTGTCAGCAATAAGCATTAGGAAAACTTGGGGGAAGAAAAAGGTTTATTACAGATCTGGGAGGTCAGAGGTAGTGAGAGAGTGAGCCTGGGATTCTGCCTTTATTGGGGCAAAGATAGGCATGGGCTCACTCTTCATTGGTGAATTTAAAATATAAGAGTAAGAATTTAAAGTGCAAAAACAGGGAATGGGGGAATGGCCCAAATTGTCAGTTACTGAAATCAACCAAAATGCCTAAAACAAAGAAGCCTGTTGGAGGGAAGTGGTGGCAGGAGGCAGGAGGGGCGGTGGGACTTAGCTGGATGATTTATGTGGGCAGGTGTCTGCCTGGTTCTTTATCTATTCTTCAAGCTGGCAAAGTGTTAATTTGAAATGGCCAGCCTTGAAATGGATGCCTTGGTAATAAAAGCTCAAATGAGTCACTTGCATTACAAAACAAAATAAAAACACAATGGTCAGGGCTTACACTATAATTAATAGATTAGTCCAGGTACAAAAAAAATGTAGAAATAATCTTAAAACTGTTTTACAGACAATTTAATCTCAATGATTCATTCTTTTCTGGTAAGGAAAAAAAAATCTTTCCTACTTTTATTTTCCCACCCCAATATTTCTAGTGTATGACTCAGGACTTTTGGATTCTTGGTGACTTGCAATTATTTACAGGTTACAAAGCAATGTGAGTAAATAAAAGAAAAACCTAGAAGGACACATTTATCACGGCTCAATTAAAAGTCTTATTTATTATGGGGGAAAAGGCTATTTCATTAAAACAGCTTCATTAATTATTTAGAAGATGTGGGTAACTTGGGAACACATCACCTGAGTAACTTGGGAGACTAGTGATTAGTTGCGCTTTGTAATGGCAAGAAACCTTCCCATAGAAAAATGTCATCTGAAATGTTATTCTTTAAAACTCGGTAATAAAAACAAACAAACAAAAAAAACTAATAGAAATTTTAATGCAATACCAAGAGCCAGGGAAATAAATGTCACCAGTTTGATGAAAACAAGATCTCTTCTGGCATCTACCATTTAATTTGGTTTTGCTTCAAACCCAAGCCTTTACAAAATGAAAAGCCTCTGGTCACAATCTCTAAGTCTATTTAGGAAGCGACTGCCTTGAGTAATTTCTATTACATAACAGGTGCTGTTAGTGTTTCCAACAAGTCATAGCCTCCAGGCAAACTTTGGTGACAAACTCATTTCCTTAATCAGTTTGCATTCACTGAGCACTTACAGGCAAACCTGGTTTTATTGCGCTTCGCTTTATTTTGCTTTGCAGATCTTGTGTTTTGTACAAATCGAAGGTTTGCGGCAACCCTGCATTGAGCAAGTCAATGGGCACCATGTTTCCAACATCATTTGCTTACTCCGTGTCTCTGTCACATCTTTGTAATTCATGCAATATTTCCAAATTTTCATAATTATTGTATTGGTTATGGTGATCTGTGATTGGTGATCTTTGGTGTTACTATTGTAGTTGTTCTATGGTGCCACAAACACTACACCCTTATAAGATGGCAAAATCAACCAATAAATATTATGTGTTCTGGCTGCTCTACCAACCAGCTATTTCTCTCTCTCTCTCTCTCTCTCTCTCTCTCTCTCTCTCTCTCTCTCTCTCTCTCTCTCTCTCTCATCTATCTATCTCTCTTCTCCACCCTGCCCAAGACGTCCCAACTCCCTGAGATACAGCAGCATCAAAATTAGGCCAATTAATGACCATACAAATGCTTCTAGGTCTTCAAGTGGAAGAAACAGTAGCACATTTCTCATTGAAATCAAAAGCTAGAAATAATTAAGCTTAGTGAGGAAGGCGTGTGTACCTGAAAGCTAGGCTACATGCACCAGTTAGCTAAGTGGTAAAAATAAAGGAATATTTCTTAAAGGAAATTGAAAAGTGCTAGTCCAGTAAACACATGAATGACAGGAAAGTGAAACAGCCATACTGCTGATGTGGAGAAAGTTTTAGTGGTCTGGATAGAAGGTGAAACCATCTTCAACAGTCCCTTAAGCCAACGCTTAATCCAGAATAAACCCCTAACTCTCTTCAATTTTATAAACATTGAGAGAGTGAGGAAGTTATAGAAGCTGGAAACTAGTAGAGCTTGGTTCATGAAGCTTATGGAAAGAAGTCATCCTAATAACATAAAAGTACAAGGTGAAGCAATTAGTGCTGATTAAAGCTGCAGCAAGATTTTCAGATGATCAAGCTAATACAATTAATGCAGATAGTTAAACAACAGTTGTTTATTGTAGATAGAACAGTATTATATTAAAAGAATATGCCATATAGGACTTCAAAATCTAGAGGAAAGTCAATGCCTGGTTTCAAATCTTCAAAGGACAAGCTGACTTGCCTGTTAGGGGCTAATGCAGCTGATGACTTAAAGTTGAAGCCAGTGCTCATTCACCACTCTGAAAATCCTCAAGAAGTATGCTAAATTTATTCTGCCTGCACTTGATATAAATGGAACAAGAATAAAGTATTCTTAATTATGGTATGCAAATTTTTAGATATAATGCTATGGCACACTTTGTATTAACATAACTTTTAGATACACTGGCAAACCCCAACATTTGTGTGACTTGCTTTATGGTGATGCTCTGGAACAAAATGCACAATATCTTCAAGGTATACCTGTGTGATGTCCTTAACATTGCAGGTTTCAGGGGGGCTGAGTAATGGCTACAGTGACAACAAGGAGGCTAGGTGAGACTCCCTTGGCCATACTCTTGCTTGTTGTCTGAGCTCTCCAGATCTGAGACTGAGTTTTGAGCAGTATTCCTTTTGCAAAACATTTCAAGGTATTTTATGCTATCGCCAGACATTATCCTATCTCCCAGTGTATCTGTTGGATACCTTGGAGTCACCTTAAACTGTTCTCCTTCTCTGATATCTGCCCTTACAGCCCACATTTCACAAGTAAACAAATATTTTAAAGTCTCTTCAAAAGATACTATTCCATCCGTTTTTGCTCTTTGTCCTACTTTCACAGTCATGCCTCATGTATTTGTTCTCTCTGACCTGGACTATAATTATCCCTAATGGGTAGCTATATCCTGAGCACCTTGTACTGAAAAGTGTGTGTGTGTGTGTGTGTGTGTGTGTGTGTGTGTGTGTGTGTTTGTAGAGAATATTAATTTTATAATAACAAAATTGAAGATAGAGTTAATATTCTTTTACCCAACATTTACTTACTTATTTGTTCAAATCAATTAAAGTTTAATTCCTGTGCTAGTTTTTAGGGCTATAATAAGAAGCAAGATAGAAGCAATCCATGCCAATATAAAACATAAAATTCACCTTACATTGAAATATGTAACATTTAAAACTCTCCTTTTGATAAGGGGTTGATTTCCAAAGAAATATAAAGAACTCATTTACTCAACACCAAGAAGACAAACAACCCAATTTAAAAACTGGGCAACGCTGGTGTGGCTCAATTGGTTGGGCTTCATCCTGTGCATCTAAAAGTTACTGGTTCAGTTCCTAGTCAAGGTACATGCCCAGGTTGTGGGCTCAATCCCCAGTAGGGAGTATGCAAGAAACACCAAATTGATGCTATGCTCTCACGTTGATGTTTCTTGCTTCTCTCTTTTTCTATAAAAGTCAATAAACTATTCTTTTAAAATAAATGGGCAAAGTATCTGAATAGACACTTCTCCAAAGAAGACATACACATGGCCAATAGACATATGAAGGATGCTCAACATCACTAATCATCAAAGAGATGAAAATTAAAACCACAGTGAAATATCACCTCACATTTTCCCAAATAGCTATCATCTATACTAATGAAGAGTAATATGTTAATTAGACCAAAAGACCTTCTGGAGATCTTCCAGACACAGTCAGGGACTTGGCCAGCCTACAGACCATCCTAAGGCCCTTGCCCAGGCTGCCCACTCCCCAGCAGGGACACCCACCTCATCAGGGTGCTGGATGGCCTGCAAACAACCCTCAGTCCCTCAACCAGGTCAGCCATGCCACCCAATGGGGACTCTCCCACACACACTGATGGGGGTATGGTCAGCCTGCAAACAGCCCTCAGCTCCTCACCCAGGCAAGCCACACCCCAGGAAACCTCACTCCAATGGTGGCATGGCCAGTCTGCAAATAGCCCTCAGCCCCTTGCCCACGCTGGCCATGCCCCTCATCAGGGAACCCCCATCTCAATGGGTGCATGACTAGCCTGCAAATGGCCCTCAGCCATTCACTCAGGCTGACTTCGCTCCCCAGAAGAGACACCCCCACCCCGATGGCCATTCTGCAAACCACCCCAGCTCCTCACCCAGGCCGGCACCACTCTAAGTGGGGACCCCCTCACTGATGGGGGTGTGGCTGGCCTGCAAACCTCAGGGGCCCCTCACCCAGGCCGGCTCCATACTCCAGTGGGGACTCCCCCTCACCCTGATTGGGGTGTGGCTTGGCCTGAAAACTGCCCCAGACTCCCCACCTTGATCCAGGACCCCTTTCAGGGCAGACCAGCCAGCCCCCACCTGTGCACCAGGCTTCTATACTAATAAAAGGGTAATATGCTAATTAGATCAGATGTCTTTCTGGACAAAGCCATGGTGGCAGGGCCAAGGCAAAGATAGTTAGGGGTGATCAGGTTGGCAGGAGAGAGCAGTTAGGAGAATCAGGCTAGCAGGCAGGTAAGCGGTTAGGAGCCAGCAGTCCCAGATTGCGAGAAGGATGTCCAACTGCCAGTTTAGGATGACATCCCCTGATTAGAGAGGGTGCAGGCTGGGCTGAGGGACACTTCACCCCATGCACAAATTTCATTCACTGGGCTCCTGGTAAATAATAAAAAACAAGAGTTGGTGAAGATATGGGAAAAAAAAAGGAACCCTTATACAATGTAGTAGGAAATGCATAGTGGTGCAGCCACCGTGGAAAGCAGTCTGGAGGTTTCTCAAAACATTAAAAATAAAACTACCATTTGACCCAGCAATTCCACATCTGGGAATATACACTAAGAAACCTAAAACACTAATACAAAACTATGTGTGCAACCGTATGTTCATTGCAGAGTCATTTACAATAGCCAAGATCTAGAGGCAGCCCAAGGGCTCATTATTAAATGAGTGAATAAAAAGTTGTGGTACATTTACACAATGGAATGCTACTCATCTGCAAAAAAGAAGAAAATCATACCTTTTTTGACAGCATGGACTAAGTCGGAGATCATTATGTAAATGAAATAAGCCAGTCAGAGAAAGACAAATACTATATGATCTCACTTATATGCATAATCTAATGAAGAAAATAATTGAACAAACAAAATAGAAACAGAAGCATAGATACATAGAATAGTCTGAAAGATGTTAGAGGGTCAGAAGGGAGAAGGTTGGGTGGACTGGGTGAAAAAGGTGCAGGGATTAATAAAAAAAAACATATATAGATAGATGGTAGATAGATGGGTAGATAGATGATAGATGATAGACATATACAAATATATATAACACAGATGACAGTATGGTAATAACCAGAAGGAAAAGGAGTAGGGGGAAGTGGAAGTGGGCAAAGGGGGGATAAATGTAGATGGATACTCACTTTGGGTGCTGAGTGCATAATGTGCAGATGATGTGTTCTTGAGTTGTACAGTTGATATCTCTATGGTTCTGTTGACCAGTGTCACCCTAGTAAATCCAATTTAAAATAAGAACACTAATGCCATTCACGAGGGCTCCACCTTCATCACTTCACCAACTCCCAAAGTTCCTCACCTCCAATTATCATCACATTGGGGATTAGGTTTCAACATATGAATTTTTAGGGAAAACAAATGTTCAGTCCATAGCAGGAATGATGAAATATGCACAAATAAGTGTGACAAGTGACAGGTAATGGTGTGAGTTAGGAATAAAATAGGAAGAGTAGTAGGATGCAGAGGTGAACTTCTTTCTGGAGTATATATGCTGGACATTAATGTAATCCACTATATATAGAGCAAGTCATTTTAAAATATATAATTACAGATTCACAAGAGAGTACAGAAAGATCCCAATGTACCTTTCACCTAATTTTGTGCCAATGGTTACATTTTGCATAATTAAAATACCAAAATCAGAAATTGGACATTGGCACAATCACACATCTAGATTCCTATAACCACTACTACAATCAGGATTCAGAACTATTCCATCAACACAAGATATCCCTTTTGCTAGCACTTTATAGTTATTCCCATCCTGCTGCCTATATCCCCAATATTTCCAACCCTTGACAGCTACTAATCTGTTTTTCTAGAATTACATAAACAAAACCATACCATATGTGGCCTTTTTGAGATTGATTTTTCACTCTGCATAGTTCCCTGAGGCCTATCCAGGTATTGCTTGTGTCAATAGTTCATTTGGTTTTATTACTAAGTAGTGTTCTGTGGTGCCCCTGGTTGTTTGACAATTCACTCCTGGGGACATTTTAGCTGTTTCCTGTTTGGGGGCAATAACAATAAAATTGCTATGAACATTTGTGTGAAAAAAAATAGTAAAAAAATAAAAATAAAACTCTCCTTTCACTCAGAAACCTACAAAATACATTTCCCTTGTTAGAACTAAACTGTAAAACAAATTTGCCCTAAATCTTCCTGACAGTCCACCTATACTTAGCAAGTTCCTTAATTATTCCTAAGTATTGAGTATAAGTAGCTAGGATTCAAATATGTTAAATAACCTCACAAAATGATTTTATGTTACTGTATAATAATAATAATTGATTAATATATTACTAATGTGGTGAAGATATCTATCTCATAGATCTTTTGATGTGAAGAGTAAATGTAAGGATGCATATAAAATATCCAGCAAATCATACATGCTCAAAAATGTTGAAATGAAAAATGTTGATACTTTTTTTTTCTTCTTGTTAGGACTCATCAATAAAAGCATTAAATACCCCAAATCAATTTAATGTTATAGTGATTCATTACACTCTCTAAATATGTCTACCTATAATGTTCTTGATAAATATTTTAAGATTTTGAGATCACTGAAATTATTCCAGAATTATCAAAGTTTTGAATAAAAAACAAAATGACTGTTTCACCTTATTCTACTCTTCATTAATATGAATAAACAGTATCCAAGGATGCTGTACCATCTGTGTCCCACTTAGTTCACCTCTACAGCTAATCCTATATAATAAAAGCCCCACAACCAAATGGCAGAACCACCAGAACTCGTTGACCAGTCACTATGATGTGTAGTGACCACCAAGGGTCAGACAATCAAGGCAGGAGCTGCTCCCTGGTGGTCAGTATGCTCTTACAGTTGGAGTGTCACTCAGCTGACCAGGATGAGTGGCGCTCCCACAGTGGGAGCAGCCACTCAGAGGGCAGGTCCACAGCAGCTCGGCTGACTGGGATGAGCAGCACTCCCACAATGGCTGATCCTCGCAGGCTGCATCCTCCACCAGTGCACAAATCTCATGCACTGGGCCTCTGGTAATAAAATAAGAAAACTCACATAATATACATAAGTATATATACACACATGAGTTTCAAATGACTAAGAACTAAGGCTAAGGGAAATCATTTTTAATAGGTTTCAGACCCAAGGTTGAGATTTTAGATTCTTTACTTCTTTTCTATTATAAAGACCAGTGAATTCATTACACAGACTTCTCTTGACCTTGTTGGATTCTGCTTCCAGCAAGTTACCCATATTGCAAGAGGGATCATAGTAAAACCCACTGTGGTCTGTACTTGCCTTAAGTGTCATGATCACTCAGCACCCTTGCTGTCTTAACTCTTCCTCATGCCCTCTAGCATAGGCTTGCTCTCTCATTAAGGATATGGGTATTTTGACACTCCAACTTTCACATGCGGTGAAGCTTGTCTTCATGGCAGCTGCCTTCCCCTAATCTTATTCCCAAATAGTCATGCTGTTTGGCAGATGGTACTCAACAGGTGTGCATGATGTCTTATAAGGCCTGTGGCTGCCAGAGGAGACATAGGTAGAAAACCTCTAATACTCCTGTTGATCTGCAGGTGTCTGTCATGGCCTGGCAGTCATGGCCAGAATCCAAATATAGAACAAGAGGGCATGTTGCCATCTTAGCAGATGGGCACGCAGAGAGTGGCCAAGAGTCCCTATATCAAGCAACATGGACACAGCAACAGAACAGGATATGCTGCCAATAATATTCAATTGACTATCTGTTGCTTAGAAACCTCAGGGTCTGGAGCAATGTCCTTTCTAATTATGACTTGAGCCAAAAACATTTCCATCATAAGGATCAGGACCTGTGTCTGCCTTGGATAAGTGTCCAGTAGCAGCAGGAGGCTAGCTGGATCTTGGAAGCCAATAGAGCCAGCAATGAAATCTGCACTTGGAAAGATAATTGCCTCTCCTGGAGCTAAGTCAGCAAATGCAGTCTGGTCATCAGAGCTGAGAAGTAAGGGATAAAGATGGATCATGACATGCTTGTGTTCTTTTCCCCTTTCACTCTGAGTAAGCAGAAAATCATGTGAGATTGGTCAAAAATAAATCCTTCCTGTAATGCCAGGCCAGATTGGGCTGCCTGAATCAGAGCTAGAAAAAATTAAAAAAAAAATGAGAGAAAACTGCACTCTGAAACAATATGTTAAAGAACCTGCAGGATTACTATAAAGGACCAATAATAACTAGCTAGTTACTAGGACAGTAATCAGAGGAGGACCCAACTCAAGCCCAAGAAGAATCAGAAAGTTGGGTTTGATGGTTTAAATGACACCTTGTTCTTTACTCTGAATCAAGAAAATATATGGAGGATAAGAACTTCATGCCAGTTGATTCTAGAGCCTCCCTGCCCTTTATTTACCCAAAGGTGTATTAATTCCCTTTTTCCCAAATAAAATCTTGCCATCTCATTTAAACATCACACATGTGCCATTTGAAATTCTTTTCTCTTGACATCACTAAAAGAACCCGTTTTCACTAATAACAACCTCACTTCTGTACTACTATTTCTTATTCTAAAAATCAGAGCAAAAATACTCTCTTGACTGGGATGTTGAAAAGGTAAAGTGGCATAAAAGATGTGAAAAGTATTTGAAAAAGTACATATATCATGTAGGAAATATTAAATGATGATATTTCTGTTATTCAGGATTATCCAGAGAAACAAAACCAATAAGATACAGAGATATAGAAGTCCTATGATATGCCTTCTGTAAGCTAGACAACTAGGAAAGCCAGTGGTATAATTAAATTCAGATCTAAAGGCCTGAGAATAAGGGAATTGATTCTGGTGTAAGTCCCGGAATGAATTTCAGGGTCTGAGAACCAAGAGTAGCAATAACAGAGGGCAGGAAAAGATGGGTGTCTCAGCTCAAGCAAAGAGAGAGAACTCACCCTTCCTCTACCTTTTTTTGTTCTGTTCAGGCCTCATCAGATAGGATGATGCCCATAGACATTGGTGAGGAAGATTTTACTCAAAATTCTGGAGACACTCTCACAGACAAACTCAAAAATAATGTTTTACAACTATCTGGGCATCCTTTTAAAACTAACCATCACAATATTATTAGATTATTATTCATATTATATTATTATAAAAACTAGAGGCCCAATGCATGAAATTCTTCCACTCCCCTGCTAGCCTGATTAATGCCTAACTGCTCCCTGCCAGCCTGTTTGCCCCTAACTGCCCTCCCCTGCAGGCCTGGTCACCCCTAACTGCCCTCCCCTGTAGGCCTAGGTCCCCCCCAACTGCCCTTCCCTGCAGGCCTGGTCACCTCCAACTTCCCTCCTCTGCTATCCTGGTCACCCCTAACTTCCCTCCCTGCAGGCTTGATCACTCTCAACTGTTCTCCCTTGCAGGCCTGGTCCCTCCCAACTTCCCTCCCCTGCTGGTTTGATTACCCACAACCTCCCTCCCTTGTAGGCCTGGTCCCTCCCAAATGCCTTCCCCTGCTGGCCACCTGGTGGTGGCCAGCTTGTGTCCACATGGGGGCAGGATCTTTTGATCACATGGGAACCATCATCTTGTGTGTTGGAGTGATGGTCAATCTGCATATTGTTATTTTATTAGATAAGATAGGTACACGGGTGGGGGCCAACTGTTTTGCCTTAAAGCATGTCCTGGATCAGGGTGGGGTTCCTTGGGGTGTGGGGTGACCTGGGCGAGGGGCCTGTGGTGGTTTGCAGGTTGGCCATACCCCCCAGTGACCCAAGTGTAGTCTCTGTATCTGTGATTTATTTATCTTCTACAATTGAAACTTTATAGCCTGGAGCAGAGCCAAGCCTTCTGCTCCCTCCATGGTGGAAGCCATTGAAACTTTGTTGCCTTAAGTGGAGGCTTGGGCCAGCAGAGTGTGCAGAAAGCTTGGCTTTCTCTTAGGGGCAACCTAAGCCTCCCTTCTGCTCTCTCTGTGGCCATAGCCGGCTTGGTTGGGTTAATTTGCATACTCACTCCTGATTGGCTGGTGAGCATGGCTGGTGGGCGGAGCAGAGGTACAGTCAATTTGCATAGTGCTCTTTTATTAGGTAGGGTGTCTAGTCAGAACTCCATGACAACTGTTGTCATGATATTTATTTGAAATAAAAGAGATGTAGAAATAACCCAGTGTTTAGGCAAGAACCCCGAGAGATGCAGAGGAAAGAGGCAGGGCTAGAATTTCAGGTTTTTGACTTCATGTCCAGTGCTCTCTGCACAGGCTCATAACTGTTAACAGTCCTTCCTAGGTCTGGATCAATGATGCCATTTTACATTCTGGTCATGAGACTACCACTCCCTACTACTGTTTCAATGCTTTGCTGCCGGCTAAAGAGCCCAAAGCTACACTGTACAAAAACCACATATCTCCCGAGAGGTCAATGATATTGACATTTTCTGCCTGATTTGGAGGTGCTTTATCCACAAGCTACAGTAAATCTGACTTAGTCTCATTCTCCATATCACTGATAATTCTGACTTTGGCAGGAGCATGTGTCATGCCAGAAAAGCAAAGTGAAGAAGAGGAACTTGATTCTGAGATGTGAGTGTGATATACCATGAAGAATTCTGCTGTTCAGCTTTCATTTATTTTTTTCACCGAGAATAAAGTTACCATCAAGGAAACTTAGAATTTTTTTTTTAACATATGGATCAAATCAGACCCAAATAGATATTTATTACCACCTTATCTGGCTAAGCAAATAGCCTGGTCAACCCTGTGCAAATGTAGTCACAAAGCCCTTTGTATGCAGTGACATGGAAGGAAGGAAGAAGTAGGAAGAGAAAAATAACAGAATATGTCTTAATGAAAATCCATATAGCATCTTCAAAAACAAGGTGAAAATTTACTTCAGCAATATGGAAGTAAGCATTTGCTTTCCTTACATGATACTTTGGGTATTATGGCTCTCCAATCACAGTGCATGTACCATCATAAAGGATCATTCAAATCATATTTGGAAAGAAACACACAAAAGAGAGCCTCAGTCTACCCTCCTCCTCCTGTAAGATCTGTATTGTTGTTGTAGCCCTTCGTCATTCTTCTGTAACCAAGAACTGATTTTTCTCTCAGCGATAAATGTGCCCACATTTCCTCTAGTATGATGAGCTATCAATTGTACCTGTGAGCATGTGATTAAGGCCAGCCAATCTCTATGGTTGTAGTGATTGGACTAATCATGAACAGGAGGCCCAAGACAATACAAGCTTTACCGATAACTGATATTTAGAAACAGAGGAGTGGGGTGTGTTTCTTTCTTTCTTTCTTTCTTTCTTTCTTTCTTTCTTTCTTTCTTTCTTTCTTTATTTATTTATTTTGTCTCACAAGCTATAGTGACATAAGCTTGGTCATCTCTCCCATCACAAAAAGTCAGAGAATTGAACCTGAAGGCAGAAGGAAGAGATAAAAGATGGAAACAGAAGATATACATGGACAACAAAGAAAACTACAGTGATATAATTTCTGTCACTATATATTGATATGCACAATCAAGCTGTTTCCATATATGTAAGTCAATAAATTTCCCTTTTTGCTTCAGAATTTTAAATTAGGTTTCTGGGGCTTTGGGCTAAAAGACCGCTGATATAGAGTATATTAGATAATCTTTCTAAGTCATAATCTCTAGAACCATGTTTTACCAGTACAAAATAAATATAAACCAATTTGCTTGTGATACTTTTTTGACTAGGATATGTAATTTAGACTAAAATCATATAAGAATATGAGATGGAGGTAATCTTCAAATCATGGTAATCTGAACCACTCAAAAAAATTTGTCTTCAAGAGCACACTAAGGACCCAAACTCAGAAGACACACCAGAGATAGTCCAATAAAAAATATTGGTCCTCTCACCTCTTATGTGTCCTCCTCTATATATATTTATGATCAGCTTTAAAATTGATAAAAGGTTATTTCATTAATTGCCAAAGTTATTTTGCTATAGAAGCAAGACAGAGTAATAGTTTTGAAATATCAATCAATAATTTTCTCCTCAAGATGTTTATTACCCAATCCCTTCTCCTAATGAAAGCAACTAAGTGTCTTTCTTTACTATTATAATGGGATGACAACAAAAGGCTTAATTCAGTTTATAGCTTTTGAGCAGTAAAAGTCTAGATAGAAGGAAGTAGAAGACGCCCAGTTGGCATGGCTCAGGGATTGTGCAACAACCTATGGAACAGGAGGTCATAGTTCAATTCCCAGGCAGGGCATATGCCCTGGGTTGCAGGCTCTATGCCCAGGGCAGGGCATGCAGGCAGCAGCCAATCAATGATTTTTCTCTCATCATTAATGTTTCTATCTCTATTTCCTTTTCCCTTCCTCTCTGAAATCAATAAAAAAAATATTTTTAAAAAGAAGAAAGTAGAGGGAATTGACGAGAGCTGAGAAGTGGGCGAGATTCCTGGAAAGGGGCCCCCAGCAATACTAAAATGGAAGTCTCTGTGTGGCACATGCCTAATTCCATCCCTCAGTTTCCCCTAGCTTCAGGGTAGGCAGGAAGAGCAGTCAATGGTCTTTCATGCTCCCAAGAGGAGCTCTGAAGTATCACAGAGGATACAAAGGATAGCGCGATAGCCATCTGCAGCAATCAATGACATAGGACCAGACTTGGTGATTGATATCACAGAATACATTGGTATGAACAGATGATAGGAACCAGACATCACTGTGCCCTGCAACATGAGCTGTGGAATTTTGCTGCCATCCTGGGGATAAAGAGACATGACCTTAAATTGATTGATATTTTAGTTCCTGTCATCAGAATAATGAGATCTTGAAACAGAATTTACTAAGTTATAGAAAAACAGAGTACATTTCTTAATGCACTAGAGTCTGTGGGTAGACAGAAATCATCATCACCACTGAAAGGTTAAAATTTTCTTTCAGAGTAAAATAACCAACCAACATTTTTAATCATTTGTTTAATATTTGGCTTTGGATCTGCAAACTCAAGGTTTTGTGCTAAATGAAAAAATTAAATTTTGTTGCAGACATTTAGTCCGTAACTTCACACAGTGGTGGCTGCCACACCCTCAGCATCTCTTAGACTTGTGACTAGGAATATCTCCTCTTCAACTCACCAATCCTCTGCTAGGCTAGCCACCTAATTATGGGTGAGCTGTTGAGCATAAGGAAGGTTGAGTCCAAGAAGGTGGCTTGCTCAGCATTCCTGCTATATGACTTTGAGGTACAAACTTACCCACCTCCTCTAATAGAAGTTCGACAGAACCCATCTGTATACAAAGCAAGACACTAAAAAGTGGGGCTGGTTAATAATACATCTTTATCTTATTCAGCTACAACACACGTTCCTTTCCTTCTTTTTCAGAAGAGAATAATATTTATTAAATACAAAATATACCTCAGGAGACATGCTAGCCACTTTACAAGTGTTATGTCCTTTAATCCTCATAATATCACTGTCAGCATAACCATTTTCAAATGAGGAAAGTGATGCTCAGAGTTATTTAGTGTCTGATCTGAGGTCATAAAACTGATAAGGGAAACACTGAAGTTAGCTCGGCTCTGAAGCATATGCACTGCAACTATACTACACATCTCCCCAAACTTGAACCACATTAAAGGTTCAAATTTTGTTTGATGGTTTAGTGTTGGATGCAAAGTCATTAAGTGCTATTGGTATGATTTATTTGAGCAATGTTCATCCTTGCAAGAATCCTCTGCCACTGCATAGTCATTTAGCTGGGTTTTCTCATCTTAAACTCTAAGCTCGAATGTTAACTGCCTAAGAAAGACTGACCCTAATGAACTTACCTAAAGTGAACAAGTAACTCCCAGCTCCTGGTTTCTATCACAGATATTACAGAAGACATCTGCATGGACAGATGACAGTCAGGAACCAGACATTAGTATTGCTCTCTGTGTTTATCACTTCCTGAGGTTATCTTTTTCATCAGCATCCATCTCCTATAAGAGGAACCAATTCCCCACCATGTGCCCTTAGGTGCATGACTTCTATTCTTGTGTCTCTAGCCATATATCAGAACAACTAGAATGATCCTTTTAAAATATAAGTCAATTATTACATTTCTCTACTCAAATACCTAAAAGTCTTCCTACTTTATTCAGAGTAAAATACCAAGTCCTTACCCAGTTGGGTCTCTGAGAGCTACTCCCTCTCCACTGTCCATCTCACTACATCCCCACCATGGCTTCTTGAAACTGCTTCAGGGTCTGTGTCCTTGCCATTCAAATGCCTGAAACAGTACTGATGCAGATATCCTTACACTCTCATTTCCCTGAAATCACTGTTCAGTATGCCTGATTACTTAAAACTGTAAGGAGTGGCACAATAAGTCTTAACCAAATAAAGGCAGCATTTTAATAAAGCAAAAAGGAAAGAGTAAGCCCAGCCCCTGTCTCTGTACACACATTGCTAAATTCAGAGTTACCAATTTCCCATTAAAAAGGTTGGTGTCTTACATGATTCTTTGCAAAGTCTCCATGAGCCTAAGACCTGATTCTCATCTTCCCAATGTCAAAAGTTCTCTCCTATTGATTTATTCAAGGTTTAACAGATGGTAGGGGACTAGCTGATGCCAATCAAACTCACTAGAGCTTGATTAGTAACTTTAAAGATATATTTTTTTAATTTTATAATGAGAGACATTACTGCTACATGGACCAAAAAAATTTGAAGTCAAATGAATAGTATATTCTTTTCTTAATAGGCGTATTTGCTTGGGAACTGAATTAATATTTTAAAAAGTTGCTAAGTACAGAGATAAAGGAAAATAATTAAGTGCTTTCTCTTTTGTGTTTTTTTTTAAATATATTTTATTGATTTTTTTACAGAGAGAAAGGGAAAGGGATAGATAGTTAGAAACATCGATGAGAGAGAGACATCTATCAGCTGCCTCCTGCACGCCCCCTACTGGAGTTGTGCCTGCAAGCAAGGTACATGCCCCCGACCGGAATCAAACCTGGTACCTTTCAGTCCGCTAGCCAATGCTCTATCCACTGAGCCAAACCAGTCTCGGCTCTTTTGTGTTTTCTTTAACACCTGACTTATTTGTCATTCTACAGACATTTACTCAGCATCTTCTATGTGCCTTGCCTTGTCTTAGTTGCAAAGGCTTGCAAAAACGTATGAAACCCAGCCTCTGCCATGAGTGGGAGGACAAATGTGAAACCAACATTAATCAAGGTCTTTGTATGTGCCAGACCTTATACTAGGTGATTTATATCCATATCTCATTGAATCACTATAATTTCTCTATGAGGAATTTAAATTTTATTTCTCCCTTCAAAAAATGAGAAATCTTAAGGGAGAAAAAATGAAGGGCTAAGTGGAGAAAGCAACATTGTCCAACATTCTGGAATCGATGGCTTTTTTTAATACTTTATGTAGAAGGAAGAAAGATGTACGTTGTTTTGAAAGATTTTATATTGGCTATAGATAAAGGGTGTGGGAGAAGATAAAGCATGATTGTTTTGTAAGACAAAAGGATTTGCTTTTTTTAGATAGTTTGTGAGCCACAGTCCAGAAGATTGATGCATAAGTAGGACACAATGGTATCTAGCAGACATCTTTGCCTACTGGTCGGTGATACCCATTCCTGGTTTACTACAGTGTTTGTTTTAAGGGCATGAAAAGGTAAAGGAGGAATCTCACCTTTGAAACAAGATTGAAATGCTCAATTAATATCTTGGGCAGATCCATCTAATTTCTAAATTAAAGCTGCATTTGCAACTTTAAGGAGTCATAAATCTAATTTATTATCCGCCTGTAAGATGTAAAGTAATGAGAAATGTGCAAGTTTTAATCCAAGGTCATGGGAATATTTCCCCTGGAGAGTACAGTTGGAAAGGACATTGAGACAAAAAAAAAAATACAAGTTGCTAGTTACTATTATAGCATAGCAATTACATTAACAATTAGTCTATGAATTATCACCTATTTCATGTGTCCATGTAACTTAATTTTTCTTTCCACAACCATAGGAAGATAGACCCGATTGGTGGCTTATTGCAAAATGTTTCCAATTAGGAAGGAGTCTGGGAAATCACAAAGATTTTATGATAGTGCGAATGGATGAAGCTTAAGATTCCTGCAAGTTTCCTTGTTCAACCACTGAGCAAATTCTAATAACCAATTGTTTTCCATTGATATTTCCATTTTTACTGCAACCATGGGAAATAAATGCCCTTGATTAGGTACTTGGAAAAAATAGATTGTGATAAGGCAAGCTGCTTAGAAAGGTATTTGACTAGCTTGGATTCTTATTTTTGTGCAGACACAGCTCATCAGCTCAATTGATAAGCATCAGCACCAAGTTGTGAGTTAAAATGTCATGATGGTATACAACGTTTTATTTGATAGCTTGCAAAGCTCCCTGACTTAATTTACTCAATTTTCCCTTTTTATAGCAGAGTTCTCTTCTGAAAAGACACATCACCCTTTTATGACTATATTAGAGATTGGGATTATATAAATTGCATTTACAAAGCATTCAGAGAAAGCATCAGGTGGTGAGATTTTCAAAGGGCTGTCAGGATGATCTTGCATTAACTGGTGTTCTGGCTGTTTGAAGGAGTCTAAAAATATTCACCAGCACGAAAGCACTACTGCCCAGACACACATAAGAGGGTGAAGCAGAGCCAGAGGCTAGCTATTTGTTATTTAAATAGAACATTAATGTAATAGAAGATATGTGCTTGTTTCAGCAAGACTACTATCATAAACTTTGCAGAGTAATACCTTGCCTTTAATAGTACAGCCTAGGAACCATTAAGGGGAGCAGCCACAATATGTCTAGTACAGTAACGGATTGAAGTTCAAGCCAGAATTTCCCACCACATGTTGCCATTTTAGGAAGTTTGGAAAGGTGACCTGGAATGCTGAAAGCCTCAAATATCTATCATGGCACATTGAGTCCAGCGGGAGTGATGGACTTACCAAGGATAATGTCCTGTCTAGCTGCTAAACCAGCCGAAGTTCCCAGGGCCTGGCCAGAATTTTGCTGTTTAGTCCCATCTCCTTTTGGTCGCTGATTATAGAAGGCTAGGCAAGCCATGTGTTTAAAGAAATCTTAATTTCTGCTTATCCACAATCAACAATAACCTTGTACAAGATATAGAAGACTCAAACAGGAAGCAATCTGGATAACATTATATTCTGAAAGGTTTACGACTACCTGTTATGCCCATCTGGTCCCTCAGAATGTTTACTTCTTTATATTTTAAATGAGCAGATTTTCCTTATAGAAAACATAAAGAAAAAAATAAGTTTTCCATAAAATCTCCAACCCAAGAAAACTGCTGTTGTTATTTTGGCATATATTTAATATAAATAAAAGCATATGATACCATGGGGATATATATATGTGTGTGTGTATGTGTGTGTGTGTGTGTGTGTGTGTACATGTAGATAGATATATAGATAGATATAGATAGATATAAATATAGATACAGATATATATACACACACACAATTTCACATGAATATATACATAAAATGAAGATAACACTATAGATTTTTCTACTGATTTCTCCACATTAAATATTAAACATAACAATTTTAAAGGTTTATATGACATTACATTATCTACATATGTCATGCTTTGTTCAGCCAATCTCTGAATATTGTACATTTATGTTTTTCTCAACTTTTGACATTAAAAATAACATTAAAATGTCCTTGTATATAAACTATTGCTCTTATTTCTGATGACTTCTTCCATTTAGAATCCTATAAATAAAGTTTACATCATAAGTATAAGTTACTTTAATCACATAGACATGTACCATTGACTTGCTCTTTAGCAGTATTTTATTAATGTATCTTTCCACTTGCAATATATGAAAGGAGCTATATTACCTCCACAGTAGCAATGAGTGTCATCTTTAAATTTTTTTTCAAACTTGATAAATTAATAATGCATATTTTTTATTTCAAATTTATTTATTTGATTATTAATTAAGTTGATTTTTGAAAAATAGATTTAATAGAGATAAGCACCAGAATTTCTTAATTATTTTAAGGTCCATCTAATCACATATCTCTATGACAATATGTGGAAGATTATTTTCATTTGGAACTTCATGAAAATAAAAATAACTTGACAAGAATAAGTTAATCCAAGCTATGTGATATAAATCATATTCACATTATTGTATAAGAACTAATGAGAAAGTCTGACATCTATGAAATGGGTGTGACTATAAAATTCCATTAAGGAAGAAGTTTAGCATGTTTGAGGAACTTACAATAGGAAGTTTGGGCCCCACATGACTGTTCATCCCTTCCTTGCTCCACTACTTATCTGATGTTCTCAGTCTTTCATTATGTATTACTTAATTTTTTCACCTAATTATGATGTTGAAAATTGGTTTCTGTAAAGTGTTACTCTTCCAACCTTGGCCCTCTGCTTTTTCTGGTAGTTTTAATGAATGTTTATGCACTCTCTCTAATCTGACAAAGCTTTCTGATCTGTACTCCTGAATCTTATAAAAGTTCTGTAGCATTTGATGATGGGAGGGCAGTTTTAAGCTCCTAAATGCCATTCTTTTTTTTAATATATTTTATTGATTTTTTACAGAGAGGAAGAGAGAGGGATAGAAAGTCAGAAACATCGATGAGAGAGAGACATCGATCAGCCGCCTCCTGCACGCCCCACACTGGAGATGTGCCCGCAAGCAAGGTACATGCCCCCGACCGGAATCGAACCTGGGACCTTTCAGTCCACAGGCCGATGCTCTATCCACTGAGCCAAACCAGTCTCGGCCTAAATGCCATTCTTGACCATACTGGAATCCTAAATGAACCTCGCTTCCCATGCTCAGCACAAACTGGGACCCAGGTAACAGACAGAGACTGGGCCCAGCTCAGATCAAGACCCAGGTAACAGACAGAAACATGCCAACAGCAGCTGCCCTATATCTTACTTAATTCAGCCTAGGACCAGGAATGCTCAGTGCCAACTCAACGCAAATAAACCTCCCCACTAATATATACAGGGTAATATAAGATTGTTGGTAGAATATTAAATTTGACAATAAAAGAGTTATCAAGCTACAGATTAATTTAAGTTGGCGAACTGAAATAAGCGAACACCCAAGAAAATTTAAGTATACTGGACAAAAAGCTGTTTCTAACTTATTAATTAAAATTTCTATTGATAGGTCATCTCATGGTATAATTGTTTAATATGTACTGAACAGAAAACAAGCATATTTGTGTACAAAAAGTTAAAATTTAAAGTTATTAAGATTACATTTAAAAAAGTTTACCAAATTCTCCATCAATCAAAAAAAAAGGGGGTGGGGGGGGAGTAGGATAATAGCATGTAAGGAAAAAAAATCTGGTAAGTAAAATACATTTAGAAAATTTTCACTTTAGAAAATTAATTTTAATTTGTAATGTAACAGCAAGACACCAATGAAAAACACACATGGTGTCAAAATAAGCCGAAGGAAAAGCGGATAGGCAAAATTAAAAGGACCCCAATCAATTTTATAGAAAAGATTCCTGTATTAACTCTTGGTCGAGAATATGTTTATATTCTTTCAGAAATCAACTCCAAGACCAAGTGGACTCCTGCAACAGAGAGGAACTGACAGGTCTGCCCCAACCACGAAGGCAAGAGGAGAAACAGTCCAGAGATGGAAGAAGCTGATGATGCCTTGCCATGTGAGCAGTTAGCCGCTGAGCATCGCTACAGGATGCCCAGGACCAAACCAGCATCGCCACCATCTGTCCAGTACCCAGATACCATTGATGACATGTACACATAAGGAACTGTCTGACATTGAAACTGGGACTCAAAGCTATTGGACATTGAAACTGAGGCTCAATCATTTTTCTTTTGCTCTGGTGGGTTTATTTCTAGCCTACAGGGGTAAGATGTTTTTAAAGACAAGAAACAGGGGGTGGAGGGGAGGAAGCAGATGCAGAGGCAAAGAAGTAATGAAGGGACTGTCGTGCTACAGTAGGAAGGCAGGGAAAGTTGGGGAGGAGGGGCCTATAGGAAATCAAAGGAAGGACTTGTATGCATGTATGTGTAGGCGCAGCCAGTGGAGACAGGGTAATGGGGGAAGGCGGGGGGGGGGGGAGGAGAGAATGGATGAGGGCATGTACTGGGGGGTGGGGAGGGCAATAAGGGGAAAATAATAAAAAATTTAAAAATTAAAAATAAATAAAAATAAATAAAAATAAAAATCAAGTGAATAAAAACTCTGAAAAAAAAGAAAATGCCTCTTGTTTTGATCATTACATGTACCAGATCATTTCATTATCTCATTCTGAAAGTAATCACTCAAGGGTATTTCTTCTTCTTGCCTCTATGCCTTGTGTGGATGGCTACCTAGGTTCTGTGAAAGATATATGAAATGTGTAGATGAAAATATTTTACATAGACAAGGCCCAAAGTTGCAAATTTGAATACCACTAGGTTAATACAGTGTGTGGCATAGGAGGTTTATAGTTGTTTGTATAGAAAATAATACAATAACTAATAAATATTAATACAAGAATAAACTCTGCGTTTCATGTACTCATGGCTATAAACATACTTTTGACCCACCCTGTACTTATGGATATTCCTAGAATTGACTACTTAAATTTGACTGAAAAAAAGAGAAAAAAAGAGGAAGCAAAAGGTTTAAATAAAATATATATATATATAAAGAGCTTACTTATTTAGTTTTTTTATAAAGTAAAACATGAATAAAAGTAATAGGTTTGACAGGGAGAATGGAAGAGAAGTAAAATTTGTCAAATACCTACTAAGTGCTAGGCACTGTATAGTATCTATTTGACAATAAGCTAGTAAGAAAAATAAGATAACTTTTATTTTTTAAACTAGCATTGTGCTCAGTATTTTTTAAATGCTATCGTGTTTTAATATCCACTTACAAATGACAAAACTTAGATTTATAAGTGTCAAAGATCAAATTGCTAGGTAAATGGTAGACCTAAGATGATGGACACAAATATATTTGACCCTAACATAATATTCTGAATTACTATGCTTCACTATCTCTTTCTGAAGTATGTTTAATTACCAGCTATAGAGCTCAGAAACTGAGGGTCCAATTCATTAAGTAACATAAGGAACAACATTCAAACCCAGATCTGTTTTGTGCCAAAGCTCTAAATTACCCTATATCAAGGGAAATAAACAAACATTCAGTTGTTAAGAACAAATCTATTGGGTCTGAAAATATGGATGGCTAAAAAAAGCGAGTAAGCAATGTTAATTAACTGAATAGAAAAGGAGCCTCTGATTACTGCTACAGGTAAGAAAAGCAAAGGTTCTCACAAATTTTAAATTGTAAAAATATTTTCTGCATTCAAAAAGACCAGTTCTGAGAAAACATCTAATCTGTAGGTCAAATGTTAAATATAATTGATTATCTCTATTTTGGTGTGAATAATTAGAATATACACTCATCAACAGAGCAAGCCACTTGAAACAAATCATTTGGAAATGCCGACAAAACATGAAGGAAGTTCTGCTCAGAAACATTAATCCCTATAACAAGTGATGGCTCCACCATGACAATTTTGATTTACAGACTTTAGGACAACTCAGTGTAAATATTTGCTAAGCTCTCTCTTTCTAGTCAGAAAAATATCCTGTCAAAAGGACTTTACAAAGATCTAAAATACTCACAGAGTCAGGGGTTTTATTAAAGCATAAAATTTACAGGTTAAAATTATTTTTCTTATCTCTTTTTTAAAAAATTGTACAATAGTTCCTCTTATCCATGAGGAAACATTCCAAGATTCCCGGTGGATGCCTGAAATCACAGATAATACTGAACTCTATCTGTACTATGTGTTTTTTTTTTTGCTGTACATTCTTACCTTTTCACTTAAAGAAAGTACTTTACTCCTTCTTCTTGGCATATCTGAATTATCAGTATCATTACTCTTGTGATACAGTGCCATGATTAAGTCAAATAGTCGCAAGCAGTGTGATTCCTCAGGTAGTCCAAGGTGACTACTCAGTGATTAAGGGGCAGGTAGCATATATAGCATGGATAGGCTGCACAAAGGTAATTTTCAATTAATATTCTTGAAGTATGGATAACTGATAAGGGAGGCTCCTGAACTTCCATCTTCCAGGGTTTATCAAGTCAAGTGGGTGAGACCAGCTTCACTCCAAAACTTGCTCCTCTAAATGTAAAAAGACTGTGATCTTTGGTAAATACTACACTAAAAGTGAATAAAATTTAAGCAAAGGAGTATGTGGTTTTCCTCCACAGTGAAAATATTATTAAAAATAAAAACAATTAAGACTGAAATGGTTCACTCCCCACCTAGAGCAGACACATTACCACTCTTGATCCATAATTAGTAAGTAATATATAGAAATGGGTTTCATCATAAGTGCAACTTATGTTATTAATAGCTGGTCTCTAGTGTTTCCAACAGAACTTTCTACAGTGATAAAAATGTTCTATGTTTGTGCTGTCCCATATAGCATCAGTTAGCCATATGTGTTTATTGAGGATTTATTCTTAATATTCACTGGTGTGATGGATAAATTATTTTAATTGTATTAAAGTTTAATTATTTTACACTAAATTGTATGAACAAGTTTACACCACTAAATTTTACAACTTAAATAAAATGGACAATTGAAATATCCAGCCTATCAAAGTTGACTCAAAAAGAAATACATAACCAGAGTAGCATGCTCTCTCTCTGTCTCTCTCTGCCTCTCTCTGTCTCTGTCTCTGTCTCTCTCTCTGTCTCTCTCTCTCTCTCTCTCTCTCTCTCTAATATATATATGTGTGTGTGTGTGTGTGTGTGTATAAATTATATATATGAAATTGAATTTATAGTTAAAAGCTCTCCCACAAAGGAAATTCCAAGCTCAGGTAGCTGCTCTGGTATCAAACACTTAAAAAACAAACAATACAAAATCTTCCAGAAAATTATAAAAGAGGGAATACTCCCAAACTCATTTCATGAAATCAGCATTGCCCTAATACTAAAACCAGACAAAAGTATTATAACAAAGCAAAACACTGACCAATATACTTCATGGGCATAGATGCAAAAATTTATGATAGTTGTGTACTGGGGACAAATTTTAAAAGCAGGAATCAGAAAAAAAGGTAAATGATAGTGAATAATTAGGTAGGTAGATAGATATTAAAACAGTGGAAGTAAGTAGAGAAAAATGTATGGGAAAAGTAGGATGAAGGGAAGAAAATTTTTAAAGGGGAGCCAGTAGAGCTTAAAAGGAGAATGGAAAAAAGGAAGAAATGGGGGAGGGAACAAAGCAGGTCTAAGAGAGGAAGTGAAGAAAAAAATTATTGTGGGAAGGAAGGAAAAGGGGAGGGAGGGTAGGAGAAAGATGGGAAGAAGGATAATGGAATAGAAGTAGGAAATAAGGAGGAAAGAAAAGTTTATAAATGATGAGTCAGTAGGAAAAAGTGTTACATAAAGGAGAGAGAAAAATTGTGTGAGAGGGAGAAGCCCATAAGAAAGTCAAATACCATTGTGTGTGAAGGGGATAAGATTAAAAAAAAAAAGTTAATAGGGGCTACCAGGCCGGGGAGGGCAGTTAGGTGGATCAGACAGGTATGCAGAGTGGTTAGGGCAGGCAGGCAGGTGAGCAGTTAGGAGCCAGAGGTCCTGGATTTTGAGAGGGATGTCTAGCTGCAGAAGTGGACCTAAACTGGCAGTTGGACATCCCCTGAGGACTCCAGTTGGAGAGGAGAGGGTGCAGGTAGAGCTGAGGGACCCCCCGTTCCCCTGCCTCCCTACCCCTGTACACAAATTTCGTGCACTGGACCTCTAGTAACTACCGTATTTTTCGGTGTATAAGACAACTGGGTGTATAAGATGACCCCAAACTCTTCCAATTAAAATATAGAGTTTGGGATATACTCGCCCTATAAGATGACACTCTGCATATAAGAGAACCCCTGACTTTTGAGAATATTTTCCTGGGTTAAAAAGTCGCTGGAAAATATGGTACATAAAACTCTGTGAAAGGCATCAAAGTTAGATTCATAATTATTTGCTTCTCTATAATTTCTTTTTTTACTCCAATAAGATACATTAACCAATCCTTGATGACTAAGGAGTTTACATCCTAGGAGAAGTTACACAGTGATGAATACTGACAAGTATAACACAGGACTTCTGTTTTCTCTGCTATATCTAGAGCAGATATCACACTTGATCAGGGCATTTCATCAACTTTGTAAATAATTTTGAATGATTTAATAGTCTAGATCTGCTCTGCCCGATGCTGTGCTTATATGACACTATTTAAATTTAAAATGTTAACAAGCATTGTGAAGCTTAATTGACAGTCAATAAACTGAACGTGTTTTTAAAATTTGTCCCCAGTACACAACTATATTTGATTTTCATTATAGTTCCTACAGTTCACTCATACATCCTTTTTCCTTCTTTAACTCTGCTCTCTACTGACTCCTTTATAAAGTTCTTCCCTCCCCGCTTCCCTTCTTAAATCTTCCTTTAGGGGAAGAGCAGGATGTTAACCCTCAGCTCAGGGCTCAGCACTGGCCAAGTGTTCACCATCCCTCCTTCCCCAGTCTCCCCACCACTGTCCTGCTCCCATTTCCTGCCTGGGACACCCGGCCCAGTGAGGGTGGCCAAGCCACTGCTGCCTTGACGCAAAAGCGCCTCCACCCAGAAGGCCTCAGACTGTCCTCCACTCCATCCAGGACTCGTGGGCCGCCAATGGCCACCACTGCTCTCCTCCCGCATCTGGGTAGGGCTTCCCACTCCACGCTGCTTGTGCTCCACCCCTCACCAAGCAGACTTGCTCTGCCTCTCATCCCCACAGTCACCACCCCTTCCATGTGCAGTCCCACATTCTCTTCCCTTTTCCATTCCTTTGTCTTTTTCTTGTCCCTTTTCTGTATTTGTTTCTCCTCTTGGCCTGTCTGCATGCAGGCCTGCCTTCCTCTCCCTCTCCTTTCTTATCCCCTCCTATTGTACCCTAACCCTACCCCAGGCCTTGCAGCTGCCTGAGCAAAGGGTGGGGAGGCAGACAGTTCATCAGGTCATGATATGATGCTGTAATGGACAATTTGCATATTCCTCTATTATATATACACTATAGGCCCAGTGCAGGAAATGCATGCACAGATGGCCAGGGGGAGGGAGGGGTCCTCAGCCCAGCCTGCACCCTCTCCAATATGGGACCCCTCAAGGGATGTCCAACTGCCCGTTTAGGCCAGATCCCAGCAGGATCAGGCCTAAACGGGCAATTGGACATCCCTCTCACAATGCAGGACTGCTGGCTCCCAACTGCTCACCTGCCTGCCTTCCTGATTGCCCCTAACTGCTTCTGCCTGCCAGCCTGATCACCCTTTAACTACTCCCCTGACGGCCTGATTGATGCCTAACTGCTCCCCTGACAGCCTGTTTGCCCCTAACTGCCGTTCCCTGCAGGTCTGGTCACCCCTAACTGCCCTCCCCTGTATGCCTGGTACCCCAACTGCTCTCTCCTGCAGGCCTGGGTCCCCTTCCCACTGCCCTTCCCTGCAAGCTTAGTCACCCCCAACTTCCCTCCTCTGCCCACATCTCTAACTGCCCTCCCTGCAGGCTTGATTGTCCCCAACTGCCCTCCAGTGCTGGCCTGATCACCCACAATTGCCCTCCCTTGCAGGCCATCTTGTGGTGGCCAATTTGTGTCCACATGGGGGCAGTCATCTTTGACCCCATGGGGGAAGCCATCTTGCATATTACTCTTTTATTAGATAGGATAGACACCTGGTGCATGGGTGGGGGCCAACTGGTTTGCCCTGAAGGGTGTCCCGGGTCAGGGTGAGGGTTCCTTTGGGGTGTGGGGCAGCCTAGGCAAGGGGCGTGTGGTGGTTTGCAGACCGGCTATGACCCAAGCAGAGGCCCTGGTATTTATTTTCTACAATTGAAACTTTGTAGCCTAGAGCAGAGCCAAGCTTCCTGCTCACTCTGTGGCCACAGCCATTTTTGTTGGGATTTATTTATCTTCTATAATTGAAATTTTGTAGCATTGAGTGGAGGCCTGGGCCAGCCAGGGTGTGCAGAAAGCTTGGCTTCCTCCATCACTGGGGAAACCCAAGCCTCCCTCCTGCTCTCTCCATGGCCACAGCCATTTTGGTTGGGATAAATTTGCATACTTACTCCTAATTGGCTGGTGGGCATGAATGGTGGGCATGGCTGATGGTATAGTATAGTGGAGATATGGTCAATTTGCATATTACTCTTTTATTAGATAGGATATATATATGTATATATATATATATTTTTTTGCAATGGTTATTTCTTAATTCATGATTGTCACAATGTTATTGAAATATAATTGATGCTAACTTACTAGTGATTTAAATGTTATAATTTTTAAAGAATAATCTTATCCAGAAATAAGGTAATGGACAACATTTTTAAAAACAGAATTTATTCTTTTTACTTAAAACAATATCTCACTCAAAAAAAAAAGAAGTGTTATAGCTATAAGAGTGAGAAACACTAACCTAAAGTTATCTAGCAGAAGTTATATCTTGCTTTTCAGAATTCCTAAGAACTAAAGTGTTCATGCTTGGTAAAGACAATCGTGAAATGTCCTCTTCAAATAAATTAAATATAATATTGCTTTCTGAGAGTGATATCTATAAAATATATGGTAAAGACCATTAGTATAGTATAGAGATAAAAATATAGGAATAACTTCCATGATAGTAAGATGGGAGTGTAACTCAATTTAAATATTAGAATACTTAAAAGAATAATGTCATAAGGACATTAAGTAGTGATGAAAATTTAGAAAATAAAAGTTAGGAAGGTATACCTTGCCTATGTCCTTCAAGTGTTAACCAGGTGAGAGAGTACCCTGTCAAGATGACTAAAGTATCCTTCAATTGTGAAAGGATTTCAATTTAAAACAGAAGCAGAAGATATAAAATGGATATCTGAGGGTGACTGCATGAAAATGGAATTTAACTCAATTGTTAAGTTGAGGTACCCTCAGGAAAATGGAACTTAACAATTGAGAGACAGATTTCCTATAAATGCCTAATTTACAGAAGACTGAGACTTATCCCCTGACCAATGAACATCCACCAAAAACCTTTTCTCATCCTCAAGTCAATAAACTTACTGCATAGACTCTGGCTGGATTTCCTACTTTTTATATTCCTCACCAATAAATAGAGCCCTCCCTAAACGCTCAATAGTTACCACAGTATGCATTTCATGTATTGCAATTCCTTTGCTTTCCCCTGATAAATTAAATTCTAGTAACTCACACTTGCCTCCATTTAATTCTTCCTTTAGGTTGACACTTTCAGGCTTTTCTATCACTGGAGTGTATATAAGAGCACCAGCGTTTTAAAACTCAAGGAAAACATATTATTTTCCTATCCAACAACTAATGCTTCTTTTCTTCCTTATTTTAAAAAAACACTGATTTTATTCATGTATCAGGCAGCCAGGTGCTTTGGAGAAATCTAAACCTGTTCCAAGCTCAAGGGGTAAATATTAAACTAATATTGGTAGAAAGATTTGGAAAGTACAGTTAAATAGAAAACTACCTTATTATCCCTCTAAGATTTTGTCATATAGAAGTGATATCTGGAACTATGTCATCTATCTTGACAACATGAGAGGATGACAGAAAGAAAGAAACCAGATCCTCAAAAATGTCACTAAATTTACTATCTCAAATCTCCATAACTTTAGATCAGGGTTACTTGATTTCATAACTATGGATCATTTCGGTTGGATAATTTTTTGGTGTGTGTGTGTGTGTGTGTTGGGGGTGTTAACCGGTGCATTGTAGGATTATGGATATGTAGGGACATCCCTGGCCTCTACTCACTTACAGCATCCTTCCTCTAGTGGTATCAAGCAATGCTTTTGGGTGACTTCCACAACCAGTTGCAAATGACCACGGAAGCTGCTAAGTTGGTAATAAGCAAGCAAGAATTTATTGAGCTGGCCAGCGACTGCTCTGCCTTTCTCCATGTAGGGAGTCCAGAGAGCAGTCGCAACCCTTTGTGTAGGACCACTTTTAAATACATTTACCACATCCTGTTTTTGCATAGCGAACAACCCAAGACAAAACAGTTTTTCCCAAGCAATGTCAGAGTTGACGACCATGTTATTTACAGGGTCATCTTGTTCTTCAGAAAGCCGACAGTGTTCTATGAAAGAAGGCCTACATGCTGGGAAGGGGCCATGAGACCATATCTCAAGGCCTGGCCTGATGTCAGCACTGACAACTTTATCTGGGGGATAGTCCATGGCCTCTCTGGAATGGGGCATGCTCAAAAATTCCCACTCTCTAACAAGCAACAAGGTCCCCAGACATGGCTGACATTACTCTGGTTGCCAAAACAGCTCCCAAAACTGACCCTAGTTGAGAACTGCTCTAGGTTTACTGGTATATGAGAACTGCTCTAGGTTTACTGGTATATGAGATAATATATTTTTCCTAATTTTTTAGTCATTTCCATTGGATATGCAATCAGAAGCATCCAAATCCAGAACTTCATGCCATCAATTATTCTATTTTATCTTACTTTTTGTTCTGACATATTTGTAAAATAATATTTTAAATCTTGTCTTTCATCTTTCTTTTTTTTTCTTGCTTCTCTTCCTTTAACCTATCCACCTCCCACTTCTGCTTTTATCTTTCCCTTTTCTCTTTATTCCCTTCTTTCTTTCTCTTTCTTTCTTTTTTCTTTCTTTCTTTTTTCTTTCCTTCTTCCTTTCTTTTATTTGAATTCGAAAAACCATGAGTCTGAATAAAATAATTATAAGAATTAGCTTTGGTAAAGTTGAGATCATTACAATTCATGTGTTAAATCACAGAGGTTGGAGTGATAAAGCTACTTATCAATGGACTGTTGAATAGAATGACAACAAATGAATTAGTGTACCTGCTCATCTTCCTCAGAAGTATTGCCAAGAATGAATCATATATGCTCATTTTGAAACTCCTGGTGAGATATAATAAAATATCCTTCTCAGAAAATGACTGAGTCACTCCAAGCAAAGCCAGAGTAAAGGCAACATACTGGAAGAAGAAATCACAGTCAAATGGCATTGCTCAGGGAATTACCTATGAGTCATTTTACTCTTCCTTACTCCCAACTGATATCATGAAGTCACAGTCCTTTCATAATGTAGATAATGACCTTTATTTTTCTATATGTTTGTGAAAAAGAATACTATATGAAATTATGATGAAATTCAACTTTCCCTTGAAATGTGTTAGCTTGAAATGAGTTTAAGATGTGTACTAAAATGACTGTGTTACAATTAGAGAACTTTCCCAAGAAGCCTTCTATGATAGATATAGTGCAGATATAATTAGAGATTGTTAGGATCAAGCTTCGCTTCAATTTAGCATAATTAAAAGTATTTCTACAAAATTCAGAGTTTTTGTAGCAATAACAACTTAATATCTTCCTCCTATAGTTACAAATTTATAAGACTAATAGAGCATTTCTGAATTTAAATCCATGTTTGTCAAAGATATATGAAAACTCAATGCCAAAGCTTTCATTAGCCATGTTATGATAAATAACAGCTCTGCAATTTAGGAGGCAAGTAAATACCACATTTTGAATGAAATTTCTTAATAATTAAAAATTTAAAATACATATATAGCCTTTCATATACTGTGTATAATTATACCATCTGAAAGATTGTATCACCCAAAGAAATTTCAGTTCAACTCTACAACAGTTCCAGTAAGTGGGTTATGAAACCAGTGTTCAAAAATTTGTTGAAAAGTATTTCATTCCATTTTCTGAAAACACTGATGTAATTTGTCCTTCACTTTGTCTCCCCTTTCATTATTTTTTTATTTCTTCCCACAATGCTTATTAAATGCTAATATGTGACAAGTTCTATGTTAGGTCTGTGGATATAATAATGAAAAAGATATATCCTTAACTTCAAGTAGCTTATCCTGAAATACAGTAAAGTAAGAGGATAATATAGCATAAAAGTGCCAAGACAGAGATAAAATCAAGTACATTGAGAAAAGAAATCAGCAAATCTTACTGTGCAACTAGTGTGTCCTATGTGCTGTAGTTAAAGCTAGTAAGGCAAAATCTGCCTCTCTGTAACATTAATTCACTTGGTCTGGTTCTGCTCTCTAAAAACATGCATAGAAATTCTAATCCTTTGGCATGTTCAATAAATAGTCTTGTGAAAGAATAATTTCTCTTCCCCTTCCCTTGGCAAACTCAGATTGTCTATTATTACCAAAACAAGTCTTCAAAATTTTCCTACTACAGAACAACATGGAGGAAAGCTTGTTTGGAAATTTCCACCTTTGTTCATTTCAGTTGTGAAAAAAAAAAGCACTAAAGGCTGTGGTCCTTCCCAATTTCACTTTCCCAAAATATGTTCTACAAACAGTGGCATTGATTAGCTATCCTCAGCACTGACACAAAAGTAAGTGCTCAGATTAGTATTCCAGTCTGCACTTGCCTTTCAGATGGTAAAAAATTCCCAGTCCTGAGGACCCTTGTTATTAAAGTTGCATTTTCTAGATGGTGTATAATAGAGACTTTAGTTTATCATCATTTTCTTTCCTTTTGGTAAAATGTTTTTAAAGCATGGCAGGGAATTTAAGATTCATTATATAAATTGATAAGAAATGTGAATTTTACTGAATAAGCCATGGCTTGTAAATCAGGAGCTGTGGATTCTATTCCCAGCTCTGCCACTAATTAGCCATGTGGCTGACTATAGATCAGATGATCCTAATACTCCCAAATACTGCTTTCTATAGTTTTGAAGTTTTTAGATTTTGAAAAAATGTTATCAAAGACGTCTGAGAATCAAATGAAAGATGATCTGGCATCTATCATGTAAGAATTGTGGATCTTAATTTTCTAGAATCAATCTTTATATCTGAAATAATAATAATAGCTAACATTTACTGATTAGTTATATTCTAAGCACTCTTCTAAATACTTTGCATCTATTAACTCAATAATCATCACCATAACTTCAAGCTGGATATTCTTACCCCCAACAGAAAACTGAGGAATGATGAATAAGATTAAATAACTTTCTAAGATCACACTGCTATGGCTTAGAGTCAGAATTTGAACCCAGGTAATTTTTGTCCAGAGTTCATACTCCTATAATTGCAATGATATGAGAATAATATAGTACTTATCACAGAGGGTTGGTACCAAGTGGTGGTGATAGCAGTTAGAGAAGTTGTATTTGTTTCCATTTTTGGAAAATAACTTGAGTTCTCTAGTGTTCAATTTTCTTACCCTACCCATTTCAATGGAGCTACTGGGATATACAAGTGAGATAATTTATAAAACTTTAAGTGCACTGTATAAATTATTGTTGTTTTACTAATATTGTTATACTATAAAAGACTTCTCAGTCTTTCCATCCCTAATAAATTCTTGCATTGTTAATTTCTTCATGAACCATGGTAAACAATGCCAACAATAGCTGATCAGTGTTTTGAATCTGCCACAGAAAACAGATATTGAAAATAACTCAGCAGATAGAATCCCAGGCCAAAATAATAATAATAATAATAATAATAATAATAATAATAATAATACTTAAGTTTGGTTTTTATTTTTAAGTTATAGGGTATCATTATGAAAAATGTGCAATTTCTACTAGGTTTTAAAAAATTTAAGGAGAGTAGACAAAACCCACATTATTGTCTTAGGGATCCCAAGTTGGGAATCATTATGTGGTTTGATAGAGAGCCTGAGTTGATATGCACTTACCTCCCAGCCATCCTCCCCATAGACTAGAAGATACAATGGCCGTCAACTCACCCAAAAAAGGTTTTATTGACTGCATTCTAATTTATCTCCAATTGATACTTATCTTTGTTTTCAATCACTCCTATGATGGCTGCTTTCTCCTTTGATCTAGGGCTTATAAAATCTTGCTGTGGATCTGTTCTTACTGATAACTCAAGAAATATGAAGGATACTCTTTAAGTTAAAAGTTTGAAGGCTACTGGCATGAATAGTCCAAGGGAGTTAATTAAACAGGGTAAGAGCTCTCCTATTGAATGAAAATATTGTTCTGATGGTGATTTAGGGGCCACTGGGAGATATTTTATTCAAATAAAATTTAAAATAGACTGAACAAAAGTGTTCAGGAGTTGCTATAATAAAAATAAAGATGCATTACCCTGGTAGCTATGAGCGGTAGAGTTTTGAAGGTATTCTAAAGACTGGCAGCCACCACTGACTTCAAAGAATATTGGAAATTTATATTGGTCTTATAGCATTCCCCACACTTTAGGAATGAAGCACTACTGAACACATTGTTAAAACCATTTGATTGTTTCTGAAATTACAACAAATTTTCAAGTCTTTCTGGTTCATATAATCCCCTTCTCATAACCCCAGATGTAGTTGGGAAGAGGGTGTGAGAGCAAGAAGATAAGGAAGAAAAACTGGTTACTATAACCTTGCCCTTGTCTTAAAAGGCTTTTTCTCATTCTTTTAAATTCCAACTAAGCTATTATCAGAACTTTTGGTAACTTGTGCTAAACATCAAAAATCCAAAATTCTACATTTTTGTTTTCTAACTTGTAGGGGAGGATTTTCACCTTTCTACCTCTTATTTTGTTTAGAGAAGGTTGTTTCAAAGCATGAAAACATATTTATTTAATAGATGTAATCTATCTTGATTAGACTGACAGAGAAGAACAAAGGAAAGCCACTATGTAACAATGTGGTCACTCAGTATCACACTGCATAAAGATAAAAGTTTCAGATCACTAATAACTATCATTAGACTTCAATATGCTTGAATATAACTCAACATCATTCTATTCCAAACTAGTAGCAACCCATTTCTCTATGAAAATAGATGTTGATGGGTATTCATTAGACTTTCATTAGAAATAATAACATCAACAATGGCTGTATTGTCTCTATTTTTTTTCCTGCTTGCTGACCTCTCTCTTCCTCTAAAACAGTACAACAAAAAGTGAATGAGCCAAACAAAGTTAACCAGCTTTTTCCATAGGATAAATACATACTTGGAGAAAATGTCATCTTTTCTGGATATAAGAGGCATCATTAGAACTTCGGAAAGGATAGAAAGTTTTTGAAAAAAACTAAATCTTTAATGTTATCCTGTATTTTCAAAGTGAAGAAAAAAAATGACAAATGGGTTCATTTATTTTTGGCAAATGCTGATAACCTATAACCAAACCAACATTAGGAAAAACTGAATAGATAAAGGGTATTCAGACCTAAAGTTGCCAATATTTTTTTAAATATATTTTTTTATTGATTTTAGAGAGGAATGGAGAGGGAAAGAGAGATAGAACCATCAATGATGAAAGAGAATCAGTGATGGGCTGCCTTCTGTATGACCCAGACTGGGGATTGGGCCGCACACTGGGGATGGAACCATGACCTCCTGGTTCTTAGGTTGATGCTCAACCACTGAGCCACACCGGCTGGGCTAAACTTGCCTCTATTTTCATCTCCCCTTTCTTTATATTCCAAAAGTGGAACCTCCCAAACCAGTGTCTCATAACATGCTGCAAAGCCACAGTAGGCTGAAGTTCAGCCCAGATACTGATCCCCACAGCCTTCTTCAAGGCCCTACAACACCTGGGCCAGTCTATTCATCTTTTACACCATCAGATTCATGTATATTCCCCAATGTCACTACAAACATCATTTCTTACATATGCCATTGCAAAATAAAAATTTTAAAGTACTTACCTATGGGAATCTTCACAGGACAAACCATACTAATTTAGCTTTCTCTTTCTCTCTCTCTCTCTCTCTCTCTCTCTCTCTCTCTCTCTCTC